>VWZL01000226.1:20004-290147 GCA_013396915.1 Stercorarius parasiticus | reverse complement strand
TCTCTGTATTCCTCCCAGTCTACCTGTCCTTTCTTCCACTGTCTGTAGTCCCCCTTTTTGCTTCTGAACTTGTCCAGGAGCTCCTTTTTCATCCATGTAGGCCTCCTGGCTTTTCTGCCTGACTTCTTTCTTGGGATACACTGCTTCTGAGCTTGGAGGAGGTGATCCTTGAATACTAACCAGCTTCCTTGGGCCCCTCTCCCTCCAATGCTTTTTCCCATGTTACCTTGACAAGCAGGTCCTTCAAGAGGCCAAAGTCTGCTCTCCTGAAGTCCAGAGTAGTAAGCTTGCTGCACACAGTCCTTGCTGCCCTAAGGATCTTGAATTCTACCATTTCATGATCACTGCAGCCAAGGCTACCCTTGAGCTTGACATTCCCCACCAGCCCCTCCTTGTTGGTAAGGACAAGGTCCAGCATGGTTCCTCTCCTCGTTGGCTCTTCTACCTTTTGAAGAAGAAAGTTGTTGACACATTCCAAGAACTTCCTGGATTTCTTGTGCCCCACTGTATTGTCCCTCCAACAGATATCAGGGTGGTTGAAATCCCCCATGAAGACCAGGGTCTGTGAATATGGTGCTGCTCCTATCTGTCTATAGAGGGCCTCATCTGCTCCGTCGTTGTGGTCAGGTGGCCTGTAGCAGACCCCCACTCTGACATCACCAGCCCCTGTGTTCTCTTTAATCTTGACCCATAAGCTCTCCGTCAGTTCTTCATCCGTCACCAGGTGGAGCTCCATACACTCCAGCTGTTCATTGACATACAGGGTAATGCTCCCTCCTCGTCTCCCCTGTCTGTCCTTCCTGAACAGCCTGTATCCCTCCACTCCAACACTCCAGCCACAGGAATCGTCCCACCACATCTCTGTGATGCCAATGAGATCATAGTCCTGGAGGACTGTGCACGTCTCTAACTCCTCTTGCTTGTTTCCCATGCTACGTGTGTTTGCATAGAGGCACTTCAGCTGGGTGCCCGATGAAGCTGACTTACAGGCTGGAGTGGCTGCATTTCCTCCATGCTGCTCTTCAGGTGGTCTTCCTTCGAGGCATTTTATCTGTGACCCTGTGGTTCTAATTGCCTCAGGAGCCCCTGGCTCGTCCCCATAAGACTTTGAGCGTGCTGCAGCATACCCAGCACATCTCAGAGCAACAGGTTGAGGGCCTTTGCTAGCCACCTGTCCCTCAGACCTTGGAGTGTCCTCCCTTGGCTTTTCACAAGCAAACTGAGTAATATCCCCCTCCCCCAACAAGTGTAGTTTAAAGCTCGGTCTACGAGTCCTGCTAGCTCATGAGCGAACACCCTCTTCCCCCTTGCAGAAAGAAGCACCCCATTCGACACCAGCAAGCCTGGTGCCATGTAGGCCATCCCATTACCAAAAAACCCAAAGTTGTTGCAGTGATACCAGCCACGGAGCCATGTGTTGACGGACTGAGCATGCCTGCTTCTTTCAGAGTCACTGCCTGACTCTAGGTACAAAAGGGTACCTAGAGTCAGGTAATGTCTTCAAATACTGAAGGGTGGGTGCAAAGGCGACAGAGCCAGGCTCTTCTCAGTGGTGCCCAGTGACAGGATCAGAGGCAATGGGGGCAAAGTAAAGCTCATCAGGTTCACTTTGAACATCAGGAAACACTTTTTTCACCGTGAGGGTGACTGGGCACTGGCACAGGTTTTCCAGAGAGGTTATGGAGTCTCCAGCCTTGGAGGTATTGAAAAGCTGTCTGGACATGGCCTGGACAACTGTCTCTAGATGGTCCTACTTGAGTAGGGGGCTTGAACCAGATGACCTCCAGAGGTCCCTTCCAACCTTAATCATCCTGTGATCCTGTGATAGGTAAAGCGGAGTTAGGAAAAGCATCATAAATTCTCAGGCAGGATATGCTTAGTTACTTTGTGTAATTAAGGTGTATGTGTTGCCTCCATGAGTCTGTGTGAAAGAGGTCCAGGTAGTGAGCTTCAGTACCAGATGCCTGACCAGCCACATTGTTTAATTGTTGGTTTGTTTCCTGCCCTAGATAGGACTGCTCCAACTAGGGAGGCCCGGGACAAAGACCAGAGTTTGGATAAGTTTGTCTTGTCACTGCTCTCCAGAGACAGCGTGGAAATGATGGAACCATAGTATCCTGTTAAACTGTTTAGGTCCCCCTGCTTGATCATCCTAACATCCCTTCCTGTGGAAGCTCAGGCAGTGTCACTTATCCCCCGATTTCATTTTTTAGTAAAACCACTCTAGTGGGCTACAGCACAACCTCTTATTATTCCAGAGAATTTAGTGCAAAATCCACATGGTAGTAAGGATGATGCAGGACGCAGGAAGAACAAGCGCCGTGATGGTCTGTCGTCAGCGTGGTTGTAAACAAGGCGGGGTGACGTGGGGTCCTGGGCCCTGGCCCAGCGCGGGGGTCGACCCCTGGGGCTCTGGTGGTGCCCTCCTGTCGCACAAGCAGCCAGTAAGATCACTCCAACTGATCATTCACTCCCAGGCTGTATGTCTTACCACAGCCATAAAGTCCTCCGTTAGCTTACCTAGACCTAACTCAGTATTAATCACACTTTAAAGATGCAGCTCTTGATATGAAATGTATAATACTTCTAAGATGAACCATAATGCAAGCAGAGTTAATAATGCATTTTCAGCAAAGATTTGCTAGTAGGTTACTCTGCCTTTGGAGAAAAAGAGCAGATCCAGCAAACTGACCCAGCGGAGACCCTGCATACTTAACCCTCAGTTCTTTAGACATCACATGCACTGTAATCTTGTTTTTTTGACATTTCTCAGATGCACTAATCCTTTCATCCTGCAAGATCAAATCCGAACCCTCATTGATTTTATGTTAAGGCAACCCATGGGCCCCGAGACAGTAACTTCTGTACCCTGCCCTTAGTAGGTCAGTTGTGTTTTCTGTCTGTTGCCTCAGAGTAAAAGTAAATTTTACTGGTTAGTTCACCTACTAAATCTGACTCACACATGCTTATTTATATCTGTTTCAACCTATTGGCCCATGTGTAGCTATTCTGAGTGTACATTCAATTAAATCACGTAACTAAAGGGACATACTTTCTTCCATCAGTGCTAAAGGGAAGACTGTGCTGCCAATCCTGTCACCACAGGATATATCCCATATCCCCATAAATACTTTGTGAACTAGACAAGAGAACAAGAGACTGTTGTCGATAATGCTAATGTGTGCTGGCTGTCACCCATGAAGGCAAAGTATCTTCCAGTTCCAAAAAGAGCTCAGATTCTTCATAGGCTGAATGAATTAAAGAGCAAAAAGCACTTTGTAGTCGACAGGAACATATAAACTCTTGGCAAGGTGCTAACAAAAGCTTTCTAATCACATGCAACTGATACAGCCTTCAGTATTCTTTTTTCTTTATATACAGCAATGTTCCCCAGTTCACTCTGTTACCTGGGATGGAAAAGCTTTAGAAAAGGGTAGAATAGGTGGCTGGCTGATTTTCTAAAAAGATTATTAAGGAGTTTTAGGGAAGCAAGTTCCTGCCAGTAATATTTATGGGAAGAATTGTTATGGAATTGCTTCTGTTGAGTTTCCTGAAATTGTACAACACTTAATTCTGTGAGTGGCCCCAGGAAAGTCGACTGTGCTTCTGAGACGTCCTGGTTTTAATTTCTAGCAGATATTATTGGTCTGTGTGAATTTTATTTTACAATAACTGCATATTACATTAAATTTGTAGAAATGGGATATTTTGTTACTGATATCTCCAGCTGCTCTGAAAATTTGTCGCAGAAAACTATTCATTTGTCTTCTGTTTGTCTTTTTTGTGCAGCTTTCGCTTCTCAGTTGACCACAGCCCTCTCTTTTTCTTAGTCATATGTTTTATCTCCATGGTATTTTTGAACTATGATGCATTAGATATGAACATGATCTGAAACTGTCAGCAGCTGAAATAAAATATCTTATGAATATCAGAATATGATGCTTGTTGATGTAGATTTATACTCCTCACTTAGTCAATGAGATACACGTGTCCCTGGTGTTTGGGTACTTTCTGAACATGTAGTAACTATTATTCCTGGCACGTGTGTGACTGATTGTTTCCAGAATGAACAAAACATAAGGCAGCATCATTATGCCTGGTAGATGCAGGCCACACTCTCAACAGTGGTCTTGTTTTTATAAATTAGTTAAATGGTTTCCAGAGAATGATGTGCTGAACTATTTGGGACACATTTCTTTTAAGCAAATGATGAAAGGATTTCCAAGTAGTTCCAAATGGTCCATATTTGCTTTGTTTAACAGTCAGGCATACTAGTCACCTGGAAAGTATCTATAAAAGATTGAGGTTGTGACAGAGTCGTTTAATTTTATTTAATCTTTACTTTGATTCTAAGCACTACATTTATACTTAATAGGACATTACCATATTAATGAGAAGTTAATATAAAATCATGAATAATTTTATTTACAGCTTAAATCTGTATGGAGTGTTGCTTTACATATATTTGCATTTTAAAAAAATTGCATCACCTAATGTTGGCAGATAATATTGTTGCCTCATTCTAACACAGAATACAGGGTTTTTTTTTGTAAAAGGGCAAATCTCAATCTTGACTTCATCCTAGTAAAAAGTAAAGTTCTCAAAGGCATGTTAATTTTTTTGTGTAATTAGGAGCTGATGGTATAAAGTAGCTAACGGAAGACTTCTGATTACTCAAAATTACTTTACTTTCCACCAGCTCATAAAAGAAATAAGAACAAAGTGATTTAGAAATATTACAAAATTATCAAGGTTCTGATGTTACCCTAGGGCGACATATAAAATAAAGAAAAAGCACAGCCTTTTGTTTTCCTCTTTCATTGGGTATCCTGGTAATAATTTCTTTGTAAGATGCCTTCAGAATAAATGTTTCTTGTCCCAGAGGAAACTGGTTTTCATTGCACTTGTAATATCTGAGATCTATCATTATTTCTGATGATTATAATGGTCCCCATTGTAACCTTAAGAATAAACTGAAGAGAGATTTCTTTGAGCAGCATGACTTGCTTTGTGTTTGAGCAGAACAGTTTTAGAAAAAGCCATAAACAATGCAATTCTCAATGATTTTAACCTCTCACTGAATGCTCTTGAAGGAAAAAAGCTCATTTATGCCTTGTTGGACTACCCTGTCTTCTTCCCATCTTATTCCCTCACAGCATTATAGCTGATAGCAATATTTAAATAACAGTAAATATTTTCAAACAAAAGTATTGCTAAAAGGCCTTTCCAAAGTATTCTGCCCTGCATAAAAAGAAAAGCAGAGAAGTTGTTGTGAATATTTTGAATGGTTCTCAGACTTCAGAGGCTTTCATTCGTGGATTCTGCAACAAGACAGTCACCTTGTCTTAAATTAAGCTCACAGGCTTCTCTGCTGGTGAGATTCTTTTCATGATAATATGTTAGCTGAGGCTCTGGAGATCGTTTTGATTCAGGTCAGGATCTGCTTAAATCCTGTATAAGTCAACAGAACTGAAGATCACAGCAAAAGTGGAGCAACATTTAACTATGCTCAAATAGAAATTTTTGGATTTCTGGAAATCTAAGTCATGTCATCATTTGTGCTTATAGGAAGTTGTATGATTTCCTGTAGAAGAAAATATGAATACCCTGAAATTTTCCTTTTTGCTTTGATCTGAGAAGAAGGAATGAGGCAATAACAAACATTCTTTTGTAATGTTTAGTCCCTAGTTTCTGACGATACTAGTATTTCGTATTATCCTTAAGGTAGAGATTCCCTAGTATTCCTTAGAACTGCAGCAAATATACAGCAATGTATGTACTGTGAATTAGCGTATCCCATCTAAATTCAGAAATTGTTTTATGCAAGTTTAATTCAATTTCAATATCTGTTTTTTCAATATGTTTGTGTTTAGACAGCTACATAGAATGTTAACAGAAAAAAACCAGAAAACAGAAGCAAAAGGTTGCTGATTCTGAGTGTGATTCATTTACATTGTCCTCAAAAATTGCTTCACAAATATTAATGGGTAATGCCCTGATAAAACCTGTACCTGGTAACTCAAACGTTGTGCTTTGGGAGGCTTGTGGCTTGCCATATATTTCCAATATATCTAAGCTAACAAGTGAAAAAAATAAAAATTCCATTTTTGATGAGGAGATGAGGAAGTTCATTCAAACTCCAAAGACAAAAACAATATGAGAGAATCAGGAAATGGATTGAGACACGTCTCAAGGAATGAACACACTCTCTTGAAACTCCCTTCCAAGAGAAAACTGACAAATTTGGAGCCTGTTTTGGGTTTGTTTTGTTTTATTTCTTTTGCAAAGGAAAAGATGCAGTTGTTTCGCAAGATCATGGGTGAACTAGCTGTTGTTCAAAGTCGCCTTTTCAGGTAAAAGCTCAGCATAAAGCATATGTAGCAATTTGCATCACCAAAGGTAGATTCCTTTTGTTGCCCTTGCCACCAATATGGACTTTCATTATAAATCTGCTTTATAAAGTAAACCTTTTTCCAAACTACTAATCCAATAGCCTTTCATTAAAATCTGCCTTTAAAAATACAACACAGAAATAATAATGATCAGCAATGCCAAAGGCTGACTTAATCTCTAAACAGTGCCAGCCGCTTTCAAAACAGCTGAATGTGCTAATTACTCCATACACTTTTCACAATATAGTCTTTCATTTCTGATTTCTTTTTACAGTAAAATCCTATCATTGTAGTTTTCAACGACTATTTCTTGCTGCTTTATGTGGTATAATTTTAAAAGAACTGAAGAACTTGCAAGCTGAGAAAGGTAAAATTGTTCGAACTGAGCCTATGAAAGGGTTTTGTTTTGTTTTGTCATGCCAGTAACTGTTAATGAAAAACAGTCTTTTCCATCAGTAAATGTCTCTTTTAACCTGTACATTTTCTATAGGGAGAAAAAAATTAATTAAAACAGATGTTCAAGTTTTAAAAACAAGTATTGTTTTCATAATAGAGTCAAAAGGAACAGCACTTCAGTTGTGTGGCAAGGGTTACTTTGCTACTTTGAGGATCAAATAGCTGATATGAAACTTGCATGTACTGGCAGAACTGTCTTGGGCATTGAACATACTTATTCCACCTTTTTTTATGCTCGAGGAGACAATTAGCCTCCCGACTGCTTGGAGAGGAAGAAGAGCTTTGCTACCTTATCAAGTCAGTGTTTACTCACAAAGTTCTTATGTCTCTGGTCATATGTTGGAGTCCTAGAAGCTAGCCTACTTCTGCCTAACTTTTAAAATTATTAGATTAAAGGCACGTTAAGACCTTTTCCTGGATCCTATATGTATCCTTGACTAACCCAAGAATAGATTCTGGTTTTCCCATTTCTCTACAGTCCACCCTGAAGCAGGGTAGATGAAGTGACAATCTGTCACAGAGGATGACTCCATCTGACCTGATATGCTTCATGTAGCCATAGAATTTATGTGCAGATAGAGAAATGCCATGGTTATTAACACTGCAGAGTCAGTGCTCAGTGCTGAGATCAGAAAGCCATCTTGGCCATCTGTCCCATGTAGCCTGTCAGATGGATCCCAGAACTGATAACGAATTATAACATGAAAAGGCTGGATTACTCAGAATCACACAGAATAGATGAGGTTGGATTGTCTAATCTCCTGGGACTTTCTATTCCAGCTTCCCTGCTCAAGCAGGGTAAAATATGTCAAGTTGCCCAGACCACGTCCAGTCAGGTTTTTAGTATCTCCAAGGATACAGACTCTACAGCCTCCCTGGGCCGCCTGTTCCAGTGTTGTCATCCTCACAGTAAAAAAGTGTTTCCTGGTGTTCATAGTTTCCTATGTATCAATTTGTGCCATTGTCCTGTCAGTGGACACTACTGAGAAGAGTCTGTCTCACTCTACTTTATTCTCCCCATCATATATTCATGCTCATGCTTAAGATCCCCCCCGAGCTTTCTCTTCTCCAAGCTGAACAGTCCCAGCTCTCTCAGCCTCTCATCGTGTTGAAGATGCTCCAGTGCCTTTATCACCTTTGTGGTCCTTTGCTGCACTCACTCTAGTATGTCCATGTCTCTCTTGTATTGGGGAGCTCAGAACTGGACTCAGCACTCCAGATGTGTCTCGTTAGTGATGAGCAAAGAGGAAGGATCACCTTCCTTGACCTACTGGCAATGTTTTGCCTAATGCCTAGGCTGCTATCTCCTTCATTGCCATGGGAGCACGCTACAGGCTCTTGGTCAACCTGATGTCCACCGAGACCCAGAAATCTTTCTCTTTCAAGCCACTTTCAAGTGAGTTACAGGTAAATGGGCTTATGCTTCTCCAGGTGGAGGACTTTGCTTTTCTTTTTGTTGAATTTCATGCATTCCTCTCTGCCCATTTCTCTATCCTTTTCTGGTTCCTCTGAATGGTAGCACAATCATCTGCTGTATCAAGCATTCCTCCCAGTTTCGTATCATCTGCAAACTTGCTGAGGGGGTACTCAATCCCATCATCCAGGTCTTTAATGAAGATGCTGAGTAGTATAGGAGCCAGTAGTGACCCCTGGGGTAAATCCCTAATGACAGGATTTTTCAATCAGATGGATGATTCTTCCATGTAAAAAAAAGTAAAATAATTCCTTTTTTTTGGGATTCGACATGGATACGGATAAAGCTTATTGTGCAATTTTGAGGTACTTGGTGTATATGGAAGTGTGAATACACTTCCTGCAGATCTTTGTAATTATTTACTCTTCTAGATACCTAGAAGAGTAGAGATTCATTTGAGAAAGAGTAGTCTTTCTGTTGGTTTTCTTAGAGATTTCCGTCAGGTAAAAATTACACTGTACCCGAATCAGAGGGGGAAAAGAGGGGCATTAGAAGAGAACTGTCCTGAAATGGAATTAGCTGGGAACCTGTAAACCTGTTCCTTCTCAGACATTTGTGTCCCTCCATGCTCACAACTTTTCCATCAGATTAAAGGACTATCCTAATTAGGTTAGAATTGTTCTCACAACACAACAATAGGAAGAAAACTTTAGGGACATTTAAAAGAAACCATGACTGTTTGTTACATTAAAAACTGAGCTGGAAAGAAACTTCCATAGGAGATTATATTACTTAAGAAAATTTTCTTTAACAGATTTTCCTCCTTCCGTGACATTAAAAGGTAGTTCGATACTCAAAAGAAACTTCTCTAATTTTCAAATTAAATTGAACAGGGTGTCTTGAGTATCTGCAAGCACTTCTCAGACCTAGTGGTCTTTTGTCATATGGTGACAGTGTAACTTGTTAAAATGAACCAGTCTTTTGAGTCTTATACCTATGTTCTCCCACCCCTGTGCCTTATATTAATTAGAAGGAGATTCAGCAGTTAAACAGCGAGGGAACTTCAGTAAGTTCAGCAGATTTCCTGGTCTGAGACAGTCAGGGTACCAGCATTACAGATGTCACTATAGAGCACGACTGGATAAATCCAGTTTTTAAGAGATTTAGGAAAATAATTTATCTGAGGAAATAAGGCCGGGCACTCAAATTATACTCTGCAACATTGCAATTTGCAGTACGTAAATACGTCTGGGAACTCAGCTTCCAAACACTCAAGCTAACAAAGGGCAAGCTCTCCTCATTTATAATCCTAGGGACCTTAGAGATTTATCAGTCTTATTCCAGTGAAAGGGGTGGACTATGTTGTGCACTTTTTGCTATAGAAAGAAGAAAAAGAAAAAGTTGTGGCCAAATAGCAAAGATAAGCTTAGCAATGATCAGATAAGTGGAAAGAGCTAATGACTTAATTAGGATGTTCTAGATAACTAAGTAAGATTTATATTTGGCAAAGGCTCAGCAGAAAATTGTTTTACAAGTTTTGCAGTGGAAGAAGAATTATGCTGTGTTTATAACAAGGACACATAGGACCTGATCCTGGGTAGTCTTTTTTGCTTATCAGTGTTGTTCCTTGATTTCAATGTGAATTCAGATCCTCAGCAAGTCAGAAATGTTACTTTCAGTACGAGATGAATGGCATGAATGCCATACTTCTTAAGCTTAGAATCATTTAGGTTGGAAAAGACCTTTAAGATCATCAAGTCCAACCCTTAACCTAGCATTGCCAAATCCACCACTAAGCTAAGTCCCTAAGTGCCAAATCTAAACATCTTTTAAGTACCTCCAGGGATGGTGACTCAACCACTTTCCTGGACGGCCTGTTCCAATGTTTGACAACCCTTTCGGTGGACAAATTTTTCCTAATATCCAATCTAAACCTCCCCTGGCACAGCTTGAGGCCATTACTTGGGAAAAGAGACCCACCTCGCTACAACTTTCTTTCAAGTAATTGTAAAGAGTGATAATGTCTCCCCTCAGCCTCCTTTTCTCCAGGCTAAACAACCCCAGTTATTGTACTGTGAAAAAGAGCTCATATCTGACTAGTTTTTCATAAAGGATAGCCAGGTGGTGTAGAGCTGAGAGAACAAGTGCCATTTACTTCACTGTATGGACACATATAGGCCCTGGTAGGTAGGGAGAACTGACCCACAGGCTGTCAAAGGCACCTTGTCTGCTCCCACAGAAGAACACTTTCCCAAGCAGACAATGCTTTTGAAACAACCAATTACATACTGTTTTCCCTTTAGGAGCCACCTGCCTCTACAAGCAACCTCCCTCCCCCCAAAAAATAAACCCCCAGCAACCCAAGGGTGGAAATATTTTGTTATCCACAGCAGAGTCCCAGCAAGCTTGAGAGGCAAGACAGATTGTGAGACTTCGTCTAGAATCTATGGGGACTTACATATGACATCCTTACAGCGGCCTGGATTGTGCAAACTCTAAGAAAAAAATATGGTTTTATTCAGGTATCTCAAGTCAACACATAAGTAGATAGAAAGAGATCGAGAAATGGGAAAACAGAGGTTTTCTCTCCAGGCTTTTACAGTGGGGTTTCCCTCCAATGGATATTCCAAATGGGGGCAATTCCAACAGTAAAATGGAGCATAAAACCACTAAGCACGTAAAGCGTTAGCATGCAACAAGCAAGTGGGCTGGTGTTTTTAACGGGCTACATCAACCTGAAGTATGAGGTTTGATAATACTAAGGCTGTAAAAGGTCAACATTTTAGTGTTATAAATCATACTATCCTGAGCACTTTTAGTCTTGGCCACCTTAAGAATCTTTGCGGAGCTATTGTAATCACAGGGCTGTGAGCAGGCCAGTTCATTAAATTGCCGACTCTGCTGGTGCAGATGTTTGAGGCAGGTGTTCCGTACAGATCAGGGAGTTTGCTTTCTTCTGCTGCATGTTGCACTGGAGGTCAGAGGTTATACCTCCATGGCAAGGTCTCAACTGCATGGCAAGTCTCAGAGGTCTTTGTTAGGGGAGAAAAAGAATTCAGTTTCCTTAAAATTTATGTACTGCAAAAGATAACTGCACCTGCAGACTGCTGCTCTTATTGAAAACACATGGTGCCTGTTGGAAGAAATATAAAATGCTACTCTGTAGTTCCTTTTGAGAAGATGCAGGGACTCCAAATGATCAGTATTAGACCAGAGATATCGGAATGATTCATGATCCAACAGTACACAGTTCTGGTACAAAGTGTATGTTTTTTCCATACACTTTTAGGGATTCGTGCAAATCTGCATGCATTTAAAAACTGACTTTGGGCAGTGTTGTATTGCCATCAAACAGTTGCCCCACATAATATAATGTATGCCAGCAGGCATTCCCAATGACCCAGCTAGTTCATAATTGGAAAAGGTTAGTCCAGTCTTTCCTGGCCACCTGTGTGTTTGCTTTTTAACTTCCCAAATGCAAAGAGCAAAGATAGATTCTTCTAGATGCAGGAAATCCTACAAAATAGACCACCCTTATTAGAGAATCTTCTGTCTTAAAAAGACCACTGTATGTTTGCAGGATAAAAATCTGCTTTGTTTTCCCTAGAAATAACCTCCAGCAAACACCAAGTTATTGTCAGTTCATGTTACGTTAGTCGGGTACTAATGATACTCTTATGGAAGGGGATGGAAATATCTGTGTGTTTCTTAATTTCTACTGACGTATGTGGCTGTGGTACTGCTGAAAGAGCTTTCAGCAATGACTGTTGGGGCTGTAATGTTAATAATTGCTGAAAGTTCATAAAAAATTAAGACAAATGATAGAACAGCATCGCTTACTGGAATCTCTAAGGCTGAGGCTTTCATTACCACTTGTTCATCAGAAGGAGCTGTTACAGATTAATTTCTCAGTATTACCATGTAGGAAATGTGAACATATGATATCGTATGATATTCAAAGAGTTCTTCATGAAAGTTTTGTGTGAAATACCAATGCGGGTTATGATGCAACAGGTTTATTATGCCATTGTATTACTTATGTCCTATACACTGTATGTAATTATGTAAGCTATTACAATAAAAGGTAAAGAATACATATGAGGGGAATCCAAATATATTTTTTAATTCTGAAAAATCCGTATGTGTCACAAATATCTATATGTAGTTCCCTAACATCATAATTTTTCATAGCTTAAGACAGCAGAAATATGATACAAAACATGTAATTTCATCATTTGAAATATTTCTAAACTTCTAACAACATAAGAGTTTTCCAGTTAATTTCAGAGGTGCAGCATTTTCATCTATTTTGTGTTTTCCTTTCTTTTTCTCCAAAAAAGTGAAAATACATAATCACATCCAGAAATCCATTTTAAGTACTAGTGATAACTATTTTCAACTAGAGATGAATAGGGCCAGTGTCTCAGGCTGGAATGTTTTGCAATGAAAAACAAAGAATATATATAATTTGAGTGGTGTTTTTCAGAACACTTAATATTCACTTCATCTGCATTCTACTCACACAAGGTATCACTTACTGCCAATCTCTAAGCCCTGATGGAGAAATAACACTAAATATTGCTTCATCTGTGTTTTGGCAAAAAAAATTACACACATATCATACAGTGTGCTGTTGAATGTTATCAAGACTTCTATAGTCATATTTACTAACAAAAAATCTTTACTTTCAATCATTTTTAGATTCTGAAACATAAATTCAGAAGAGGCAACAAGGATATCTACACCTCTCTCTGTTACTTACAAAGGCTCTGACGGAGAATAAAATTCTGCACAAAAACCGTCTCTAATTCAAGTGTGAGAGTGATGCAGTGCAAGACTGGATTCAGAACTGACAGTCAGCACGCTGAGTGGGGAGCCACCTAAACCAGGCTGATAGCAAACCCTGAGAATAGCATTTTTTTCTTAACCGTGTTTCTCTCCATAACTGCTGCTTTGAATATATAGCAATAAACGTTCTCCAGACTGAGTTGGATTTTAAAAACTAATCGATATCAGTGTTTTTGCAATAACAATTTTTAAAATTTTAAATTTTAAAATTTTCTGTCCCAGAGAAAAATTTGGGGTTTTTTGCTGCATCTAGATTTGTAGCACTCATCTAGGACTTGGGAAATTATTATTACAAGTTCGCATGTTTTTCAACATCATTCTCACTTGTGTCAGGTATTAAAACAGGATGTTTATAGGTCTGAGCAATTTCAAAGACCATGAGTAATATCATTTTTGCCCACTCTTCTATTTTTCCTTTGGTGAATGTATCTCTCTCCACTGTGTTAACAGCTGGTAAAGTACCAAGTCTCAGTTTTGACAAACTAGTATTTTCTGTTGAAAGTCTGTTTTATCAAAGCAATTACAACCACCTATTTCTCCATATCCTCGGTTACATATAAGCCTGTTATGAAAGCTGAGCAGAGTGGAAAATCACTTTTTTAGGTTTACAATCTGAAAAGAGTGAAAATGGATAAACAGGACTGGACAGAAATAAAAACGAGTGTTCTACCAGTAAGTTGAGACAGCTATGCACACTAGAGCACATTTATATTGCTTGCATTAAAAACTAGGGTACTAGGATATTAATTCATCCTGTTAACAGGTAAAGCAGTAAAATTGTGTTCATAATTTCAAAATTAGACGTGGGACACATTTGCAAGCATAAATTCCTTAGTTAGCTTGCTAGGCTCTGCTTATTATTGTTATTATGATGCTTATGCTAGTTTGATGTTTTACTGTCAGTCATACATAGTCTGTTTTAGGGAACATCTTTTCATGCTGCCCAACTTGTGTGCTTTGCTCAGATTGGTCAATCATTTGAATCTCGTTTTAGGAAACACAGGTGGAAACTCCAATATAAACATGTCACCACTTGCAGTATGCATCTGAATGTTTTAAAGTTTTTTTTGTATATCATCTCAGCTGTTTTAATTTGAATTACGCTATGCAAAATTTCAAGCATCAAGAAACTCCGTTTTTCTAATTTCCTAATGTACAGAAGTATCATTCAGGGGTTTTAGTACATGACATTAATAACATGCTGTTTCTTCCTATTTTAAAAGAAAATGCAGTTGTACAATGCAACAATAAAAAATATTCCCATATTGTTTTAATCACACCTTCTGCAGGTGGCTTTCAGTAATCTGCACTTCTAAACAGGATGAGAGATTTCCCTACGGATAAGATTTGGTGTTAAAGTAGGGTTTTTTCCTGCTAAATAAATGCAAAGGAAAAAAGAAAAAGGATTTTTTTGGCTAAAAAAAGAAAAGTTCAATGAGCAAAAAAATTCAAATTATAATCTCTGTTAGAAAATACAGCATAAGTGACTTTATTAAGTAGTCTGATGAATCAGGTTCTTGACTATTCTGAGAATGAGAGTGTGATTTGTACTTTTCAGTTTTCTTTCTCAAGGCACAACTGTTTCTTCGTAAATTGCTTGAGATCTTTGAAAAAGAAAGAGCATTCTTCCTCAATGTTGCAAATAACAACAAGGTGTATATAGAATATCCCATCCTGCAGGTTAATTCTGACTTGTGCAGAGCCCCATTTGCAGGAACTTCTCCTTCTAAAATATTATGGAAGATGCCCAGGCCTGTCAGTCAATATGCTCCCCTTTAATTCTGGCAGTACTCTTAAATAAGTAATTTGTTTTTTAACTTCTCTGGATATCTGGGAAGCCTCAGGCCTGCAGGATGAATTTGTATTATGTCAATACAGTTCTCCCTCACTCTGTGCCCCATTTGTTCATCATACTTGTCATCAGTTCTTTTTCAAGAAAGACCTTGGATGTATGTTTGCTGGTTTTACTTCTTTCCCTGACACCATGAAATAACGGCATTGCTGAGCAAACGGGCCAAAGAGTAATACCTGTCAGGGGCTGATGAAAACCTATCCACATCTTAGATTTTCTGATCAAGGCCACAACATGTAACAAACTACAGTCACCTTCCCAGATTTTTCATTCTTTGCCAGAGTTTACTGCAAGTTAGCAGGAGCCTAGACATGCTAAACTGTGAGCACCACACTCCACTAGCAGCAAGAGAGGTGTATCTGGCCAGTGGATGGAGCTATCCATGATGGAGCAGAGCCAGAGGAGAACAGACCCTCATCAGGCATTTCCCTCAGTTCTAAGACTGCATACACAATTTCCACTCTCTCTTCTCTCTATTATTCAGTGGCACATTCCACAGGAAAGGCTTATGTCTCAGATGTCTGGTGACCTGGATTTCCACTAATTTGTTTGTTGCATTAGAGGTTAAGGTCAGGAAGAAAATGGACACACACAGGAAGTGTCCATATGGACACATTTCCACGCTAAGACAAAATTTTATCTGTCAGAACATGTCACATTCTCCTAACTTCCGTGTGAGATTCTTTCCACCTGCAGCTCTACATCTCTCTCTAGTCTTTATTAGTGTCTGGGTCCTGAGTAGCCTAGAAGGGCAGTGTCAAAGGCTCTTCATTTATCACAGCCAGCTACTTATGCCAAAGCAGACACAGACCAGTCTCATTTCTGTCTCTCTCTGCTGGACAATGCAATTCCCATGCAAGTGTCACTCATTGAAACTCACCAAATTCAGGCTGAGGGACTCAGGGATCAGCTATGTGGCACAACCTGATAATTTAGAGCTGTTTCCTCATCTGAGATCAGCTGCTCACTTTCTCAAGCAGAAGATGATGACTGGGATGCCAGAGCCAATCACCTGACTCTTTAGGGCAAAAAACCAAAGGAAATATGAAACAGGGACCACAGGCCTACTGTTTTTCTCATGCTTTGTATCTGTTTTTCTTACAATTACAGTAGCAGGAGCAGCACGAAAGTATTTTCCCAGCACCAAAAAATTGGTCAAAATCAGTTTCAGCCCAAAAAGACTAATACCTTTTTTGCCACCACCTTTGCACTATCATGTACATGCTGAAGGAATGTCTGTCTAGAAGTCACATATTAAAAATGTTTGCAGGAAACAGGGTCTGTGTTAGTCTACAAAAGAAAGATCACAATAGCACATCCTTCTTCGGGAGAGCATTTGTCCAGGAAATGACACTGCAGTGACTGTTTCTTGCTTCCTTTTTCACCTCTAGGGTAAAAAAAAAACCCTAAAGTAAACCTGGACAGCTGTTCACAGCTATCTTATGTGTCATGTATGTCCTTTCCCAAAACAGCCTTTCAACTTCCCTGGGGCAAATGATACTCCATCACGAGTATGCGTGTAGATTAGGTATAGAATCATAGAATCACAGAATCATAGAATCTTCATGGTTGGAAAGGACCTTTGAGATCATCGAGTGCAACCGTACACACACAAAAAAACCCCCTACAATCTCTCTCGCTAGAGCATGCCCTGAAGTGCCAAATCTAGACGTTTCTTAAATACCTCTAGGGATGGTGACTCAACCACCTCCCTGGGCAGGCTGTTCCAGTGCCTGACCACTCTTTCAGGAACGTAATTCTTCCTAATATCTAATCTAAACCTCCCCTGCTGCAACTTCAGACCATCTCCTCTGGTCCTATCATTATTCACCTGGGAGAAGAGGCCAACACCCACCTCTCTACACCCTCCTTTCAGGGAGTTGTAGAGGGCAATGAGGTCTCCCCTCAGCCTCCTCTTCTCCAAGCTAAACATGCCCAGTTCCCTCAGCCTCTCCTCATATGGCTTGGTCTCCAGACCCCTCACCAGCTTGGTAGCTCTCCTCTGGACACGCTCCAGCACTTCAATGTCCCTCTTGTACAGAGGGGCCCAGAACTGAACACAGTACTCGAGGCGAGGCCTCACCAGTGCTGAGTACAGAGGCACAATCACTTCCCTACTCCTGCTGGCCACGTTATTCCTGATACAAGCCAGAATGCTGTTGGCCTTCTTGGCCACCTGGGCACACTGCTGGCTCATGTTAAGGTGGGTGTCCACCAGCACCCCCAGGTCCTTTTCTGCCAGGCAGCTTTCTAGCTACTCTTCCCCAAGCCTGTAGCGTTGCTTGGGATAATGCAATTTTGGGTATTCTGGGGGACTTTTTTGAACTCTCTCCAGTTTCTCTAACTGGACATATGCCATTGCATTACTCAATAAATGTGCTGGCTGCTTGATTAATCATATCTCTGGCTTTAACAGCTCATTTTGCATCTCCTTGTCTGTGTACTAACTCTTAGTCTCCTCTCCTTAGCTTGGTCCCTGACAGTTTTTGAATATTCATCAGTTATTATATTGCCTGACCATTATCCCTAGCCTAGCTTCCAGGCAACAAATTATTCCCTAATTCACTTGGAGCATGATCTATTTTCCATTTAAATCAATGGTAACTTTGTGAGGTTATTGATAAGAACAATATCCTAAAGATGCAACAATTTTTGGTTTTGTTTTTGTTTTTTTCCCAAACACCTCTTTAAAAATTCTTTTAAAATTGCATAGCTTTCAGCACCAACTGAGCAAGTCATCTGGACCAAAATAAATGAACACAAACGCCACCAGGTGACATCTGCTTGAACCTCTAAGTTGTTGAGATCCTGCAGCTGAAGGGTAGAATTTCAGGTTTGACACATTAGAAACTGTGATTTTAGTTCACACTATAGTCCAATGATCATCAAGTATAAATGTTCTTGACCTGAATGCAGTTCAAAACAGCCTGGGTTTGATTTGCTGGAATAAGGTTCTATAAAGGTGATAAGGGTGGACATTGGCACTTTAAGAAACTTTGAGCGATAGATGCTTTTTGCAAAAAAGTGGTCCTTGTATGGAAATAAGATCTGCACATGAAAGATAAACAAAATCACTATTAAGGCCTATTCAGATCAGGGTTCACAATGTAACAAATAGTATGGTAATTTTCCAGGATAACCTTAAAATACACATAACTACCTTACTATTTAACTCTACATAGTATTGTAACAGAAAGCAGCTGCTATTGATATTAATATTTTATCCCAAATCACAACAGGATTTCCAACACACCCAACTTCCCAGCAGCAGCCATTAGGGAAAGTAACCTATGATTAATTTCAACAATATGTCAATCTGTGATAAAAGAAAGTGAGCCCCCAAACCCAAGAAGCTTATACGTTATGAATGAGCACGTGTGTAAAACCTGTCGAGACACATGATTTAAAAGAACTGACACATGGGTGTGCCAGCCAACTAGGAATCGCAGTGTAGGAGGTCTTTCTGAGAGCTTTCAGCAAATGTTATTGTAATACTGTTGTGCTGCCTTGGGGGCTTGGAAAAAGCTTAACATATCTTTGCAGAGTGAAAACAGAGATAAGATTAATGAGATATAGCAGAATCTTAAGGAGGAAATTTTTCTCATGTTTGTTCCGTAACTCAAAAAGGGTGCAGTGGGGTCTTTCTGCAGCAAGCTTTAGGTTAGAGGTCAAGTGTGCAAAATGCTAGCAAAAGAAAAAAAGACCTTCTAGAAATGGGGTAAAGAAATTTTGCTTGCATGCTTAGGGCCACGGGAAGTCCCAGTCCATATGAGCTGTATATAACCATTTTGGTATTTCTGTTCACAATTAAAATATGTAACTCTGAAATATGAAATTCCAGTAACTCTGAAAGCTAAAATGAGCTCCGTAAATCATAACCTATTTTCCTAGGTCATCAACTTTTTCTTCACAAAGTAAAACCTTTTCCTCTGTTCTGTTCTCATTCTGCCCTCAGTCTCTGTTTATTCTTGTTTTGTGGTGGCCTAACCATTTGATCAGCAATGAAAAAGACAACTAGAGGGAAACGGACAGGGGAACTTTGATCTCTGTGCCCATCCACCCCTCCCTAGACAGGAATCATGACAATATACAAAGGGAATTGAGAAACTTCATAGACTCATAGAATAATTTGGGTTGTGAGGGACATTTGAAGGTCATCTAGTCCACCCTCCCCTGCAACAAGCAGGGACATCTTCAACTAGATCAGGTTGATCAGAGTCCCATCCAACCTGATTTTGAATGCTTCCAGGGATGGGGCATCTACCACCTCTCTGGGCAACCTGGGCCAGTGTTTCACCACCCTCATTGTAAAAAATTTTTTCCTTATATCTAGTCTCAATCTACTCTCCTTTAGTTTAAAACCATCACATCTTGTCCTATTGCAAGGGGCCCTCCTAAAAAGTTTGTCCTCTTCTTTCCTGTAGACGCCCTTTAAGTACTGATGGACTGCTATAAGGTCTCCCTGAAGCCTTCTCTTCTCCAGGCTGAACAACCCCAACTCTCTCAGCCTCAGGTGTTCCATCCTCTGATCACTTTTGTTCTTAGAAGTTCTTCTTTGAGATGTTAAGATTCATTTTGATTCAGTAATCTGAAATTTAAGTAGAATCATAGAATGGTTTAGGTTGGAAGGGACCTTAAAGATCATCTAGTTCCAATGCCCCTGCCATGGGCAGGGACACCTCCCAATAGACCAGGCTGCTCAAAGCCCCATCCAGCCTGGCCTTGAACACTTCCAGGGATGGGGCATCGACAGCTTCCCTGGGCAACCTGTTCCAGTGCCTCACCAACCTGACAACTTGCTTAGCTTACTTTTATTAAAGTGGTTGTGTGCCACTATGGCTTAAAAATACTTTTTAAAAATCCGTAAGTAAAAAGAACACTTTACCAACCTGAAAATGTTCCAGTAATCTGAGCTCTGGATTTCTGGACATAACATCTTTTCTTAATGTAGAAGCTGCGTGTCACCGGTTTCACCCCATGTGCCTATGTGTTATTCTGACTGTTACAGCATATCACAGAAGGACTGAAACTAACCTCAGCTACAGCCTTGTTTTCTGCTGTGAAACAAATCTTTCTTTGTCATCTTGATTGCTTTAAAAAACGATTATACTGTGCTTGGCTAAACAGAGACATTCCTGAACAAACTTCAGTGTTCTATCTGTAAGGTGACATTTGTCTTGCAGAGCTGATATTGTTCTCTCTTGACTGAGAGTAGAAGCATTTACCTAGGGAACATTTTGAACTTGCTTATCTCTTACATTTGCTGCTTTGGTAGAGTTCCAAGACTATAAATAATTGTACATGTTCTCCGGTTTGATCTTGACTGAATACCAGACATTTCAATATCTGTTACTTTGAGGTAGCATATGTGGGATTACTTTTTGTGTGCTGAATTTAGGCAGCTTGATTCATCAATATCTCTTTACATTTCTTGGGAACTTTTGTTTTCTTTGGAAAGTTTGACTTTCTCAGTGTATCTGACCTTAAACTTTTCTGATGAACTTCTTTCCAGAATGGATCATAGTTTCTATCTGTTCGGCTGGACTGAAGCAAATTGCTGTGCCTTTGCAGTTTGAGATGGTAGGGTAGGCTTTTATGTCTTTTTGTCTTAGTGCCATCGAAAAATAAAACATTTCTGTTAGCTTTACTGTCCATAATATTGCGTATCATATGCTAGGATCCATAACAGCCTCCAAGGTTTTACCTAATGCCAGATATTCTCAAAAGCTGAAATCAGTGCTCCTGCTTGTCCACCCAGTTAGGTAAGAAAAACACACATCCAGTGATGTGACTGATGCTTCGTGTTTTATGTCCCGATGTATAAACTTCCATTTGAATACTTTATGACCAATTTCTGAACTATGTATACACAATGCTATTTTTACTAGATTCCTGGCATGCAAAGCCATAGCAATGAGAATATTTAGCTCTTGATTCCTTTAGCTGCAATTTTTTGGTAACACTTGGCTACCACGCCCAACATTATTAGCTGCATTATATAATGGTGTCTTTGACAATTGTTGATAGACATTTTTAAAGTCAATATTATATCTTTTATGACAGCTATACTTCTGCCAATGTACAAGTTATCTTACACAAGTCAATAAAATAAGGAAAATTAGTGTCATCACACACATATCATAGCCATAAAAACACTCTCCTTGT
Source organism: Stercorarius parasiticus (assembly GCA_013396915.1). Taxonomy (NCBI): domain Eukaryota; kingdom Metazoa; phylum Chordata; class Aves; order Charadriiformes; family Stercorariidae; genus Stercorarius; species Stercorarius parasiticus. The sequence goes on along the minus strand of VWZL01000226.1, from coordinate 269,020 downwards.
GTTAGAGAAATCTGTATTATTTAATCTACCATAATTACATGTATCACTTTCCAGCAATTGTTCAAGAATAATCTCTCATGCTTTTTCATAGCCACTGTTACCATTATGTCATTTTGAATGGCAAGAATTTATCTCAGCCTTCTTTCACTCACTTTGAAGTGTCATAAACATGTTATCCTGCCTACAAACCAATCAGTTAAATGAAGTGATATCTGACTTCTCCATTTACTGAGATATTTTCAGTTTATTTAAGACACTGTCTTGCAAGTCAAGGCCTTGCTTAGCAATGTGATATATCTACTATTTAGTGCATGCACTAAAAATAGTTGTTTTCTTTTATTTTTTCTTTTCTGAGAGTAATAATNTTTTTTTTTTTTTGCTTAGAAATGTATCAGCTGTTCATTGGTACACTCACAGCTCTTCAAACTATCTTGCCCATTATAATGAGACCAAGGGAATGTTTTCTACCTGTGCATAGTCAAAAATAATTTGTATTCAAAACTACAGCAGAATCTATTCGCAATTTCAAAACTACACAGTTTAGAGTACAAACAAATGTAGAGAGTGGCTTTATTTTCAGTGTTAGGCACAAGAAAAAATGAAGATATCTGAGAATTTCTAACAGGCTGAGGTAGCTAATATATGATTATTGAAAATATCTTGAAGGAAATTATGTTTCCTCTCATTAATATATCCAGAAGAAGTTGATCTACTTGTTTTGGAATTATTTTTCTTTGTATTGTTTAGCCACGTTTTAAATGCTTCAGATCACTACAAGAATATGAACATTTATTCTGTCCTTCAGCTGGTCATTATCCATTTGATAAGACTAAACTGTGACTATAGAATGTGACACACCCAACATTCAACAAGCTGAAACATTTGTCTGGTGCCATGATCTGATTTAGACCTGTGGGAGATTTAGACAATCAAGAAAAACACAGGAAGAATAAAAACAACTTCTTAACTTGATAATACTATAAAAATTCTGATTTTATGTTTTGATTGTGTAACCCACTGTAATAGAGAAAGGACTGATTAAAACCTAAAATGGTCCTTTTCGAAGTCCTTTTTTTCTGAAAGGTTTTCAGGAGCTCCATCAAACCAGAGGCAGAGGAATGACACCCTATTTTAGCTGTAGAAAGACAGAGACGCTGAGAAATCCATGTACAGAGTTAAAAAGATTTCACAACCTTTGCAATAGAAAAGAGATCATGAAGAGAAAAAGCAGGGGAAGGAGAGACATGTGATCTTTAACCAGGCACCTCGCAAAGGGAGCTTAATTTTCTGAGCTATTTCCCAACCATGGAAGCTGAAGTTCCATCTATATTGCTAAATAAAAGTCCAGGGATTGATCTTTTTCTGAAAGGCTGAGTGCTGCCAGCTGGCTCTGGTCCACAGTGTTTAAGGCTAACCACCTCTGTAAGAAATTTGTCTTGGAGAGAGCAAGCTGGAGTATTCCAATAAGAAAGAGCCAGGAAGTGCTGTTAACCATTAGGCGGTAAGGATGCTATGGTCCAGTGCTGACCTCAGTCCCCGGCCCTTCACTAATACTGTACAGAGGTACCCAGAGAGATCTTTAGTCTGTCCTTATCCATTGTGAGCCATCTGACTCTCCAGATGAAAGAGAGACATTTTAAGCAAAGATCAGTATCGATATTATACAACTAGATCTAGTTTAAGAGTCTGTGTCCAAGCTACATTAATTAGCATAAAAATGAAATTCACGTATTCTCTTGGTTTTAACCTAATCTCAGAAATGTTTCTTATGCCCTTCCTGATTTCAAATGTTCTGTTTTTCTGTGTTCTAATTGTTTTCACTGTTATAACACAGATAATGTTGAAAGCCTCGAGCTGACTCCATGCTTAGGTATATGTTTGATTTTCAATTCTTCTGCAGAATGTAATGAGAATATTAAGAAATATTAAGAGCTTTGCTGGATTGGGGCCAAGATTAACATTGCTAGATAGCCTAAGCTATATTTTACATAAGCTTTAACTGAATGTTAATAGTGTTTCTCTGTAATGTTGAAAATGGACTAGATTAAGAGAAAACCAGAACGACAGGTACCCAGAAATCAGCCCCAGCTAAGCAGACTACAGACATTACACAGTGTACCACAGCAGGAAGGATAAGTTGAAGGTTTTCAGTTTGCCTAATGCAGAACAAAAACAAAAAGCTGCTCCTAAATGCTTGAAATAATAGGACCATCATGGATCTCAAATCCAATTTAATCCTCTTCGGCAGCATAATACTTTTCTAAAGCTGTAAAATCAAAGGGTGGAGAAGAAAATGATCAGATTTAACATATAGACTAGAATTTGGACCTCTGTATGAAATCTATGTTTCATAAATAATTTAGCAGATGCATTTTTCTTATATGTATTCTTATATATAAGAAAATACATTTATTTGTGACTTTCCATTGGTGATTCAGTCATTTGCCTTTCTTCTGTGGTTTTTTATTCATCCACAAAGCACCTTCTTTTACCAGCATTTTCCTCCTGACGAAACAACCTTTACAGTGTTTCTCCTGAAGGGATGTGTTTCACAGTACTAGCTATGTCCAGCTGATTGTAGGCATGTGTTGCAAAGCTAGAACTTTCAAAAGCAAGATTTTATTTCCCAAAATTGAAAATAATACATTTGGTAATTTTTTATTAAGGATCACGATTTTTATTATTAATTCCTGGTGACTTGTGATCAATGAGGAATGGGGCCACATTGCACTAGGTGCTACAATGCCTTCCCTAGCCTTATTGCAGTCCAAAGAAACAAGAAAAGAAAGATCAAAAGAACAAAAGCAAAAAACACTGAAAGATTAGTATTGTGGCAGACAACACCTAGCTGGTGGTATAAATTGTAGGAAGTGATTAGCTAGGTGCTTAGGTAAAGTAAAAGGAGCAGAAGGGTACGCAAAAGAATGAAGAAAGTGGTAGGGGAAAGAAATAGGTCAGAAAGGGACTGCTGGAGTGAAGTCAAACCAAAACTACATGGAGGAGAGAGGTCAAAGGAAACTGGACTGAAGTGCCCTAGCACAGAGTGGAGCAGTCCCTACCAGACAGCCTTTAGGTCTCTGCTTTAGCTGGTCGTGTACTCCATCTCCTACCTCAAATTGGGAAGGGAATACTTCTTTAACTATTCACCTTTTGAATCTCCTGTGTGTGAAGTCTTATTTTCAAACGTCTTCATATTAGAAGGGAAATCATTGAGATCAATACTCCATAATATTAATTAACTTTTTCTGTTTGTCCATCAACAGTTCCAGTATTGAAAAACATTATGCTTGCCATCAGTATGTGGGCTTGCTTCATTTGCACAGTTGCAGATTAAGGACTTCATATATGCATTGCCATGGTTCCTGTTGTAGTTTATTTTACCAGTGATCCCGGTGAGTAAGGTCTGCTTAAGCATGAAGTGATGGGACCATTAATAATTTTCGTACACTTTGTAAATGATCCATGGGTAAGGACAATTTATCACACATTTTGATTTGATCACAGAATCTAGAAAGTGGTGGTAATAAATTTAATACAAGGAATATATAAATTTCACCTAAATGTTTCTGTGCTTTTAATTATGTCATGCCACAGAAAAATAATAAAATCTGCATGAAAGAAAGCTCATTTCAAGACATAGAATTTATAACTTCACAGCAAATATTCAGTATCCGTCCTTCTTTTCATATTTGTTCAACTCTTGCAAGAATTTGCAAATGGCTGTTTGGTTTTACATCTTTACGATCTAAATTATTATCATTGCCATCGAAGGAAATGGATATGAAGTCATTTTGTACAAACACGTTGTAATGAATCTGGTAGGGGAAAAATACGCAGACACACACACATTCATTTGTGTTACATACCATGTATAAGATAATGGCCATTTTGACTTCCAGTGGGAAATACTTCTTAGGTGAGTTAGTTAATTTTGAAAATGAGTCATATTTTACTGAGGAATTTCAGGACTTTTGAAAACTCTACTCAGTAGAATGAGGACCCCAACATATCAATCTAAATTAAGTCACAATTTCAAAAGACTAAAAAAGTGTCCATACCAAAGTTCATTCTTGACCCAGATCCTGTCTGTGCAAGCCTATTTTCTAGTGGTAGAGATGTTGTTAATTAATTTTTGTGGAGAGCTGTTTAGATCCTCTTCACTGCATTCAGGACTGTTGCTTACGGAGTTAGATGGCTTTGGCAGAGTTTCTCTCATGTCTCTTCTCACACTTTTGCCAGATGTAATTCATGTGTTGATTGGATGTGTCTGTTAAGTGAATGCACAAAGTTTTATTGCTTACCTTATGTAACATGATGCTCATGTCATCTTTCTAAAATGGTCTTGTTCGGGATTCAAATTACATGAATTACTGTCATAAAATAAATGGAAAATTCATCCATCTGATCCATGGTGCCAATTTCAGAAATAATAGCTTTTGTTGGATGAAATTATCCTTACCAGTGTGCACAGCCTAGTGTGGATTTTGAATCAGAACATGAATCACAAAATTACAGAATAATTTTTGTTGGAAGGGACCTTTGGAGGTCATTTAGCCCTATTCCCCTCTCGAAGCAGATCAGGTTGTTCAGGGCTGTGTCAAATCTTGAAGACCCCCACAAAGGTAGAGCCTGCAGCCTCTCTGAGCAACCCGTGCCAATGTTTGACCATTGTTATGGTAAAAAGCAATTTTCCTTTTATTTAATCAGAATCTCCCTGCTGCAAGATGTGTCTGTTGCAAAGTCTGTTTCTATCTTGGACATTAAATATGTTGGGGACTGTGTTGAGGACAGCTGATGTGGAATGGACCACATTCATAACATTCAACAATCTTGTCCTGCAAAAGTGGGAAGCTGCATCCAGACTTTATTGTGAATGGTTCCTAGCCCATGTCAACACTTGTCTAGTCCTAGGAATGGTTTGGGAGCAAAATGCGAAGGCCAAAACCAAAGGACTTACCAGGGATTCTACTTGTTTAACAGTACATATCAAGCCCCAGTGCTTGGAACTAACACTGCTGAATTTAAGTAGCTGTTCCTTAGATTTATTTAATTTAATAATATAGACATGACCTGTAATTCTATAAGAAATATGAGACTGTAGTGCGTAACCGATACGATGTGTCACATCTACTGATGGGTGTGTTTGTTTTCTTCTACAGTAACACAAATCTGGCTATTGGCACTTCTCAGAATGAGAGGACAGTCTTCCAGGTATGGTCACACACCAAACTTTCAGCTTCTGAGAATATGTGAAACACGGCTGGAACAAGGGAACACAATGTTTCTGCCTTATCCTTAGCTTCATTTGCTGTGTCACATAATTAGTACCATTAGGTAGAACATAAAGTAGTTTCTCTGACTTGGAGACTGGGTTTTCGCAGAGCAAATTCAATGTTGTAAGATCATGCATTTGCAGCATCTCTGCTCTCCTTCAGGCTGCTGCTTCTCAGCTGCTGCTGACTTGCCCCTGTATTTTGATCAGGTTTTTTTCAGATTTCACAGAGACAGTTGCTGCAGTTGGGCTATGTTTTCAGTGTTTGCACAGCTTTACCAATATCCTCTGTTACCACGTAGATGTATAATGTTTACAAAACTATCTCCACACGATGCTCTCTTCAGGACCAGATGTGCGCACCAGATAAGAAACTTGGGAGAAATTTCATGAACTGCTTCTTAGCACTTATAGAAACGTTTATTGCAAATGTAGCTCTTTGAGTATTGCCAAACATTAGTAGCTGAGAGTTGGCCAATCAACCTGACATGAATTGTTCTTTTTCAGAAATCAGCCAAATTGATGCAACACATTTTCTCTCAGTGGGAAATACACCAGTTTTAGCTGAAGCCTGGTTTTAAAGTCAGAGGAGTCATCCCGAGGAAAGAGTGATTAAGATATATAATGCAATATTCATTTCTTTGGGACCAGTCAGTTGTTCAGATTTCAACTAAATGACTAGGTGGTTAAAAGTCATTACAATCTGTAGCTTTTCAATGACTGTTGTTCCCGAAATGAACTGATGGAAATTATCTGTTTCCTAGTAAGTTTATGGGCATGAGACCGATAAATACCAACTAGTGCTTTCTTTAGTAGTTCTATGGGAGACAGACTTGAAGCAGAGCTCCCATCTCAGAACTGAGCTCATCTCAATTCTGTCTACCTGAAAGACAGATTTTTAGGTTTCCTCTTTCAATAATTTGCTCTTTAGGTCCCATTAGTAGGCGATTCCAATGACTCTTTGGATCATTCCAGAGAGTAGAGCTCAAGGGCTGTTTATTTTAGCTTTTCCATGGAATTACATTTAGTTCCATGTTCCATTTTTTTCCATAACATATATATGTGTTATGGTTCTAGAACTGATCTGGAGCCTATATTAAAGGAACCCATATAAAAGCAGGAAGATTTAAATAGAGTACTACCCTATTTAGTACAATTAACTCTGTGTCCATGTGTATGTCCTTCTCTCTGTATGACTTCATTATCTGTACCACTAAGTTTTAATTTCTGATTATATTGTTCCATGTGTTATATCACCAAGCAAAACTCTGTACCATTTGAATATACAGAAAACTTTCTCCAGATCTATCTGTTGCAGAGACACTCTGTTGCCTTTCTGCCCTACAATCGGCCTCTCAAATGCTCTAAAGTCTGAGGGCTGTACAGTCAGAGCATTGGAACTTAATGACCATTTTGTTAAAATGGGATTTCTTTCTTACAACATAATGGAATGTGTTTTACTTTTGTAATTGATGCATTAATAATAACAATTGCCGCAATATGTTCAGCAAGTATGCTTAAAATGTTAGTTCCTCTTCTAGAGTCTTCTGTCTTTTTCGAAGTCCGGCAAATATAATTTGGTGTGCTAGTCAGCAATAAATTTAACCCATAATGAACTTTATATCTGTGTATGCTGTTTGTACATAATATATAGGTAGATAAAACAATATCTACATATATAAATATAAGTCCCAATATCCACTCTCAGCAGCGTTTGTTAAACCTTTGGGTTTTAACATACACAAGACATATGACTGAAAATAAGCAATTCTTTTCCTTAACATTCTTTGTGCTCCAAGTGTGCCCATTTGACCTGTAGGTTTTATTTTCTTAAAAGCACCTTTGATCCTCAGCTGTTTAGCTTCCTCAAATAGAATTCCAAGCAGTTGGCCATCAAGAAGCCTGGAACTAAAAATCCATCCACCAGTGTGTGTGTGTGTGTGTATCCAAATATATATGCACACATATATAAATATATCCATGTATATGAATATGTATATGTTCCATTCATCAGCATCTGTGTGTATGTGTGCATACGTCTATAAAACGTTGCATTTGTGCCTACAAAATATTTACCTTAGGCTAAAATAACCAACACAAGAAGCCATAATATTAGGGATACTAGAGAGAGGAAGTTAAAACTTCCACCATGTGGTCAATTATACACCTAATCAGTGCATCAAGATTTAAAAGACTTCAGTCATGTGTGAGAGATACAGACACTAGATAAAAGAAGGGTGTTTTATTATTTTTCTCATATAAAATGCCACCTGACTCTAAAGGATAATGCACAATTTGTGCTAGCTAGAGTAAGCTAATTATTAGTGCAACAAATAAAGTTTTTTAGCATGTGTGATTTCAAAAGTTCAGCAATCTCTATCTTACTCTACATTTAAAGCCAAAGCCAAATATTTTTGCCTATGTATGTCAGGAAGAAGACATATTCTATATTTTTAAGATTTACTATGTGTAGCTAAGCTATTTTTGATTCAGTACTGTGTCATTCCTTGTATACGTGGGTATTAAGGAATCATCCCACAATACAGAGATATTGCAGATGAAACTGAACTGGAATAGATGAGCCACAAAAATATATAAAGGAGTTGTTATGGTCTTTTAGGCATTGTATTTTGAGTTTACCATGATTAAAAGATTACTTTGAACACCTGCTTGTTTAGCCATTGTGTCAAGACAATTAATTTGATCCTTAAAGTTATTTTCAAAATGCTGAGCTGTAGGAAACTTTGGAAATTTTGGGCAAAATCTTAACATTTTGGCACAGACTCAGATCATTAATAGGAGGATTAAAATAAGAGTTAAGTGGTAGACTTTTACTGTGAGTATTATCATTCCTAGCATACAGCCTGAAATTCCATGATCAGCTGCTGCCTAACTTTTTTTTTTTTTGTGTTTCACCTAAAAAAGTTGTGGGGTGTTTAATAATGTCTCACAACACACAACAACGTGAGTGGTTTACCAATAAGCCATGGTCACACTTTCACATGTGTTCGTCTCTCTGGTCCGATGAAAATTTAATTTTTTCTGTCAAAATGGAACACTTCAGCTGGAATAGTTTGGTGAGCCCATCTATTTCAGATCACTTCAGACTGGCTTGCTGAGTTACTAGTGATTCTCTAAGCTACTAGCTAATGAGACAGCTGTACCTCCTTCTTATGTGTACACTATATGTGCACTTGAGATACAAGTAAATTCACAATGGATGTGTATATGATCATACTGCCCATATATATATATATGTATTTATAATTATATATATTTCTGCTTTTTGAGAGAAACGCAGACTAACTGGAGGACATTGATCAGGACTGTGTATTGCAGATAGAGGTATGTCATTGTGTAACTGAAGGGCTGTGAAAGAGAAGAGTGAAAACGAATGGCATCCTGGTTTCTATCAGCATGTTCTCCTGAGTATTCTAGCTGTTCCCTGCTCAGCACTGTTGCTATGGATCCTCTTTATCTCTCTGCATGCACTTAAAAGCTTTTGTTATCTAAGTTAGACCTTCAGTTTTCGTTTTTGTATGTCTTTTCACACGTACCTCACATCAGCAAAATTAATTTCATTTCATCAGGTTCCTTTTGATTTATACTGGAATAAACAGAAGGAGACTGAAGCTTCTTAAATCTATTCTTTTGCCTGCAGGATCAGGTTATATTGACTGAGAGATGAGGAAAAAAAATGCCTCTGTTATTACATGATGTATTGACTAGACTCCAGTTAGCATATTATGAACTTTATCTAAACTCCTATCTCATATTGATTTGGATAATCCAATCTGGAACATAAATTTGTATACATTATAATGAAAAGTAGGCAAATAGTTATTTTCTCCTAACATGTAAAGTCTGTAAATATGAATATGAATATAAATATTAACCCAGGCTTGTCAGTAGAACTGTGTGGATGACTTCATGGAAGAGATGGGTCTGTCTGGGCAAAAGAAGGAAATAGGTTGAGAACTGAAGTCAGAAAGGACAGAAGATGTAGAAGTTGAAGACGATTTCTTGCTCCTTTATCGTATACTCTGATGTGTTGGGTGAAATAAAAAGGACACCTGTTTACTCCTTACTCTATATATGCAACTTGTTCAGGCCTGTTACTGATCTATGAAGTTGCCCTGGGTAATATTGTGCCCATTGTTGTTTTAGAATAGGTTCAGTTTTGGACAGTCAAATCAGTTTCTCCTAGAGCTACAATAGTCCTCATTCTGAGTCCTCTCAAAAACCTTTGCAGTAAATGTATAACCAAGGTTAGAATATGTCTGTTTATAATAATGGTGATGAATGAATGATTTGGAATAATTTTCAGTATTGATTAGAGACAAATATGATTCATATGTACTTCTACTTGACATAATGCATGGTTAGGTTGCAGTTTTACTAGGAAGGCAATAAATACCCAAAAAGAGAAAGCACACTGTGGATTTTGAGTTTATAATTTGTTGAATGACATTATTGTTTCTTATATGTAATGTGATATACCATTTAGTAAACATTAAGACAAAGTCTAAAAGTAATATGTCATATGAAGACTCATATTATCTTTGAATATACTTGTATTTAAGCTAACTACATTTGTTATGCTGCAGGCTGGGCATCACCAAATGGACAGCCACTTGAAGAGCATATTTTTCTCTCTGCTGAAGCGCCAAGTTGCAGATAGGATTATATATCTTCATTCTCTCTCCTTTGGTCTATTACAAATTCATATTAGCATAATTTTATTTAGCATTTTGGCTGCCTTAATTACAGCTCTGTGACATGCTTTTTCATTATGTTTAGCTCGATTTATATGTAATGGTAAACTTCCTCTTTTGCTTTTTTGTGTTATTGTTCTGGCAAGAAAACATGATCAGTTCTGCAATTTGCATGTTTTTATTCTGATAGAAATCTTAAAACAATTTTTTTTGCAGTTTATAATTTCATGGAAATTTGTAACAAATGTTACCTGAGTTTTTTTAAATACATGACTTTCAACTTGTGGATGCATTACTTAGTGCATTATGTCCATGAGTATACAAAGCAATATTTAAAGACAGTTTGTTAGGTAAAGACTCTAATCCTTCAGGGTGTACTGACTGGAAAAAAAACCCCAAACAGCCCTCTTGTATTTTATTGTTGTGTCAAATAAAAGCAAAACCAAAGATTTAATCACTCCTATTAAAGAGATTTACTAGGAAACTTTAAAATTCATGAAGTATGGTAAATTTCTTGGTATTTTAATTCAATTTGTCAGGGCACCTCAAGGCTGGTGGGGGCTCCCCATGGTGGGTGATGGCAGGGCCTGGCAGCCAGGCCCCGTCCCACCCCCATCCAGGTGCAGGGCAGCCGCGGGCACTGAGGCAGCCCCAGCCCTGGGCATCCGGCACCTCCCTGGGGATGGGGACAGGGATGGGTCATGGGCCCGTGTGTGGGTCTGGCTCAGCGGGGCCCATGGCCAGGCAGGGCAGGTCTGTGGGGAGCTGGAGACCGGCCGTGCTGCAGCACCACTGGGGCAGGGGCTGATGGCCCTGGGGGGCCGACATGGGGTACTGGGCCCTGGCAGGGTCGGGGAGTCCCGATGGGCTGGGAAGGGTCAGTCAGGACTGGTGGTGCCCAGGCTAAAAGCATGGCTTGACATGTTAATAAAGAATAGTAAATTCATGTTGTTTTTCAGCAGTTTTTTAATCATATCTGTTAAATTATTTATACCATTGTATTCACCTTGAGTTTTGCTGCTGTCGTATTGATTTAGACAAGGTTGCAGTAATACAGTATTTTTAGAAAAGATGGGAATATTCCACATTTGTTGTATCATTTCGCGCCTTACCAGCTGAAGCTTGCCTTCCCTTTCTCCCAAGTCAGTCAATGGAAAAATTGGTGATTAAGTCAGTAGGAGCAGGATTTCATTAATAATTACAGCAAGTATGGACATGCTTTGTGTCTGTGACTGTATGAACAGGCATGAAGTTAAATTTAATATATCTACCACAAAATAAGAATGGCATTTTCCTTGCATTGCTGATATTGAAGCAGAGTCCTAGTTGAGGTGCTGTTCAGCCAGCGTATTTGCAGATTTGACAACAAAAATATACAGGGAAGACTGGACATTTTTTATTCATTTAGGTTTTTCTTTTCCCATAACAGAAAAACTTCCATTTTTGTTACTACATTAAAATATACAGAGTTGGCACATTCATCAAAGCTATTAACTAAAAATTGTCTTTGACAGATTATACTATGGAAAGATTTGACACGAGAACAAAGTCTTTAACTGAGAGAACAGTTATAAATTAAATGAGCTGAAAGCTCATGATGGAAGAGTGGATGTCAGGCCACTCTGATAGAATCAGAAATCCATGGAGAGGTCTGTATAATACTTTGCAGGACCTCAGGAAACAGATGCCTCCACATTCCTGTGAGGAGGAGCTATCTCTCTGCTCAAACACTGCAACAGAATGGTAGGTGGGATAAATGGATCTTGACATAAAATGGTAAGAAGTTGGAGGGACAGCATTTTATGGCAGGGCTACAGAAGATGTGCTTAATTACCAGGTTTTAAGACAAAAGGATTTTTTTTTTTCTTCTTAATTTTACCTTTCTGTTTATAATACTAAGAATCTGACCATTTGTGTTGCATGTTGGGGACTGAAACTGAAGCCACCAGTTCCATTTTAAAGAGATTAATAAGTACCTAGCAAAAACTAATGGTCTCAGGCTTTTAGAATATTACTGTTGGGAGGCTTAATCTGAAGATTTGTCTTTGTCTATATTGTGATGCCCCTGACATGTAAGTCACCTCATATTTGTCTGTAGCTGTCATTTCTAGAGAATTAATATCCAGTAACTCTAGCATTTGCACATTAATTATCAGACTTCTATTTAGTTTATAATATCTTTTGTACTAGTTTCCCCAGGAATACCCACAGGAAAAAAACTGGAAAGATGTTTAGAATATATAAAGCTGGATGTGCTGAACCACTAAAGAATATTGATTAACAATCTTTCCTGCAACTATATGAGATCTTGTGCCTTTCTTTAAAAGCAAGCTAACAAATCAACCTAATACAAATTTATTTTCTGCTATAGTGTAGAGTAATTTGAATATTCTTAAAACCTCACGTTCTTATACATAGAAATTTTTGCATTTAAAAACATAGTATTTTAAGGATATCTAATATAAATACATATGTAATCTAATTCTCTCTCTATAAAGACATAGTTCTTTAAGGACATATACATTAATGATCTAACAATGAGCTTAATAGGGTGTTTTGAACTCCTTGGGAGATCAGAATGCAGAACCCAAGTTGAAAATTAAAATATATTTGTTGTCTTCCTTCTATTTGCTTGTATCAAATACATTTTACAAGATTCGTAGTCACGTAGCTGCTCAAAACTTGTTTAGAAGTAGTGGGATATGCTAAGAAAACAAGGAATGTACAAAGGCATAGGAGCTACGTGTATTACAGTAGGTTTCATCTGACCAGGTAAAAGTCTAGTTTACCTTTCCATTTGAGCTTGTTGTCTATAATCTCTCCACAGAATCACACAGAATCACAGAATGGTAGGGGTTGGAAGGGACCTATAGACATCATCTAGTCCAACCCCCCTGCCCGAGCAGGGTCACCTAGAGCAGGTTGCACAAGAACGTGTCCAGGTGGGTTTGGAATGTCTCCAGAGATGGAGACTCCACCACCTCTCTGGGCAGCCTGTTCCAGTGCTCTGCCACCATCAAAGTAAAGAAGTTCCTCCTCACGTTTAGGTGAAACTTCCTATGCTCAAGTTTGTGCCCATTACCTCTTGTCCTGTTGCCGGGAACCACTGAAAAGAGCCTGGCCCCATCCTCCTGACACCCACCCTTTAAGTATTTATAAGCGTTGATAAGATCCCCCCTCAGTCGTCTTTTTTCCAGACTGAAGAGACCCAAATCCTAAGTCAGTAAAGAGGAGTAAAAAGGTATATTTAGACACATGCAAGTCTATGGAGGGCAGATGGGATCTCCACAAAGGTACTGAGGGAGCTGACGGAAGTCCTCACCCAGACACTTTCCATCATTTATGAGCAGTCCTGGCTAACCAGGGAGGTCCCAGTTGGCTGGAGGTTTGTGAATGTGACACCCATCTACAAGAAGGATCTGGGGAACTACAGGCCTGTCAGTCTGACAGACTTGTAATTGCTAGAACTCATTTCATTTTACCTTTTCAAATAACACCATGAGCTTTGAGGAAGATCCAAGGAGGAAACTTAAATGTTTGAACAAAAAATATCTGAAAATTACACTCTTGGCCCTCGCAAAGTGACTCAAGGATATTTAGTTGAACATCTCATCATCACAGATAAGAGAGAATTCAGTCCTCAGATAGGTAGCATCTAAAATGACAGATCATGAGTAGGGAACCATTACAGTTGATAGGGAACATTAAACCCAAAAATGTGTTTGTTGTTTTGGGCACCTCTAAGACACCAGAAGAAAAAAAAAGATCTGTAAAGGAGCAAATAAACACAAACCCAACTCTTTCATGATTAGGCACTGAGTTAAACAAGGAGACTTGTGTTTCCAGTTCTCTGTTGCCAAGTTTAACTTTGTTTATATTTTATTACTGGAATAAAGAAATGGAAAATTCTGTGTGAGTTTAGGACATGGAATTCTACCAGACAACTGACCTGCCACTGTCAGCCATCCTCTCCCAGTCCTGTTGGTCCTCCATTCTTGACTGATGGTTTACCAGGTTGACATCAGTCTCCTTCCAGATATTTTGTATGCAGGTAATTAAAGCTTTCTTCTGGGAAATGAGCCACGTATATTTCAATATTCTTAGACTGCAGATCAGGATCTAGATGCGCTTTTTTCTGAACGCTTTTCTGCCCTCCATCAGAATCTTCTGTATTCTCACTTGTTCTGCGCTGTAAGCAGGAATGCAGAAATGGTTTTCAGTCTTTCTTTTCTAAATCAAAATAATCTAAGTGACCTGGTTTACATCGTGTCCTCATAAGCAATTGGATTAAGGACAGCGAATAAAACATTAGCATGAGAATGAATGCTAGAATAGGGAGGGAGGAATGGGGCTTCTTTAGCTAACTTCTCCACCAGAGAGAATATATTGTGTAAATGCACCATTTGCTACAATAAATGAAGATTTTCCAAGCCAAGGATTTGAAATATTTGGCTAATAATTGAATTGATTAGCTGTCTAAAATAATTAGCTGTTGATAGATACAGAAGGATTATTTTACAAGAGATACAGTGCCTAGAATATTAGAATTCCCTACCAGATGTGTTTTTGATGCTATGGGATCTATTTTAACTGGACTAACACATAGTTTATGGTCAATCAAATTAATACAACATGTAAATAGGAAATATCTCGTGGGGTTTGATTACCCATTTCAGTTGTATAATAGTGGCTATTAGCAGAACTTTATTTGTGTATTTATTACTTTACAATGCAAAGCTCTAAAACAGAAGTAGACCATGCAAACTCGTTGAAGTGAATGATTTATTCCGTAAGTTTAACCTTGTTAAAACTTATGAAATAGCCACATGTGAGCTCTATAAATTTGTTAATGATAGATTGGATCTTTTTTGCCATGACTATAGTTTAGGACACACATCAACAATTTCTGACAGAAACAATGAACAATTTTCAACAGAAAGAAAAAGAAGGAATTGTTTGTAATAATTATTACTCCTCCACTGGATATCTAAAACATTTGGAATGAAGAGGAAAGTCAAAATGAGTTCAAGATGGCTGATGCTAGTGAAGCTGTAACACTAGATGCAGCTATTGTGTTATTGATACAATTATTCCATTAGAGTTCTCACAAATAGTGTCATCAAAGTACACAGACACACAAACTGTTATACACATGTGTATATACATATATGTCTATATTCACATTGCTCGTCACAGAAAATGAAAAAAAGGGGCTATGGATACTGTGGAAGTAAATTCACTCTGGCTGTTTTCACTAAAGTTGGCAGGTGTTCTCATACGTACTCATATGATAAGAGCTACATAAGAAAGAACTAAGAAAATTAAAAGCAGATTATTCCCTAATAGGTGATTGCAAATGAGCAGCAATCTGCAGGGATTCACTGAACCCCAGAGAATCCCATTTTATAAAACTGATCACAAGATCAGAGATTTCTCCAAGCAATTTATCAATTTGCACAACAAATATGAAGTGGTAAACATGCCAGGATCCCACTGAGCTTTACGGGTAGAGCAGTTGCTATATATAGATATGCAGAGTACTTTTTCAAAGTGACCTGGGCAGTGAGTTTGATAGGTGGCTCTATGTGCTTTACCTCCATGAACTTATTTTTCTTTTGTGAGCATTTCTACTAAAGTTGAAAAGTACTGATTCTGGGGGAAACACTTTGCTGTTTAGGCTGTATCACAGAGCCGTAAAGTGCCTCTTCTTTAATGTGGTAGTTTACATATATGCCCAGGCATAAATGGCAGTCCTGGGATTTAATCTGCTGCCTTCTGTATCCCTGTTACTAGTGCACTGAGGGAGACATCCTTAAATTTATTCCAAATACACATCTGTTTCTCCAGTTGGATAGATTTTTAAGATTCAAATGTGGTGGTGCAGCTGTTGGCCTTTTGCACATGTTGCCTCCTCCTTTGAGGAGCAAGAATTAATTCTCTCCTTTTACAAAACAGATTCAAATAGTTTTCTTCAGGGGCTAGTTTGGATTAGGCTTTTCAGCACACTCAGCTCTGTGGAAAGGCAATTTGCAGAACACTTTTCTATCCCTTTGCAAGGTTCAGTCACTGCTCCCTAGCTTAACTTCCAAAAGAGAGAAGGCACCACAGAAGGTCAAAGCCACAACCATCATTTCCCATAATTGTGGGGCAGGCCAGGTGCACTGGAGGGTGGAAGAGCAGAAAATAGTTTACGTAGTCGCCTGCACATAGAGAACTGTGTGTTTACGATGTGAATCTGAAGTTCATTTTGCAGACCATACTGCATTAAAATACTACTGCAAGCATTCATGGCTGCACAGAAAAATGTGTTTATGTATGCCATTTTTTTGTTCAAGCCCTCTTGTATATGTGCCTATTCCTTTAGCTTTCTTCACTTTCAAATATGTGGTGAGTTTTGTGCATGTGGGAAGCTCAGGGAGGCAATTTTCACAGCGAGTCACTGGAAAACTGAAAACATGACAGAAAGTTAATTACAGTAATTCCTTCATTGAAATGTTTTAAAGCAACAAAATAATATAAGTGATGATTTCACCTTCTTTCAACTTATTGATAGTACACAGTAATACTTTCCTATGAAAATTTATTCTAAGAGTGCAGTTTGAGAGTGAATTTTTTTACTGCCCTTAATAGTGTTTTATAACATTCTTTTGTGTTTTAGTGTGTATGCCAGGACATTGTTGGAATTAGGAATGGATGACTTCAGCACCCTGAGAGAACTAATGAAGATTAGTATAAGTAGTTCCATGAGGCATGAAAAAAAGTGACATTTTGGAGAGAAGATGACAAATCAAGGTCAAATTTTGCCTCCACAAAAGAAAGAGGAGTGTAGTCAGTTTATCTAGCAAGAGCTGTGGAATCCTTTTTGGGGAAAAAAAAGAAAAAGCTTCTTCATTACATTCCTGTGATTTGTTCTAGTCCTGCTGACACAGGCTATTAAAAACCTTGTTTATGTTTTAGACACTTTTTTAAAGAGCACTTTGGGGCTTTATAGTGTTTGTAGAATGTTCTTTATAGTTAAAATTACATGCTGAGATGGCAGGCTGCTGAGCTAATATATTGTTACACTGATTAAATTGATTAAAAGCTTCATTTTTGACAGGCAAATTGTAGAGGCTGAGATCTCTTTATTGCACATTTCAGTAATTCAGCTCATGTCTTGTCCTATCTAATAATCACTTCTCTGCCTCCCTGTTTAGGAATCATCTCAGCAGCGGGTACGTTTTCAAACAGCATATTAGCTTCAGTTCTGAATTACATGAGTCACAGTGCATCGGCATTACAAAAGACTTATTCAAGGTAATGGTTTATTCAGTGAAACACTTGAAGTATATTCCTGTTCTTTTTTTTTTTTTTTGTCTTGCTATATGGTGGACAAAGAAAGGGACCCTTGATTTTTAGATTAGAAAATAAGAGATTGCTTTTACTTTAGCTGTGGATTGACAAGAGAGGTCATACCGCAGAAGCATTTTATGTCCTACTCAGAATAACATATGCTTACTTACAAATGTGTGGTAGAGTAGAGCATAAAACCTTACAAGAAATCACTGAAGATATAACAGGCAGATAAAGAGGAGGATTCAGCAACTTAAATCAGCTGCAGAAGAGATATTTCGCAATAAATATGGAAATAAGGTGAGTTTTTTCCAAAAAATTAAGAAATCTAAATTGCTTTAAATAAATGTAAATGCCTACAGACAAATCTGTAGGCTTCTGATGGCTGTGCAAAGTACAAGTGTTCACAGCTTGCCAACAGGAGAGACCAAAGACAGTCCAGAAATGTGTTGGCCGATAGCACCACACAGATATGGGTAGTCAGGGCCAGCCACAAAACTGCACTTCTGCACTGCGCATTCCCAATTTGAGACAAGCATTAAGCATTTTTCAGGGTAAAAGCAGACTTGTTTAGCCAGACAGCAGTGCCCAGCCCAGTGATTCTATTAAATGAAGAATACACTACTTGCCTATCTTACAGCATGAAAGGTAAGAAGATGAAGGGCCGGAAGCAGGATCCAGGGAACTACAGGCTTGTCAGCCTGACCTCGGTGCCAGGGAAGGTTATTGAGCAGATCATCTTGAGTGCCATCAGGTGTACTGATGACCATACCTGGGAGGGCCTGACACGAAGGACAGGTCACTGGGATCTGATGTGCTTGCCTGACACTGGTAGAATAGACACTGCCCACAGAAAGTCAGGGAAGGAACTACAAAGCCTTTCTTTTTTTCCAAGTCAAAGACTTTTTTTTTTTTTAATTGTTTTCTAACGAGCACTTAAAATCACAAATACCTGTAAAATTAAGATGAGAATCCTGTGTCATAAGTGTGCATTAGATGTGATATGCAGGTCATAAGGGGTCACATAATGAAAGCAATCAGTTTAGATTTCATGCAAGGCAGAAATGGGGACATGTAGAAATGATGGGCATCCTAGCAGTATTTTGACTAGTACCAATAACATGTTACTAATCCCCAGAGATGTAGCATCTAAAATCAGTCGTACACAGTGCTGGGAATTATTTATAGGAAGTTACATTGTTTTCCAAACCCCTTCCTAATCCACATGTGTGTGAACAAACACATCAGGTATTTTTGATTGCATTTGTCTCCACAATCCACAAATTTGGAACTCAAATCCGCCCAGCTCTCAGACCAACAGTGAATTACGCACCTTTCTTTCCTGTATCCCTATGAAAGATCTTGCTTCGTATTCTGTAAAGCAAATAAGGTGTTATTTTAGAATTACTTCATCCAACAGGTCTTCAGCAGGTCATTTCCTGGTAAATGTGAGCCAGGATGCTGGTGCATAATCTCCTAATATGTCTACTAATATGTCTCCTTGAGTGAAGGGCATTTGGGTGTTTCTAAGGGGTAATGTGTCCTGCAATATAGCCATTTTCAGCAGCTAGGAAAACCCTTACAGCATTTATCTGTAGTTAGAAAAGCAGCACCATATGAGTCTGAGAGAAAAATACAAACTGCAAAGAAAATATATGTCCAACAAGGCTAGTTCTTCCTTCATCAGCCACTAAAAAAGACTACACATTGAAGCTTTTTCTTTTAAAGAGGTAGAGATTTCACTTATTACCCATGATGGATCATCCCATACACTGGGGATTTGTAATCCCTATTGACTCTCCACCCTTTCCCTCCCTTAATCCACAGATTTTCTTCACCAATGTTCTCCTTAGAATAAGACATGGTGTTTTAGACAATATTTTAATCTCTATATTCTGTGCTGTTGCACACCTGTAAAAATACATTTATTATTTCATTAAGGAGACTCAAAGGAGAGCCGGGGGAACCTTTAAGCAACGGGTATTAGAAATTTTGTTCTTCTGCAGCCATTTAACCCTCCTCTCCCTTTTTCCATGTTTTGCATCATCAGCTGTCAGTCTACTTTCAAATGGCAAAGTTTACAGAAAATGTAGACGCTGCAGAATCAGGGCCAGAAGGTTTGCTCTTATGCTCCTCACCAGAACTTTGGTACAGTGGCCAGTTTTAAGAAGAGTGGAGGCTCATATTCAACCATAAAATTATTCCAGATTATCCTTTTTTTCAGTTTCACCCAATCTAATTTTTCTAAAATCAGAAATTTCACCATGTTTGTTTTGCTTATTCAGGCTACGTTCCTTTTGATTGCTGTGAGGAATCCCCACAGCCTGATTTTAGATGCCTAACTTTGGCTTTCCCTTGCTTTCCTCCAGATAAGGTGATTCTGGGCAGGAACATATTTGCAATGGTCTACCTCTTTCCAGTGTCTGTGTATGTATACTGGTAAAACTGACCTTCTGATTTAGACCTATTAATCAGTTTCCTAAAGGTAGATGATATCTCTTTCCACAAAGGACTGGCTTTCTAAACAACTACACAGTTACTCTGGGACTTGGGGACCAACTGAGGATCTCACTGGTATACAGTAATGTATAGGCAATGATTTAGGCATGGGACAAGTGTACATGTGTTTTGTTGATTGTGCCTTGCTTTCTATTGCGCTGAAGTGCACCTGTTGGTACCCTCTAGAATACTGAAATCTGGACTCAAATGAAAAGATTTCCATGATTCCACTTATCTCATTCCTTACAGTTTGGGCCCTTGCCATTTTTAACTGATGTTAGCCAATGAGGAAGAAATACTGCTTTGTGTCGGGATCTTGATGATTGTTAATACTTACAGAATGATGAATATATTTTAACAAGTGTGTATCCAGCTGGCTCTGGACACCTTGGGAAACAACCGCAGATGTGTGGAAAAATGAGTGCAAGATGAAATGGAGCAGTAAATTGTGCATGACATTCTTCTGAAATGGTCTTGCTTTCTGAGGTCAACCAGTTGGAAGTAATTCTTGGGTCTGGATCTGACAAAGCTGGGGAAGGATATGGGGAAATTCAAAAGGAGACAATAACATTCCTAGAGTTCTCTGGAGGTGAAGTGACATATTGTCTCACCAGTACTCTAAGATGTCATTATTAATAAGCTCATTATTAATACGCTCAATGATCTGGACACCCACTAATCAGTTTGAAGTTGCTGGATTAATTATTGGAACTATCCTTAAAAAGATGTGTTTTTTATCAAGAAGAGGCTAACATGCCTGGATCATAAAGCTTGTAAAGATAAAAAAAAAATCAGTGTCCCAGATTATTCTGGGTCACAGCTGTGATCCACCTACCTTCGCTTTACCTACCCATTTCTCAGCAGAGCTCAAAGGCTTAAGAAAATTGCCATTTCTATATATTTATCATTATTGAGGCAGGGCACTATGGAAGGTTCCCAGATTCATTCAGACTAAACATAAGGAAGAAGTTTTTTACAATGAGGGTAGTGAAACACTGGCACAGGTTGCCCAGAGAGGTGGTAGATGCCCCATCCCTGGAAACATTCAAGGTGTGGTTGAACGGGGCTCTGATCAACCTGATCCAGTTGAAGATGTCCCTGCTTGTTGCAGGGGAGGTTGGACTAGATCACCTGTAATGGTTCCTTCCAACCCAAACTAGTCTATGGTTATTTCCAATGAGAAAATGAATTATGCTAGTCGAAGCGCTATGAACATTAATTTATGTTGTGATTTTTCTTCCCATTCTGAAAGATGCAGTCAATTTTCTGATTCTTGGCTAAAGAGTTCTGAAACATGGTAACAAGCTCAATTTATGTACCACAAAGGTCTGAGACCTTTTGATGGATTTTTGGTGAAGTATCATCAACCTACCTTTAGTGCAGAAGTCCATCCCTGAGGATGCCCTTAGGTCTTGCACTGCTTGTGAATCCCAAGCCATTGAGAAAGATCTAGAAAGATGGTTTCAGAGACAGTGATGAATAATTAGAAAAAGATATGTCATCCTATTAAAGTTCACTAGTACTTTCTCATCTGAAGCTATGGGATACACTCTTGTGGATAAACAGGGATAGAGATTTCCTTGGATTTTGTACTACTGCTTCCAACCTAAAAACCTGGCCAGAATTAAGCAAAAATCTGAAATGAATGCTGAGCCACTGAAATGTCTTTTAATTCATTTCAACAAAGTTGTCTTTGCTCAGGTATTCGCAAAACACAGTTTGCTTTTATAGAGTACTTGTAAAGGAAAAAGCCAATGTTTATGAGCAAACTCTATGAAGAAAAGACCTCAATCATAAAAAAAAAAAAAAAGAAATTGGAATGTATTTTCAGATTCTTGTAGTCTATATCTAAAAGAAATGCTGCAAATATTACCTACATACAGTTTGTTCCAAGTCTAATAATGATTTTATCTCATATCTTACTGCAGTCCTAACACTGTCTCTATAAGGATATTATTTGGTTTTCATTAGCTTAACATGACAAGTACAGAGCTGATAAGGTGGTCATGACACAAAGTAGGATTATGTTTTCATGTGGGCAAAGTGTATATCTGCATGGATCAGGAACTTTATGACAGTGAATGCAATGGTGACACTTCAGCAGCAAGTCACAATAACTGACTAAAACATCTTAAAAAGTTTTCTAGAATGCACATGGTCATGATTTGCACTGATCAGCTAGGTAGCAAGAATTAGTATAAGGACAGCCATATGCAGAAGACTGTCAGATGCAAAATAGCATGTAAATGGAAAGAAAAAAAAGCTTCTCTCCTTTGTCTGTTTATATAGACAACTGTTCACACAAGAGAATATTAAGTGTTTTCTGAGATTATCTTAAGGATAAAATTGATGTATGATGCTAAACCAAGATCTTCATATTTGGTAAGCTATTCTTCAGTGACTGAGTACTGCTTACATTTCTCTTAGAACAGTGTTAACACAAAGTTGGGTTTTTTTCCATGATACAGGCTAAAAATCAGAATTATTTGATCTCATACATGTCAAAGTTTATAACAGAGTGCATAGGGGTAAACTATACAAGCAACAACAAAAGAACAGTTAGTGGATGCAACAGGGAAAGATATGCCATATATTGGTTCTCATATTCCCGACTTGAAATTTTGATTTCAGCAAGCATAGTTTTCAGCATTCAAGCAAGATTTCAGCATTCAACCTCTAACCAGGTTCAGCTGTATCTCTGAATAAAATGCTAACTTTACAAGAGATCATAAGCACTATCGAAGGGCTGAGTCTTGATAAAAAGCCAGATATGAATGATTTATATGAAGATTTTGCATGTGTGTGTGCACATGCGTGTACGTGTGTTCACATGTTTGTGTTGTTCAGAAATCTTGCACAGGAAACAGAGTACAGGTCTACCTCCTAATCCAACTTCTCTGAATATTATTGAATGTACAGAATTTATTATGTACAGAATTTATTATTCAAATGCAGCATTGAAAAAAGTAGTGTAAAAACAGACTTGGTCTGATTGCAGAAAGCTGCTAAATATCAATTCTATTAACGCTAAGCTTTAAATCTGAATCAATTTAATTATGGTTTTTTTCTTTCTATTGCCATCATTTTGCTTATTTACTTGCAGTTAACAAAATGTGCTGCAGTGAAAAAAATAATTGCCTTTTCTTTACGGCACTCATAATTCAGAAAAGCTGTTTGAAGCAACTGTACATGTAATGGTTTATATGAATTAATGATAAAATGTATTGAAATATATTAACTTCAGTATCATTTTCAATAAGAAGATCAAGGTTGTGGTAATTGAAGTATATGGTTGTTGTAAGTAAAAAGACAGGATATAGAAGTTTGAAACATACAGATAGAAGATTTTTTCTCTTCTAAGGTGCCATTTTATTTCATGTTTTGCCATTTATTGCATTAGTTTCTCATTTGCATTCAAGAAAATGTGTCCAGGCAGCTTCTGGTGACTTCTGAGGTGGGAGATAACTACCTCTCTTTGGAGGAGACCAGCACTTTCTCCTGTGTCATCATGACATGATCTGGATGGGTAACACACTCTGCAAAGAATTACCCTTAAGTTATGTATGACAGTGAGATGGCATCTGACACTTGAAGTTGCAAAGAAACAGGAACCAGACAGCACTTCCCTGACTTACCTATAGACAGTGATTATGTCATACCCAGTCCCAACAATTACTTCCAATTGGTTGACGTCAGAAAGCGAGACCATTTCAGAAGAATGTCATGCACAATTTACTGCTCCGTTTCATCTTTGGAGTCAGGTGGTATAACAGAGCAGTAAAGGGATTTAAGCTCCTCAAAGTGTGACAGATATCTGGAATAATCTTTCCAGACCTTGTTGCCTTGGGGAAAAGAAATAAAACTGGGGTAGGAATTCCCCACACTTAAAATCTTTCCCAAAACATGCTAGATACATTTGAATTTCCTATCCAGAATAAACCCTGAATGCACAGGCATTGTCTGGGACATGGTTAGTTGCCAGAGAGGCCAGAAACATACCAGAAAGATAATACAAAGGCAGGTTAAGATGTAGTGTGTTAGAATTCTTCTGAAGAGGGCCTACAAGAAAGCTGGAGAGGGACATTTTACAAAGGCATGTAGTGGTAAGATGAGGGGTAATGGTTTCAAACTGGAAGAGGGAAGATTTAGGTTAGATATTAGGAAGAAATTTTTCACTATGAGGGTGGTGAGGCACTGGAACAGGTTGCCCAGGGAAGTTGTGGATGCCCCATCCCTGGAAGTGTTCAAGGCCAGGCTGGATGGGGCTTTGAGCAGCCTGGTCTAGTGGGAGGTGTCCCTGCCCATGGCAGGGGGGTTGGAACTAGATGATCTTTAAGGTCCCTTCCAACCCAAACCATTCTGTGATTCTATTCTATGATTCTAAGTTTGTTGCTGCCTGACTTCAAAGAAATAAAACCTCTGTAGAGATCACTTGAGAAAAATGTCTCACTTTACATCAATTATTCCTTCTTTAAGTGAGGAACAAATATTTTAAGTCTGAAAAACATTCTACTTTTGTAGGGTTTTTTTTGTAAACTTCTTTGTTTTGATCTTAGTCTGATCCTGCAAACAGCATAGTGACAAAAGAAGTGAATCCAGACTCACAGTGGGTTCAGATTTCCTACATTCTTTTCTTTGCTAAGTTTATGACATTTTTCATTTTTGTAACTTACCCTTATGCATTATGTCATAATTCATTCATAAAAATCCCTTCCAGTTAAACATCAAAGGGTACTTTAGGCTAAAGAATGTGTGCTTAATGGATCATATATTTAGATCCAACTGCAGTTATTGGGAAACTCATGGTTCAAAATAACAGCATAATCTTCTGCTCTGGTTTGCGGACTGGTCTCTTGGCTGTTTCAACAATGAGAAGTTGATTCACAGCCTCAAGATAGACTGATTTTGTATTCTACTAAGGAGGAGTAGTTGTTAGTTCGCCCAGCAGCAGAACGAGATTGAAAGGGCGGGACCTGAGACAAGGACTACAATACAGCATAAGGTAGATAATTTTGTAAGGGACTGGAAAAGACTGAACAAAAGAGAGTTTCGTGCTCGAGACCAAAACAATAACTAGCAATTGTCTACAAGAAAAAGTCAAAACTGTGATTGCAATTGTTATGGTGGAAATACCAAGTGGGTTTTTAAAAAGCTTATTTTCATCCAGGCCATTTCGCAATTCAGAACAGTTTGGAGAAAGGCTGTTTTGTTTTAATACCTGTGATCAGTATAAATAGCAGATGCTGGAAGGAAACGTTGTCTTAGTTGACCAATGCTTTTATTTTATTTGGTTTAGTTTAGTTTAGTTTCTTGCAGTATCTCGTTCAAAGTGCAAGTCAGATGCAATCTCTTTGGGTATGTTCCTACTCAGACAGGTAGAAACAAGCAAGGTCTTCTCCACAGCAGCGAGTGGTTGTTGATAGAGAGTCACTCAGTTGCTATGCTCCCACTTCTAAAAAGTGGGAGGGGAGGCTCTCACGAATCAGACAGTGAGTCACCACATCGGAAGAAAAGAAAGAAAAGAAAGGCAGAATAAATGAACTACAGGGATAAAGGAAAAGAGAATTTGTGACACTTCTTCAAAAAGACTCTGGCTCAGAATTATTTGGAAATGGGAGCTCAAGAGACAAGGAATCATCCTTTCTAAGCTTCCTGGAAGCATAAAGAGGAAAATAAGTTACAAAGTTGGGAAATGTCACTAACAATATATCGGTCTGGTTTCCCTCTCTCACTCCTACTTTCTCTCCACTTCCAATGATTTAAAGTGAGCTGTGATTAGCCTAGTGACCCTGGTGGGTGATTTCCCTGAAGAGAAAGTAAACTACAATATTCAAATGTAACGTTTGATACAAGCACGAGCCAAGCCTCACCTTTTTATGTCTGGAAAAGAAAGAAACACAAGAGACTTATAATTTCACTTTAACAGTTGTGCTGATAGCCAGATTGGCTGGTGTCAGAGTGTGCCTGAGACAGACCTCAGCATTTTTCCAGTGTAAAGGAAGAAATCACAAGAGAGGTTGTTTTTCCCTGTCATAACCAGGTGTTTGTTACTTGATCTCGGTAATGGATAGAATTGTGTATCTTCTTTTTTTTCCCTCTTGCATGTATTGAGCGTTTGATCTCTTTCCACTGAACTGTGTTCTTTGAGTTTTTTTCTGGTGTCCATTGAAAGCTAGAGGAGAGGAAAAAGACTTTTAACCGAATACCAGATATACTGGACAAGTTGTAGTTTTGTGCTCCACAAAAATTAATTGCCAACAGTCCTCAATATACTTGTGAACCATGAAAAATGAAGAGGAGTACTTAAAAACGTAGGTCTTGCCATACTGGGTTTGGCTTGAGATCCATATTGTCTAGTATTTTGTCTCAGGAGTGGCCAGAAATTAATTAAAATAGTGTTTTTACAGAAAATTTAAACGTGTGATTCCCTGCTCTGTTGCCAATATAACATCAATTTTGGCAGAGGAAATCTGTGGCATCTGTTAATAGGCAGGCAAAAGGACCTTTATGGAGGAAACTAAAATAATATGTCTTTGGCTTTGTTTGTGTAAAGTAATTCACGGCTAATTGTAAGCAGATACTACACTTAAATATTGGGTTACATCCTAAGCTGATGTAAATCTCACAGCTCCATTGTTATCAGCAGGGCTATACTGAGCGACATATTCTAACGGCGTGATTTTTAGTGAGAAAGACCGATTGAGATAACAGAAATTGCAATTCAGAGTTAAATTTTCTTCCCTTTTTTCCCTCTTTTGAAGTCTATTTTAATGACCTTTTCTCTCTCAATTCAAAAAGTTATACTTCATTTGAATTTATAAAGCAAGCTAAACAGAAGCTTAATCTTGGTCTGTTTCTTTGCTGTCCTGTACTCTGTAGCCACTTCAGAATAAATGTGAAAGGTTTCCACTTGTATTTAGTGGCATTTGGTATTCATTTCACCAAGTATAAATGACAAAAGGAATAGAGGGCAACATATGATAGAAGTACAAAGCCCCAGTAGAACCAAAGGGAAGCAGTAGCTGTTTCTGTTCGTGATTCTTTGATGGCAGTAGATTCATCACAAAAAATAGATACGTGTTTTGTGAAAAAGAGGTGCACAGTATGTTTCACACTATGTCAGAATGCTCTCTGTATGTGATTGTTTAAAACAAATAACAAAAAGAGGAATAAAACTGTATCAGTCTTGCATTTAAAACATCAATGCTAATTCCATGTAAATTAGTACATACTTCCATTCAAATTATGCATCCAAAAGTCAGGCTGGCTTCAAAATCCAGAAAAGCAGAGTTGTTCACTATATAACCTCAATTGTTTTAATATATATAGCAAGACTTTTAGCTATATTTATATTTCATCTGACTTTAAAGGTATTTTCCAGCAATGCCATACAGAAAAACTCCACCGAAATGTGAGATACAAATATTGATGTAGATGAGATACAAGATTAACTTTTGATTTCTTGGTGTCTTAAGCAGATTATGGTTTTTATTGAGGCTGAGGATTTCTAGCAAAACAAGCTATTTTTCTACTGTCAGCTTTCAAACTATAATATTTTGTTGCTTTTTACGTTGTGTACTAAGCATATCAGATATTCCACCACACGCTAACACTAAGAATTGGTTATATCAAACCTGTTAAGATATGTGTTCTTTGGCAAAGGAAGAAAGAATACTGCTAGTAAAAGACTCAGCAAATATGGAGAACATTTTTCATAAGTTCCGAAGAAAAGTTAATTAACAAACCATATGGGAGTAAATAGGAAAGAAAAAAGATGCTGTGCTAGCATGAAGACAGCAGACTGAATAAAGGCAATCAAAAGTGCATTCCAGAGGTGAAATAAAAGCAATACCTTTTCACTCAGAAAGCACCTCTGAGTCTGATATAATAACGCTGGTAATTATCATCAAATCCAAAACAGTGTTCGGTTTTTGCATTGAAAAGTATGATCTAGAGAAACTTTCCTCAGTAACTACCTGATGAGGAAAGCCCTCTGTCAACAGAGTTGCCCCTGCACGTGCAACTCACGTCTATATATATTACCAGGGCTTCCTGGGCTCAAAAACTGGTTTCCCAGCAGTCATGTAAATCTGGCTAGATCTGACCTAAAAATCTCTAAATCAAACTCAGTCTGGTCACTTGAAAAAATACCACCAATATCCATGACATTATGCCCTGCAATTCAAAGCTCACAGAAAAAAGGATTCTTCCTGGCAAATTACAAAAAGAGAGGGGAATATATGTCATTGCACAGCTAACATTAGTGAGCGAGCAAGAAGGGATATGATGCCCCATCCAGTTAAAGCACCAGAGCATGGGCATCTAGCATCAACGGTCTTGTAATAGTGTTCAGCTCAGGGACAAGAGTGCTTGAGTCTGGTTCCTGCTGCCAAGGTTGTAGGGGTTTTGGTGGTGGTGGTGATGGTGGGTTTTTTCGGCGTGGTATTTTGTTTCTTTGTTTGTTTGTTGGGTTTTTGAAGTTTTTTGTTTTCTTTTTTGCATTTTTTTGGGGGTTTTTGTTTGTTTGCTTGTTTGTTTTTGCTTGTTTGGTTTTGGTTTGTTTAGTTTTTTGTTTGTTTGTTTTTTAATTAATGCAATGTTTAATTGAGAAAAAAAATCAGGGAACTGGGAGGTGGGAAATCTGAGGATCCTTAGGCTAAATCAGGAACTAACCCCAGATTTTTTTACTTTCTGGACAAAAGGTCTAAAACCCAAACTAATGTATAAGAAAGGTTCCTGCAAAGCTGCATTTTAAGTGAAGGAGACAATAAGCATGGCTTTTGTTTATTATTTTTTTTTACAGTCCCTCAAATGCCTATCCTCAGGAGTTATTTGAACACTTAGACAGACCTTCTCACATGTGACCAGGAGCCCAGCTACCTTTGATTAATTTCCAACAAACAAATAAATACTTTTGAGGGCTAAAGACTGAAAATCCCACGTCCTATTAAAAGTCAGTACAATGTAGCTTCCTAAATATCTATCGGTTCAGTAGAAGGCGTTGCTGTTGCCCATCAGAGACACCTAAGGCTTCCACGTGCTCATTCCTTACAAGTGACAAGTGAATTCCGGCACAAAGATTCACCTGGAAACACAGACAACATTTTCAGTATCATATTACAGCAATTACTGAAAAGGCTTAGTGAGTCATATGGTACTCATTTACGGTGCTGTTACCTATGTCAATATGGAAAGGAGCTCATATAAATATTTAATGTATACCATTGACTAAGCCTATAGAAACTCCATAAAGCATATGTTTTACCTGATTCCGTTATGAGTAATTAGAGCAGCGCCTAGCAACTGTAATTGAAATCAGGGCTTGTTTGTACGAAGCAATATGCAAGCATATAATAAGAGATGGTCCTGACCTCAAAAGAAATGAGAGAAGGCATTATGTATCAGCATTCTTGCTCTATATTATAATGTCTTACACAAACTTCTCAAGGGTCTCTTTGAAATTTCAAGAAAGACAGAAGAGACTATTTTAGCATGTTTATAACTATTCTATCCTATGCCAAACCTTAGTGGGGGCATAATTAAAGTAAGTTCTACTCCATCAATTTATTAGTTAAGTGCAAAGTTTAACGTTAATATTCTCTGGCACATTCATGCAAAGTAAAAATATGTTCATTTGCAGCTGTGCCTACAAAATATGTAAGTCAGATCTCCTTTTGGAGCCCAAAATTGTCTTTGAGACAGTGCACTGAAAAAGTGTTTTGGGTACAGTGGTCAACAACTCATTTGATGTAATCTGTAGCATCTTTATGCAAATATTTGAAGTCAGTAGTTTAATGCTCCAAATCTTCAGGAACTATTAGGGGAACTTCAAGTTTACTTCCTAGAAAAATTACTACAAGAGATACTCATTTAATGTTGAAGCAAAAGACCTAGATCAGGATAATTTTTAAGTTCAAAGACACACACGATATTTTGCAGTTACAGACAGATTCAGAAATTGTATCACAATGTCCCCTAAAACTTTGATATAGGGAAGATTTCTCTTGCTGTGGTTTGGAAGGGCAATGAAAATTCCTGTTTTGTTTTGTTTTTTTTTTTATTATTCTTACCACTTAATTCAACCATGTGTGTTAGAAAGAAATAAACATTTGCTATTGCGGGATCAAAGATGAGACAGAAAATACAGGAATGTTTAAATTACCTATTGAGGGAGCATGAGGGAAGAAAGCTTTGAAAAACTAGGGCAGATACTCACTTTGGGAACTGCTGTGAATGTTGTATGGTCAATGTCTCAAAAACAGGCAGGGGTCTAGTTGGGAAGGTCTGTAGAAAGGCCAGAGCAGAAGCTATTCCTGTCCAGAGCAATTGCTGCAGGAGGAGGTATCACATCGTGTGGCTGGAGTGCTCTAGCCACCTCCTGTGCCCCTGGGTACAGTACCATACTTGGGCAGCAACCCAGCACAGCCCAGAGGGGGTGAGAAAGGACTTTTCATTAGGCCAGAGAGGCACTTCTTATCCAGCCCACAACCAGAGACTGCAAGAGGCAGAGCTCCCAAGGAAACATGCAGCCATCCAGGTCTCGGGCTGCAGGGAGTGCCAGACCCTTTTGCTGGTAATGGATGGCAGTAGAGAGAACAGCTGTGTGATGTGTGACCAGGTGGACGATTTGCCCAGCCTGGTGGCAGAGCTACGAGAGGAAGTAGAAAGGTTAAGGAACATCAGGGAGTCTCAGAAAGAGATAGACTGGTGGAATCATGCTCTGCCCTCCCTGAGACAGAAATGGGAACAACCACCAGGAAAAACTCAAGATCAAGGGGATCCTGTATTCTCCACCTGACAGGCTGAAGGTAGTAGCTTAAAGGAGAGCAGTCCACATTCAGGGTGGCAGGCAAACTCCCTCCTTGCCCACCCCGCCTTCCCAGGTGCATGTGTACAACAGGTACGGGGCTCTGGATGTGGAAGGCAAGTCAATGGAAGATGATGTGGGTGATGGTCCATCTTCACCAGAGGTGCTGGCAGGTCAGAAAGGCCTACCCCTGTATCACAACCACCTCCACGAGGAAGAAAAGATGCGTCGTAGTTGTAGGCAACTCCCTTCTGAGGGGAACAGAGGGTCCAATATGCTAGATAAGCCCTCCTCTTGGGCAAGTCTGCTGTCTCCCTGGAACCTGGGTTAAGGACATCGCTAGGAAACTTCCTAGCCTTGTACCACCCTATTATGCATTGCTGCTCTTCCATGCTCGTGGCGATGAAGTTGTAACACATAGTCCAAGTGGGATCAAAAGAGACTTCAGAGCATTGGGTTGGTAAGGGAATCTGAANCACCTCCACGAGGAAGAAAAGATGCGTCGTAGTTGTAGGCAACTCCCTTCTGAGGGGAACAGAGGGTCCAATATGCTAGATAAGCCCTCCTCTTGGGCAAGTCTGCTGTCTCCCTGGAACCTGGGTTAAGGACATCGCTAGGAAACTTCCTAGCCTTGTACCACCCTATTATGCATTGCTGCTCTTCCATGCTCGTGGCGATGAAGTTGTAACACATAGTCCAAGTGGGATCAAAAGAGACTTCAGAGCATTGGGTTGGTAAGGGAATCTGAAGCACAGGTTATTTTTTCCTCTCTCCTAGTTGCAAGCAGTGACATTGGAAGAAACAGATGAGCCCAGTCTATTAATATGTGACTTTGTGGCTGGTGTCACCACCACAATTTTGGGTTTTTCGATAATTGGATGGCCTACATGGCACCAGGCTTGCTGGCGTCAGATGTTCACCTTTCTGAAGGGGCAAGAGGGTCTTTGTTCACAAGCCAGCAGGGCTCATTGACAGAGCTTTAAATTAGGGTTGAGGGAGGAAAGGGGAAATATCAGGCTTGCCCATGACAAGTTGTGGAACGGCAGGCAGAGGTTAGAGGGACAGAGTGCTAGTGAGGGACTGCAGCATGTTCNACAGATGAGCCCAGTCTATTAATATGTGACTTTGTGGCTGGTGTCACCACCACAATTTTGGGTTTTTCGATAATTGGATGGCCTACATGGCACCAGGCTTGCTGGCGTCAGATGTTCACCTTTCTGAAGGGGCAAGAGGGTCTTTGTTCACAAGCCAGCAGGGCTCATTGACAGAGCTTTAAATTAGGGTTGAGGGAGGAAAGGGGAAATATCAGGCTTGCCCATGACAAGTTGTGGAACGGCAGGCAGAGGTTAGAGGGACAGAGTGCTAGTGAGGGACTGCAGCATGTTCCTCTGAGATGTGCTGGCTACACTGCAGCACACTTGAAGTTTTACGGAGATGAGAGGGGGCTCCTGAGGCAATAGGAACCAAGATAGATACACCAGTGAAATACCCCAAAGGAATTAAAGGGTGTTCCTCTAAGAGGGTGAAGCCCAGCTGAAATGCCTCTACACCACTGCATGCAGCATGGGCAACAAACAGGAGCAGGAAGCCACTGTGCTGCTAGAAAGTTGAGACCTGGTTACCATTACTGAAACCTGGTGGGATGAGTCCCATGACTGGAATGCGGCTATTAATGGCTACAGGCTGTTCAGAAGGGACCGGAGAGGAAGAAAGGGCAGAAGTGTTGCATTCTAGATCAAGAAATTGATAGAGTGTGAAAAGCTGTCTCTGAAGAGTAGCCATGAGCAGGTTGAAAGCCCATGGGTAAGAATTAGAGACCAA
This sequence comes from Stercorarius parasiticus, assembly GCA_013396915.1. NCBI lineage: Eukaryota > Metazoa > Chordata > Aves > Charadriiformes > Stercorariidae > Stercorarius > Stercorarius parasiticus. The sequence continues at coordinate 236,574 of VWZL01000226.1, read as the reverse complement.
GACAACAAAGGGAACTACAGGTCACCCGATCAAGGAAAGCCTACTGACGAAGCACTCTTACTCCAGCTACAGGAGGCATCATACTCACAGGCTCTCATCCTGCTGGGGGACTTCAGCTACCCCAACACCTGCTGAAAAAGTAGCACAGCAAGATGTAGGAAATCCAGGAGACTCCTGGAGTGCATTGAAGATAACTCCTTAAGTGAGGTGATAGATAGCCCTACCAGAGCAGATGTGATCCTGGACCTGTTGGTCACCAGCACAAGTGAGCTAATTGTGACATCAAGATTGGAGGCAGCCTGGGCTGCAGTGATCATGCACTGATGGAGTTTGCAGTCCTGAGGGATATGAGTCTGGGGAAAGGTAAAGTTGGGACCCTGCTTTTTAGGAAAACAAACTTGCAGCTCTTCAAGGAGTTAGTCAATAGGAACCCATGGGAAACTGCCCTCAGGGACAAGGGAGCGGAACAGACCTGGCAGATCTCTAAGGGTGCTTTCCATACAGCACAAGAGCTCTCGATCCCCAGTTGTAAGAAATCAGGAATGGAAGGCAAGAGACCAGCATGGCTGAGCTGAGACCTCCTCGTCAAACTAAAGGTCAAGAAGGAAATGCACGGGCAGTGGAAGCAGGGACAAGTATCCTGGGAAGAGTATAGGGATGCTGCCTGGTTGTATAGGGATGGGATCAAGAAGGCCAAGGCACAGCTGGAGCTGAACTTGGCAAGGGACGCAAAGAATAATAAGAAAGGTTTCTACAGTTGTATCAGCCAAAAAAGGAAGGTCAAAGAAAGCATACCACCCCTCATGAGCAAGGCTGGCAAACTGGTGACAATGGATGAGGAGAAAGCTGAGGTACTCAACAAGGTTTTCCTCTCTCCCCACACCTTTCAAGTAGACGGACCGCAAGGAAGGGACTAGGGAAGAGAAGTCCCTCCCACTGTAAGAGAAGGTCAGGTTCATGACCACCTGAGGAACATGAACGTATAGAAGTCTATGGGACTTGACAAGATGCATTCCAGAGTCCTGATGTAGTTGCTAATCCACTCTCCATGATATTTGAAAATTCATGGCTGATGAAGTCTCCGATAACTGGAAAAATGGAAACATAACACCCATTTTTAAAAAGGGTAGAAAGGAGGACCCTGGGAACTACCGACCTCTCAGCCTCACTCCTGTGCCTGGGAAGATCATGGAACAGATCTTCTTAGAAGGAATGCTAAGGCACATGGAGGACGGGGAGGTGATGTGAGACAGCCAGCATGGCTTCACCAAGGGCAAGTCCTGCCTGACCAACCTAGTGGCCTTCTGTGATGGAACGATGGCATCATTGGACAAAGGAGAGCTACAGATGTCATCTATCTGGACTTCTGCAAGGCCTTTTACACCGTCCCCTACAACATTCTTCTCTCTAAATTGGAGAGAGATGGATTTGATAGGTGGACTGTTCGGTGGATGACGAATTAGATGGTCGCATCCAGATGGTAGTGGTCAATGACTCAATGTCCAGATGGAGATTGTTGACAAGTGGTGTCCCTCAGGGGTCCATACTGGGACCAGTACTGTTCAATATCTTCATCAATGACATAGACAGTATGATCAAGTACACCCTCAGCAAGTTTTCAGATGACATCAAGCTGAGTGGTGTGGTTGAAAGGCTTGAGGGACAGGATGCCATCCAGAGGAACCTAGACAGGATAGAGAAGTGGGCCTGTGTGAATCTCATGATGTTCAACAGGGCCAAGTGCAGGGTCCTTCACCTGGGTATGGGCAACCCCCAGCATCAATACAGGCTGGGGGATGAAGGGATTGAGAGCAGTCCTGCGGAAAAGGACTTGGGGATACTGGTGGATGAAAGGACGGACATGAGCCAGCAATGTGCACTCGCAGCCCAGAAAGCCAATCGCATTCTGGGCTGCATCAAAAGAACCGTGGCCAGCAGATCCAGAGAGGTGATTCTGCCCCTCTCCTCTGCTCTCGTGAGACCCCACCTGGAGCACTGCGTCCAGCTCTGGAGTCCTCAGCAAGGGAAAAACATGTACCTGTTGGAACGGGTCCAGTGGAAGGCCACAAAAGTGATCAGAGGGCTGGAGCACCTCTCCTATGAAGACAGGCTGAGAGAGTTGGGGTTGTTGAGCCTGGAGAAGAAGAGGCCCCAGGGAGACGTTATTATGACCTTCCAGTACTTAAAGAGGGCTATAGGAAAGATGGGGACAGACTTTTTAACAGGGCCTCTTGCGACAGGACAAGGGCTAATGGCTTTAAACTAAAAGAGGGAAGATTTAGACTAGAGAGAAGGAAGAAATTTTTTACACTGAGGGTGGCAAACCACTGGCATAGGTTGCCCAGAGAGGTGGTAGATGCCCCATCCCTGGAAACATTGAAGGTGAGGTTGGACAGGGCTCTGATCAACCTGATCCAGTTGAAGATGTCCCTGCTTGTTGCAGGGGAGGATGGACTAGATACCTTTAAAGGTCCCTTCCAACCCAAATTATTCTATGATTCTATGAGTCTAAGCTACTGGTAAACTGGAAAGATGTATGAGATGCGTGAGCAATTCACATTCCTGTCAGGTTTTGCTAAGCTGTGGGATGGGGAAACACTGTGCTGTACAGCTAGCATTCAAAGAAGTTTATAGCCTGTGTATGTAAAGAGCAAGGACAAGGCACAGCAAGGGTTGCAGCAAGATTACTGTACAGCAAAACCCTCACTAGCATTTCTCTGTACTCCTCTGCAGTGTCTGTCTGTCTTTTTTGTCTGGTTCCAGTGCTAAAATATCACAACTTGCAGCATCAGGAAAGAACGGGAAAACTGCAAGGCACATAACTGGGAAGAATGACCATCCTGGGTCTCTGTGTCTCTCCCATCATCTTGGAACCTCTTGAATCTTGAAGGTTGGTTGTGGTGTGGCCACAATCTTGAAGGCTTGTAGGAAGGCCTAGGGTTAAAGAAGCATACAGGGGCCACTGTGTCTCCTTGATTCTGAACTGCAGCTTGCACAGCAGAACAGAGATCAGAGGAGAAAAATTTATCCTTCTGAAGTGGATGTTTAAGTTCAGACTGAGCACCAGTTGTCTGCCCTCTACTTTGAAGTTTTAAAAGAATTGGGTTGAGTATATCTGTGCTTTGCTATTGTAACCACCTGGGAGGGTCATTTGGGAAGATAACAGTGTATCACAATTGTGTAATTCTGTCTCATTTTTAATCAATTTAGGTGAATGCTGATCCAATTATTCTGAATATCAGAAGTATTTAAAAATGCTGAGTGGCACATAAAAATAGGTTTTAAGGCCCAATTACAGATAAGACTTTCACCTCATTTAAAGACCGAAATTTAAACATATGATTCCTTTTAAATTAAATGTTGCTGAATATGGTTGGCTTGCTGGATAGGTATCTAAATGACTCGACTGAGGTGACTAATTCCTTCAGATGCTGCAGCATAATTTATGCCAGCAACAGTGCTGCCTGACCAGTGCTCTGCTTCTGTTGAAGGCGGGAGGCAAGATCAATACCACAGGTACCACTGCGGCATCGTTTCAAGATGAGCAGCAGAAACACAGCCTAGGAGTGCTCTGAAGAGGAATGCCAGGGAGCATCAAATGCAGGCAGAACACTTTGATCTTGTCACATTGAAAAGTAATAATGCAAGCCACTTCCCAGAGTAATACCATAGTATCCAACTTGGCAGAACACATAAAGAGTAAAACAGGTTTGGAGACAAGGAATTCACAGGAAAATGTAGTCCAGCAGGTTTGTAAGAAATTATTTCTGTCCAAGGTATCCCAAAGGGAACGCCATCTCATGTAGAAATTCTGGACCCAGGAGTCAATAGTGAGATGGCTACTGATTGTATTGGGCTCTGTCTGAGAACCCAGGTACAGTATTTGCTTGAAATAAACAAAAAGCTGTTTAGAAGCTTATACATGTGTCATGGTTTCAGTTCGAATAGAGTTAACTAGCAGCTGGTATAGTGCTATGTTTTGGATTTGGGATGGGAATAATGTGATAGTGCACTGGTGGTTTTGCTTGTTGCTAAGCAGTCAAGGCCTTTTCTGCTCCTCACACCGCCCCGCCAGCGAGTAGGCTGGGAATACACAAGAAGCTGGGAAGGGACACAGCTGGGACAGCTGATCCCAACTGACCAAAGGTATATTCTGTACCATAAGATGTCACGCTCAGTATAGAGAACTGGGGGAAGAAGAAGGAAGGGGAGGAAGTTCAGAGTTATGGTGTTTGTCTTCCCAAGTAACCATTATGCATGATGGAGTCCTGCTTTCCTGGAGATGGCTGAACACCTGCCTGTCAATGGGAAGCAGTTAATGACTTCCTTGGTTTGCTTTGTTTGCATGCGTGGCTTTTGCTCCACCTATTAAACTGTCTTTATCTCAACCTATGTGTTTTTTTCTCTTTTACTCTTCTGATTCTCTTTCCCATCCCAACTGTGGGGGTGAGCAAGCAGCTGCATGGTTCTAGTTGCCAGCTGCGGTTAAACCATGACAACACCTTAAGTGCAATAGTTACAGCATCTGAAATAATGATAGAGGAAGAATAAACAAGAAAATAATTTCCAAATTTCTAATCATTCCCTCTGAAGCATGACATTTTTGATCTTGAATGATGAGCTTTTTCTACATATATTAAAATGCTGAATAGCAAGAAGAAATTCAACATAGAAATATAATAAATGGGAAGTCAGTTGATGCTGGATTATAAATTGTGACAGAATTCGAAGGCAACAATGACATCTCCACCGGGGCTGTAAAGTTAGGTCTTTATTAAAGATTCAAAGTTGAGGCAACAAAAACAAATGCACGACAAAGTCCAATCAAATAATATTGCTAAAGAATATTTATTATAAAACAAAAATGTCAGGGTAGGTGGTTCAACTTCACAGAGACTCTTTTTTTTTTTTTGTATTAGTTTTTTCCTTCTGTAAGATTAATATGTTGCTAGCACTTATTACATTTCCAGACCCAGGTGGATTACTGGTATGCTTTGTTAAGCCTTACTTGTATTGTATTTTCTTATAAAGCTTAAGTACAACTGAGAAATGAAGACTGCAGACAAATCTATAAATTGCTGTCCACTGCTGATGTTCTTGGAACTATGGCCTTAATAGTGGCCAGCTACAAAAATTATAATTGCTCTTTTTATTAGCTCTGCTATTCTCATTTTGCACCTACAGCACTGCCAGGCCTTCTATTTTTTCAGGAAATCAAAGAAGCAATGCACGTTGGAGTCAATTAGAGTTTTTTGGCATGTGTTTCTACAATACATGTTCTTCTTAAACTGGGATTTGGGTTATTTTTCAGGCAAACAAATACTGGAAAAAAAAATAAAATTGAACCTCTGTAGAACAGACAGGAATATTCAGTGAGAAGAATGAGAATAAGTCAAAAGGTCACTGAGAAGTGAAGTGGGATACAAAAGTAAAAAAAAAAGAAAGGACAGGGAAGGCCACAATAAAAGAAGTCTGAATACAATTGCAATGTGTTAGCACAGGGAGTTTGTTAGCGTCAACGCCCAGTCCCTCAGCAGCTCAGTAACAGTGAAGCTTACCGGAGATCTCTATGAGTTCATTCCTTCAGCTCTGTGCTGTGTAATCTTAGTGGTTTATTTTCCATGAGTGCCAAAACAAACGTTGTGAATAACAATGGCAGTTTAAAAGCCCATCTGGTCAAAAGATAAAAAAAGATGTGGTATGTTGAGTGTTAGTGTATACTAACCCATTCAGAGAAGGTATGTATTGTTACTGCTCTGTGCTTATGTGCTTGTTCCTTATTATGACTACGGCTAAGCTTTTTCTCGGAAATACAACTTTCTGCCACACTTACACTTCAAATTTACTCAGAACAGAGTAGCAGGTATCCTGGAACAGATGCATAGGCAACTCTGCTGGTAACTTCCATTCACTATAACCACCTATAAATCGGTGCATAAATTCGATTCTCATCTATTAACTGTTCAGTTTCCATAACAACCTTTAATAAAATCTGATAAATTACTTTCGGACACTCAAGAACACTTTATAAACTGAGTTTTCCTTATAAGCACTAATGCTGACCTCTTTGAAGAATGATAATATATTTTTGTGATAGAACTGTCAAAAACGTATGAGAAAGACCGTGCTCATGATTTTAAAGGAAATTATATTTTTTTGTGTCCATGATTTCTAATTTTACTATAAATTTTCATATTTGTCAGAGGTTTATTTAAATTGGAATTTGCTAAACTTCTTCATAATCCTTTTTTATTAATATTATTTAATGCCATTTCTGTTTAGGAATCATTCAGTAAAAAATTGCCTCCAGATTTCGTTTGTAATGTAGGAGGATATATTTTAGGATAAATTTCCATGATTTTATTTCCATGTATTTAATTTGCATGATAATAGCCTCATCCCACTATGTTTTAGTAAAGAACTCTGTGAGCAGTGTAACTTTAAGTTCTATTATATTTTTCCAACAACAGGAAATTAGTTTTGAACTTAAAAAAAACGTTGTTTACAACATTTAAGTAACACTAGTTGACACACTTGTGATCATTATTTCTGTTGATGAACCCAAGGATTATAACTCCTATTAGAATCACACCAATTTAATAAGCTGCAGCAAAAGTCTAAAACTTGGAAAAGGAGTACGTGCCATAATAATAATAACCTAAGGCTGGCTATTAATAGTTATGGAAAGTGTGATGTGCAATGACCTGTTAATTGTCACTGGTTCTGTTTCCTTCAACACTTAACTTTTCTTTTTTTATTTTTTTTTTCCAGAAAATTGCCTTTTTTTAAACTGGATTTTGACATAATATACAATGACAGTTTAGTGGCACATCTGGATTTTTAATGTCATTAGCATAGGAGTGTTCCATATTTTCTAATACTTGATAATGCTATTAATAATGTGAACATTGTAATATTTGTGTATTTTAGTATGGTGTTGCTTTAACATTAGGAGGAAGATATTTTTTTCCTCTCTCTGTCATTGATCTTTAAAAAGAACGTCCGTTTTTGGATGTAATTTCTGTACCTCAACATTTTCATCAAAGCATCCTGAAGAGATAAAAGTCTCACATTCTTTACAAACACCAATTTTTTATATGATACAATTCCATTAAGAATAGATCTAACAAAGCCAGATTTGATGCTGAGCCCACCAACAGCCAGCTTCCTTTTCCTGAAAGTGTAATCTGAGATTTTGATGCATTTTTTGGAAAACGTGAAGGCATAAATCTTGCCAGCCCTATAGTGCACTGTTAATACAATAGCAATGTATTTACCAAAGTGTATCTCCTCACGGCTGAAAACAGACTTAAATATTTACAAGTGCATTAATCAAAATGTTTCTTTGCAAATACCTTTCAACCCACAGGCTATTTGAAAACTCTTCACTACAATAATTAGTGTCAATATTTCATATTCTCAGTCTGTCATGAAGTTTATTCTTGAAGCTTGGTGAAGTGAGGTGTCTTCCATGAGGATGGCCTTAAAACTTCTTGTGACAGAGTGTCAGTGACACACGGGTCTGTCTCTGACTGTGAATTCTGAAATCATAAAATGACTCCTAGGTTGTCAACAGTGTGATCACCACAGGAGGAGTGGTGTGCATGCAGATTATCCTAACCTGGAAAAGAAGAACAGGGCAGATTATCTCTCAAAACCTTTTTTGGCTTTCTTTTTGTGATTCTAAGGAGCTATCTGTGCAAACAGTGTACCTAAGTACACATTCACACAAATATCACAGACTCTTTCTTTTTTTTTTCTACACACATTCTTGTAGAAGAAGAAAAAATAAACAGAGAAAACGTTAAACAAATATTTTTTCAGACTGAGAAAATGTGAATAATATTTTGTGCATATTTCAGATTCCTTCATATCGCAATCAAACAAATTCACTTTTTTAAAATAGGAGATACTATTTTAGCTCTGCTTCTTCACTTCTGAAATCTATTTATTTTGAGACTTTGACACTCTCTCTGCTTGCCCTCTTTTGAGCTGTGACTAACGGTTCTATGGCATTCTTTGTTGAAAAATGCAATATTATAGAGATTCTCTTTAGACTTACCCAAAATAGCTTTTCAGAATATCAAGGTCTGAAAAATGGTTCTAGTAACAGAGACTCATAATGTTCACTTGAACATTATTAAACATTAACTTCAATTTAATTAAAATTTACTCACAAGAGTGGATTTGTGTTGGTGTACTGCTTTGAAGAGCACAATAAATGAGAGTGCAATAAAGAAGGCATTAAAAATTCATATTGTTGTGAAGAAACAGAAGAACCATAGTTGAAATTCTGGGCTACTTTATGCCAGCAAGAAATTATCCCCTGACTTTGGCGGAGTGGGTCATATGATTGATCGAGCAGCATGGTAATTTATATGTGCTTTTTTCAGGTGTCTATTTGTATGGAATAAGTCCTAAGAAGAGTACAAATGGATTTTGATTTTGATTTTGTTTTTTTTTCCAGAAAGAAGTCCTAATGTAAGGTAGCTTTGTGGGCACCATTACTTTGAATAGAAACATCAAAAATACCTGTTGTAGGTATTTCATGAATCAACCTATTGCAAATCTGGAAAGATCCTGTGGGTATTTCAAAGAATAAGAAAGGACTGCATTGTTTTCCTGACAATATTCCAATGCTGAGAAATTTAATTCAATTTATAAACAAGATGTTGCTTTAAATTGTGAGGTTGAACAGTTCCATATGTTTCAGAGAGAAAAACTGCCTTCAAATAAGGTGCAACTGAATTACATATTCCAAGCAGTTCATCTCAAGGACTGGAGATAGGCGCATTAAATAATAAGGCACTGTACTGTAAATAAAGACAAGAAGTGAGATGCCATTTAAAAAAGAGTGTATAAACCAGTATACCATTATATTATAGTGGCCACAGTATCATATTGTTCTATTTTTTGTTGCATCTTTTAATTTGCCCATCTAAATTGCAGGCTTATTTTAATGGACTTTTATTTCAAACGCTGTGAACATCAAACCCAAGTGTTTGTTATTATTTAGATACTTTTAATCATAGAGTTGAATTTACTGCCGATAGTAAGAGTCTGAAAATATTGTTATTATAGTTCTGCTGGGAGGGATTCCTATTCTTCTTACTGATTCTCTTTTTCACAGATTGTCTTTTATAAGATTCAAGATATTATTCTCATACTTGAATGCTTATTACACCAGATTTCTAGGTCTAGTTGAAATTTCTGAAGTTGATTATCAGAAATACAGCTGTTTGATCTCACTAGTCACTTCAGGGGCGGGCGGGGGGGAAACTTGGCTAAGGTGCAGAATATACTGTCTCTGAGAGAGCAATTTGAAAGACAACTTGAGACCTTTGCTGCTGTCTGAAGACAGTCTTCCATGTTTGTCACCTGTGTCCCGGTTTGAGGTAGAAGAGAACCAGTTTTCTTTTCAGTAATTTTACTTTTCAGTTAAGTCTCTTCTAACTGAGCAACCAGTTACAAGGACTGGAGAGAAGATCAGCATAGATTCTCCCATCTGCTCTTTCCTCTTTGAACTGCAAAAACAATTCATGGCCATTTGCCCCAAAGCTTTATAGCTCCTTTCTTAAGCCTAACCTTCTGATTCCCCACTGGATCATTAATTTTCCAGTCAAGAAAACTCTCTAAAAGATGGTACTGGCTCACACTCAAGGTCAGGTAGTATGGACTTCACAAGGTAAATGTAGGTGATGCTGAAGACTGATGCGCACCGTCCACACAGCTAACAAGAACAGCAGCAGCACAGCCAAGAGAGCAGAGGCTGTCCATAAATCCCCTAATATTTCCATGTTCAGTGTTTATGTTAGGGACAGAGAAAGATGCTTTATCGTCCTTCCAACACATGTCTTCTAACTGATCTGGAAGGAGGATCAAAGACACACAACAGGCAACACCCTGGCCTGCTGAGTTCAGTGCAACATTGCAGTAAAGAGCTCCAGGTACATTGAGGAAGACTTGGCACCGCACCAAATCCTGTGACCTTCATTCTTGTAAACGTTTCCATTAACACCAGTGCTCTCTGACCTCTGGTAATAAATCAGTGTTAGTCTTTGCCCTGCAAAATCATTATTGCTTGCATATGTACGCCCCTGCAAAAAAGACCACTAGATGAATCAATATATACCCAACTATGGGAATTCTTTTGAATTTTGACAGCAAGAAAAACATTTTTGCTATTATTTTCTCTTAGCACTAATGATTAAAAAATTAGTTTCAATGACAAGAAGGGATTTCCTTGTACTGATAACTGTCACCATTCACTTTATTCGACTATTTTTATTGTTACGAGAATTTTCCATTTTTCTCAAGTGTGATTTGTATTCTGGGTCCTTAAATACATTCCACACTTACATGCTACCACACAGCTCCCCAGGGACTGAATTCATGCACACAAGTGGCATTGATTGCACTATCCAGGGTCTTTCTCATTTTAACTGTGTCCCAGTAGCGTTGACGTTGTGTCAGCATTTTCACAGTTAGCTTAATTACCAGCTGTTTATGACTGAGTGGCAAAAATTCTCAGAAGATTCAGAACTGAAGGGAAGAGCTTCAGGGTAGAGTTAACTGAGAGAAGTGCCAATGAAATAATGTAGCATCCTCAACTGTTTTGAGGGAATGCATAGTGTTTGCATATGTGTGTACATTGAGTTGCAGCCATTTTCTGATGCAGTTTTGTGCTTGGAATGGGGTATATGTAGTTTTGAAGTTTATGGTTGTTTATAAGGTGAAACTGTAGTTTAAATATTTTGTATATTTTAGGTGAGTATTTAAATATTCTGTGCACACCTACAGTCTTGACTTTGAGTGACCTAAGTGAATGAAGCTGGAGTCACAGAAATTTAGACAACTTCTGAAAGGATTTTTCTACATTCTTTTCTAAATCCTATGGAAAGAAAAGAACCAACTTCCTCAAGAGAATATTTTTGATCAACAGAAATTATGTGGTCTAGAGGAAGGCCCCGAAGGCAGTGGGGCTGGAACACTTTCCCTGTCAGGAGAGGCTGGGGGAGATGGACTGGGTCATCCTGGAGAATGGATGGCTTTAGAGGGACCTAGCAACCTTCCAGCATCTACGAGGGGTCATCGAGGAGATGCAGCCAGGCTCCTCACAGCAGTGCAGGGCAGGAGGGTGAGAGACAACAGGTAGAAGTTGCAACAGGTTTAGGCTGGGTATGAAGAGAAACTGTTTCCCTGTGAGGACAGTGAAGAAGTGGAGCAGGTCATCCTGAGAGGCTGTGCCTTTTCCATCCTCAAAGGGTTTCAAGCCCAGATGTGTCCAAGCCCTGAGCAGACTCATCTGACCCCAGAGCTGGCCCTGTTTTGGGCAGGGGGTTGGACTAAAGACCTCCTGAGGTCCCTCCAGGCCTGAATGGTTCTGTGATCCTTTGTGATCTTTCAATATAAACCGTTTGTCTGAGAACAGTTATTTGGTAAAGCTGAAAATCAAAGCTTCTTGTTTTCTTTAGACTATTTTTTTAAAGAGCAGATGCAATCAAGACAAAATGTAATGGCTTCTCTGTGCACGTTTCCCCAGACTATACAGGCAAGCTTGAAGTGATGTAAAGAACATGAAGCAAAAACTTAAAAAAACAATTGTAGTGTCAGAAAAAAAATTACTTTATAATAATATGTAACTTGTCCTTTTCAGGATAATAACATAATATTTTATCTTCCTGTAATAACAGACAAGACTTTTAAATTAAGTAAATATCCGTAGTGCTATTCAAATACATAGAACTATGACAATTTATGCAGGCAGAAGATTAGTTGAGATTTATCTAGGGCTCTTAGGTGTGACTAGTTCAGCACCAATTGTAAAGTGGCATACAAAAAGGTACAAAAAATTCCATGACATGATTTTTTTAATGACATTTATGACATGATAACTTTTTCTAGGTTTTTCCAAAATATTTTTTTCTTAACTTACATTTCTGATAGCATATCTAGGCATTCATTCAGAGAGCGCAGCATCTTTTCACTATTTGTCTGTCATTTCTATGAAGTCTGTCTTAGGATCAGAACCATTTAGACTGAAGGGTTCTGTGACTGAAACAAAGGTTTATTGAAGTAAATGTGAATACACTTGAATAACTCAATGACTCTAAAACGAAACCTTGACTGTTAAAGTGAATTATGAAACAGAAATTGAATGAAGTCAGGCCAGCAGAAACCCCACGTACTGTGTGGGTATGCATCACTTGGTCTAAGAAATTAAATGCAGTGATTGTGGTGATCATGTGATTATTTGTTTCTTTTCTCAGTCTCCTATCCTGTGAGAAGGATGTATGGTTCTTCTTCATGATGTTCATGACTCTGTCCTGAGGAACAGACAAAATTTTCAAAAACTTGGGAGTTGCTAGCACACCTTGGCTAATTTGATTATCAGTATTTCACCTAGAGTTGATGAGTGCAGGGGCAGCAGTCACACGCTGGTCTGTTATAATGGAAGGATTGGTTAAAAATGAAAAAACTTTATTTGTAGATTTAGTAAGAAGCAATTTTACAAAGGTCCGGAGTTTTTTCACCTTAATACTAGATCGTAAGGACATAAATATTTAGGTGGGGTGTGTGTGTCTGTAATGTGTGTATATAGAAAAATGAATGTAATCTTTTAGTGTGTTTCAGGTTTTGTGTGAATTACCTAACCAGACTGAAATACCTAGCATTTGTTTTTCATTCACCTCTTAGATACAATTTTAAACATTCTAGTAGCTTTTGACTTGAATGATACAAGACTCTGCCCCAGCTATAGGCCATTGAAGTGAGAGTCAGAACTTCATGGGGTTATTTTTTTTCTCTCAAGTTGCATTACTTTTCCCTGGTTATCTGTTTAATATTAATGGTGGATTATAAGTTTTGCAGTCAGGGAAAAATATGCAATATAAATACTGTAAGTAATGTAGTGCACACAGGGTCCCAGTTAGTGCTAGCTGGCTTGGCTTCACAGCCCAAGCAGAGCTGCATTTGTTATTATTTGAGTCGTCCATCTAATCACTGCTAGAGTGGCTATCAGGAAAGGAAAACATAGAGCAGAGTAATATAATTCTTCTAGTCTTTGAGATATGTTAGCTGCCACTAGGAAAAATACCAAATCACTGTGAATCCTTGTAGTGTGCCATGACAGCCAGCTCTTAACATTTTTCTCTTCCCTTTATTCTTCAAGGGCTGGTACACTGGTACTGAGGAATGGGAACTTCTATCAAACACAAGCACAGGTCCACAGGTCCTGATCCCTAATCCTCAGGGGCACAGCCATGAAAATAACAGCAATATTGCCTCTAATTTCAATGGGCTCTGGGTAAGTCTTAGGATAAATTGGAGATTTATTCCTTATTCCATTTTATGCTAAGACCAATGGGGAGAAAAAGATATTTTCATTCTTGCTAACTTTTTGTTTTCCTTTTCTCGTTGTTCTAACTGTAATGTTTGAATCATCCTTGGGCAAAACAATCCGTGACATCTCACAATAACATTATTGTTTAATATTACATTTTCCAAATATTTCTGATGTGACACTGCTATCAAGTTATCATGGTAAACCACTTCCTTTAAGAAATCTGTCCTGACTGGCCTTTTGACTTTTATCCTTGTTTAGGGACAGCGTTTTAAGTGAACTGTCTGTGAAATTTAACGAGGTAGTCATAACCACTAATGCCTGCATCTTTCCAGCCTCCCAAGAAGGAAAAAAAGCTCCCTTAAGATTTTGCATAGCCGGCATTACAAAGTAACCATCGCTTAATTTATCTTTTTAGGAAGAGGGGTGAAACTCTCATGGGCAATACAAATAACTAAATTGCTCACTTCAGGAGAGATGACCAAGAAACATTTCCGCCAGCCACCGCTGTTTTTCATTCTGCTAACATGACCAGCAGGAAGACATAATTAGTGAATCAACTAAGCGTAATACAGATGCCTCTGTATGTGCTCTTCTTACTTACAACTGATGCAACAAATAAAGATTAGTTGTCTCCTATAACGTCAGCTACAGGATCTCTGTTGACAGCACTGCTTTTAGCACTGTCCAGTGAGAGATTTGTATGACTCAGAAAGTTTAAATCTATCTGAAAATCTCCCATACAGAGAATGACTGGAATAAAGATTGACTTCAAAGAAAAAAACTTGCTTTAGACTATCAGAAACACAGAGGGTGGAATGGTATTGTAAAGCCAGTTTTTCGTAGCAACTAAAGACCTAGATAATTTACATCTCTGTGATCAGTTCTGATTTTGTGAAAGTTTATTTGATCCTACTCAGAAAACTCCTGCAGAGGAATAGGCATATTTGACAATCATAATTCTTGATCAATGAGCTTGCACCTGACGTTTTTCGTCACATAAGGTGGCATTTATCTCACCTAAACCTGACTCTAAATTTGTATCAGTCATCAAATAAACCTTTAACAGATGGAAGCTCTCCGAAGACAATTTATTTGACCTGTGTTTTCTTGAAGGGTGGGTTTCTTTGTTATTTTAGAGGACATTATTTAAATGAATTATGTCCTGAAACTTTTTTTTCTCTCCATCAGTTGTGAAGAAGTCCTGAAGGGACGAGCTGAGATGAGTGGATGAGTATCATCAGCACTGTCCTTTCAGAGGAAAACAACACATTCACAGAACTTTCCATAGGGGTGTTTATCAGATATCATTTATTTTTTCTGAAACTCCGAAGTGTTGATTTCTGCCTTTTTGTGATGGGCTTCTTAATGTCACAAAGCACTGTAGGATGTCCCAGAGTACTGCCGAATGATGCAGAATGGTACTATTACTACTAAGTTACCTACAGCTGCCATTTGGAGTCTGATTTCAAATGCAGAGTAATTTTACATTGTGTGCTGATGAGTACTTTGTGTCATTCCTAATGTATGTACAAACAGAATCTTGCTGTCTTCTTTTCGGTAGCTGCCAGCTACATTTAAATATCTTGAAAACTGCTCACGCATTTTGATATTGAAACTTTCAAATATGTATTCTAAGTGTGTGGAAAAGTGCAGAGCATTTCCTGCGACATGCTGAGAATCACCTGCTGTAAACATGAATTTGTATTTTTCCATGTGGATGGAACTATAAACATTTCCACTTTTTTTAAAGATTAAAGAGACCAAAAAAATTCTTTTAATAAAAAGTTAAATTTGCACACTACTTCCAACCAAAATATGGTTTGTTTGTCCTTTTAAGAAACCACTGAATAAGCACATTTTGCCTTTTGCTTTACTGATTGAATTATTTTTTTTCATGGTCTTTTTAGCTCATGCCCAGATTGCATCAGCTTCAGAACATAGCTCTAATGAAATACAGTATTGTGAAAGTATTCTCCATAGCTGTCTGTAATACATTTCCTAAATAAATACAAATTAAAATCATAAGAGTAGACTGTGCATCAAAAGCCTTCTTTCTCAGCTCTTGGCATCTGTGGGACTTGGCCGGTATTCTGTTTTGCCAGTCAAACCAAGCAAGAGTTGGTATAATGATCCTACTCAGTCTGACCAACATCTTTTGTGTATCCTTGGAGGTTTTTCTCATTGCTTATGACTTACAGTTGAACAGGGAAGAATGTTACTCTTTGCAACGCTCAGACAGTGTGCAACACAGTGCTTGGATGAATAGTTCCCTTTAATGAAAAAGATCAGTGCATTTTTTTTCTTCATATTCGTATCTCCCACATGAAAGCAAGAGCTCGCACTGTAACTTAATGCTGTTTCCTAGCATAAGAACTCCTCTCTCTGATGAAAGGAGTTATCCTATTTCTTCTTCCCTACAAAAACAACTTGTTGATGGGAAAGTTAAGGCTATATTGTGTCCTGTCATCAAGTAAAAATTTAATTCACATTGCAGGAATGAAACAAGTAGCTAGATAGCAGAATGTAGCCCATAGATTATAAACACCCAAATTAATGTTCTTCATCAGTTTTTATAGAAAAATTTTAATGACTAAGTGATAACCATTTTATCTAAGTAGCCCCATGAAATGCAAACTTACAAATATAGTTTATCAACTCAAATCACAATGATTTTAAAGTAGCCCCACTCCCTATTTCCCCCCTCTCAAACTTAATTCCGCCTGCTCTTGTACAGAACTGAGCAAAGTTCACCTCATTGCTGACTGTGGCAGTGCGTTACACGTTTCAGCTATGCACACGGCTGATGGGCTCAGTACCATATCTCTGCCTGAGACAGAGTGAACTCCCACTGATCTTGTTACAATGTCCTGATGGGCCAAACTTTCCTCTTCTGGATTCCAGCGGTAAATGCGAGATTTCATTCACTGACACTGGCATTGTTTAACAACACAGCAGGATTTCATGGAGAAGTTTCTATGAAGCAAGAATTTTGAGGAAGGAGGCTAACATGGCTCTAATTTTAGTAAAGGAAGAGGATAGAAATGGAGATAAGTGGAGCATGGGATAAAGCAGGAAACAGTGCCTTCCTGGAACTATTTCTTCTGAATGTGACTTAGACTGAGAATCATGAGGATAATTTTTATCAGCTCTGCAAATTATGGTTGGATTTGCATTTAAATTCTGTTGATATTAAAGCAGTGAGGGAACCTTGTGGGTCCCTTCCAACTTGAGATACTCTATGACTCTACGATTCTATGTTACAGGCTTCAGGGGCATAATGCAGAAGCCGAAACTGTAAGTATGTGTACCTTAACAGATGCTGCAGCATGATGAAATGGAGTACTCTCTGGTCTTTCAGAAGAGGATGTCCTGAGCAAATGATCTCACCTGCCCTACTCTAGACACAAATAGTAAGAAAAGAAAAAAAGAAAGCGTAAAACAAATATGAAGAACTGACACTATGTCAAAAAATACTCAGAGCAGGATCAGAGCATGCCTGATCCTGCCAGAGCAGGCACGTTCCTGTGCAACGTGGTCTAGGTGACCCTGCTCTGGCTGGGGGGTTGGACTAGTTGATCTCCAGAGGTCCCTTCCAAACCCTACCGTTCTGTGGTTCTGTGATTCTGTGATGCCAAATGTTGTCTGTGAATTCAAGAGGTACTAACCAGGGTGTAAGCAGTTATAAGTGCTCAAACCTGTGTTCTGCCCTCTCAATGTCCAGAGTTTAGCTCTCTGTGCCCAGGCGCAATTGGAAGTCTGTATAGCCGAGCAGCTATGTTGTTAGGGGAAGGGCAAGGCAAAAACAGAATAGTACGAGATAGTTGGGATGCAGACAGACCTGGCATTAGAAATGGTAAATGGACCATGGATTGTAAAAAGAGGATCAAGAAGTGAGCAAGGTGGGAATTGGTATAACTAATTTTTAAGGTGGACTACGCAGGAAATAAGTTCAGAGTGATGGAGGACTCTGTTTTTGACATAATTAAAACCAAATGGGGTATGATACTCTTATGAAGAGCAGCTGAGGATAGGTGCTGTCAAATAAAACAGACAACTTTTACAAAAAATAGCTTCTCAAAAAAATATATATAAAAATATGTCAGTCAATATACCTGCCAAGGAAGAAAGTGTCTTGTAAAAGTGAAGACAGCTTCAAGTGTCTTCACTTTTACTTAGCTTCTATGGGCTTGACTCAGGAGCACAGTTAAACTAGATGAGTAAATAAATCTAGTCTGGTGGAGTAACAGCATGCAACTTTGTACATGACACAGTGCTTGAGTAAGTGACCTGGCATCAAACATACCCTTGCACTGGAAGGTTGGGAGTTCAATCCCCAGCTGGGGTTAAGGCTCAGCCTTGGCCCCTGACGTGAATTTAACTGAAATCTGCTCTGTCTTCAAGGAGCTAAAAAAGTCTTGTCAGTTCGAGTAAATAATGAAAGATCAAAGCTAGCTACCTTTCTGTATTGAGGTTGTAGGGGAAGACTGATCATCATTTAGCATTATCTGACCTTTAGGCTGGATTTTCATACACAGTCTGATATCACTTCAGATAAAAGGACATTTTAAATCCCTCCATTTAACAGCAAATTTGAACTGTAAAATACAATGCATTTTATGGGTATTTTACACAGAATTTAAATATATTCATACTTTTGTGTGATGCACAAATCAGTAACTGGAAAAATTCCTCACTCTTCTCCTTCCTGGGCCACCATATATTTTTATTGCTGCAAATGTGGTATTTCTGTAATTAAAAGCTGTGTTCTGGAATACATTTTGTTTCATTATCATTGTACAGCAAAAATGCCTCTTCCAACTTATGTCTGAATCTTTGAAGCTAGAGAAAAGCTTTGGATTTTTGATCCACTGATAAAACACATGTTTTAATGGGTGAAGAGTCAGAAAAATATTTAACAATTTTGTAATTTCCCAGAGAGATTAAAAGACTTTGCTATGTAATATTCCCACCCAAAAACATTGGGAACAAATCTGGACGAAGTCACAGAATATTCTTTCTTCTTTTTTTTCCCCTCTTTGCCCACACCAAGAATCCTGCTAAAACTCAGCAGCGCATCTCAGAACTCACATCTAATTTAGACAGATTCTATGGTTTCTTTTTTGTTATTTCCAGAGGACTTCTTCCTGAGACAGTCACGGGCAGCTCTGGAACGCAAGCTATCCTGGTTACTGAGTGCAAGACAGCACATTGTCAACATACTGAATGTTAAAATAGTGCAGGTTCTTTGGTCTTGCAGAGCATAACAGACTTCACAGTGCAGTGGTTAATGCAATTCAGTTAGGATAGCCCTGAGTCCTAATCCTGGCTCCCAGGACAGCTCAAATATGTTAAAACGAAAAAAGTACAACTGCTTTATTAGTTGCATAGCTAAGTGCATTAGGCTACACATGCTTCTACTTTCTTTTCCATCCACCCAATACATCTTTCGTTTGTTTCTGTGCAATATTACAGACTTGAGAACTTTCCCAAGATGCTTTTCTCCCAGCATCAGGAGAGGTAAGAGTTTGAATCAACATAAGCAGAGAATTTAGTGCAGCTCTGCAATGTCCCATGAGTGATAGGAAGGACCTTTATCTGCAACTCTAGGTGTACTTTTAAAGTGTGATCCCTGGTCACTTTAAATTAAACAGTGTAGAGCTACCTTGCTGAAGTGATTACCAGGATGTGCGTGCCGAGGCAATGAAGGTACTTCCCAGCTGCTCTGCAACAGGAAGCAGAGCGGGAGGGACCCTGGTCCTTCCTCAGGGACCAGCGTGCACCACACTGATCAGCAAGTTCTCAGCCTGGCCTCTTTCACTCCGAGCACTCCGAGCACTCTGAGCAGCAAAAGCTGTTTACTTGCTCAGTGTTGATACACTTGAAGGCTTTAGTAATTACTTGTCAATTCTTCTACTATCTTGAAAATTGCTGTGATTGTTTTTTTTTTTAACCCAGTGCCTCTTAATTTAAAAACCTTTCACTGCTTCCCAGCCGAGGGTCTTTCCAGGCTAGCTGAATCTCATATCTTCCCTTCATCACCTAGCTTATGACTCCACAGAGAGCACTTCTTGGCTGCCACATTTTGAATAGTTTCATATGCAACAGCAGATTCCTGTGCAATATTTCTCAAAATCTCAACAATGTTTAATGAACACTATTAAATGAACTGGCCTCCGTACACTCTGCTAGGTTTTTGGAGATAGGGAAAACAAATAAGTGAAATAATATGGAAAATAAAATCTCCCAAGCACAGATAATGGAAGCCAGCTCCAATATATTCAAGAGCAAAATACTTGGTTTCACACTGCATCTGCCCAGCCAAAAACTTTGTTTATGAGCATGCCTGTAGCACTTCAAGGTTTGTGATCTGGAGTTAGGTCTGAATTCAGTGGCATGAAAAGAACAACACAAAAACCCTAAAGGAAACCAATATTTTTTTCCTTTTAACTATTTTCACATTTTAAAGCTGTCAGGTAATTGAAAAATACATCTTACAATTTCAGTATAAAAAGCAAGAAAATACACACCCCAAACAGGGTGGAAGTTTCTGTACTGCAAAGTATGTATGTATCGTACAACATCTTTGATCAATCTAATTCCTGGAATATTTTTTAAAGCCTACATTTAATATAATATATTAAATAATAGAATACATTTTATCATTTATTACTGTTTTTATTTTCTATTTCTAAACAGACAGTTGAATAATCTTGAAAGGAAAATTCATATCATTCCTTGGTCTTGCTTGTTCTGGCTTACTAGGATAAAACAAAATAAACAAGTATTAAGAACTTATCCCAATTTCCCTTTCTTTTCTCAAAAAAACACTCCTGTAGTTTAATGAGAATAAAATTAGATCCATTCTGCAAAAATCATATACACATGCTTAGTGTTCTGCACATGACTAGTTTCAATGAAGTTAATAGATTTTAGTTGTTATTGGAGGTAAGCAAGAATCCATTATATGAGAAGGCTTCCCTATTTAGAGGAAATAAAATTTAAACTACACAGTCTAGAAGTAATGAGCTTACTATAAATCAGCTATTTTATTGTAATACTATGGTTGAACAATTAAATTAAAACTAAGACCCAGAATCCACAGAAAATCAAATTTGATGAATCAGATCTTCAGCTAGTGCAAACTCATAGAGATTAAAGGAAGTCAAAGGTGCAGTGTTTGAACCATATGACTCTTTATGAAATGTTTCTATAGCAAAATAAACCAACCTTTCCAGTTTCTTGAATATCTTCCAATTAATACATAGTTGCATGACTGATACCCCATTATTTATACCTAATTTTTACATCCAGGTGATAATCAGTAGAACTACTTGATCTGTAGCCCGTGCATGCCTTGAGTATTTCTGTTGCATGTCATTTACTAATCTTTCCCCAAAGAGATTATTCTAATATACAAAATTCTAAGTGACTCCAAATAGTTACAGTCATTTTGAAAAGACTATGAAATATATTATCTTTCTCAACAGAATAAATCTGATCTTACAGCTCCAGAGATTTTAAATTCATGGACAGTGACAAATCTGGCCTTGAAAGCTTCTGAATTACCTGGAAAGCTGTACTTCCATGAATAATTTTCCTTCACCTGCCAACGAACTCTGCCTGTGTCCCACCAAATCTGTGTGCTTGAAGGTTGCCTGTTATGAGATGCTTAGTGGATCCATTTCCCCATCCAATTTCCATGAAAATCCTTCTTTTTTTCCCTTCAAAAGTATGAAACAGCACGTCAGTAAATTTGACGGCATACAAATCATTCTTGGTAACAATACAGATTAATAGCAATTCTGCAGTTCTGAAAATGAAACCTTTAACCATTTTACGGAAAATAGGTACTTGCATCGTTCTGTTCATCTGTAGTGATTTTAGGATGAAATACAAAAATTATTTTTAAAATATTGATGGCTTCTAATATTAAATTCAGGTTAAAGCTCATGGCATGGAGTTATACTATAGACAGAGGGTTATCAGAAATATTTGGCTTTGAACTATACCATGTGGCTATCACCTCTGAAAATGAGGTGTATATGGCTACAAATGTGTGTGAGTACACAGTTACATGCAGACTCCAAACCTCAGCCAGATATTGTTATTGTTGGTTACAGACAATATTTGCGAATCAAACACTTAGAATAACTACTCTTTCTGAGGTTTACCGCAGCATGAAATGGGAAGATTGATTTTCAGAGTGTTAAAACTTCTTTAGAAAAACTGCAGCATGTGGAAGAAGTAAAATGGTTTATAAAGAACTTAAGCATTTAGTCAGCGTGGACATAGTCAAAGATTAGGGATCTTTGACGGTTGCTATTTGCTGAGTTATTGATGAGAAATCAAAGTAGGCTCTGCCAGGGGAATGGCAGCAAACATGCAATACACATCCTGTGTCGTGCTAAGAGTGCTCTGCTGTTGTGGCTCTGTGAGGACAGAGGGAAGGAAAGGAAAAATATGTGCCTCACCCAGATGATATAAGGTTAATTTTTCTGCATCCCTTGTATGAGTATTTATGGAAAACAGGGCCATCTCCCTCTGCCCAAATGGTAATCATACCCAAGGAAATAGAGGGTGCCACTCGTTCCTAAAAGTAGCAATGGTTGTCCATAAGAACAGATCCCCAAACCCCCAACTAATGTCTTCTCTTCACTGGTGTGGTGATGACACAGAAAGCTGCCTCGGGGGTAATACAATTGTAAGCTTCATGTTCAAGCAGATATGTAACATAAGATTGTTTCCATCGACATATGCTTTTTATGATGGACATTAGAAGGCTTTAGTCATTTTTTAGTATTTGCAATACATGCAAATGGCATCATACTTGGTCTCATAATTTAGAACAGTGTTGTATGGTTAGAGAGGTTCTATACTTTAAACACTGGAGCAAGGCCCATGAAGGCATGAGCTGAAGACTTCTAACAGACGGATCATTTTCATGTGCCCCATCTAGCTATTAATAAAAAAAATCCACGTCATTCTTAATAACAACTACATTATCTTTTGTTTTATTTAGTGATTATACAAGCCAATTTTTGGGGGTATGACTTGTTTCTTATTGATGTCTATATAAATGAAATCAGGTGAGCAGAGTACATAATAGTTAGTCCCTTATACATAGAGCTAAACTTTCTCTTTATAGTCATGTTTACACCTTTGGTAAGCGGAGAAGTCATTCTTTACTCTCTTTACTATACACTAATCCTTTCTCCAGCATTCTTTCTTTCTCTTCCAAACTTAAAGATTTTTTTTTGACCATATGGAAAAGAAGTTTACGTAAACATACTGCTTGATTTGTTTCAGAGAAATCACCAGGTGCAGGCCACACAGGACTTTGTAACAGAGACATCACAGGGTTGAAACTGTCTTTATGCTGTACGGCTTGTCTTTTTCACCTTGGCTGATGTCAATTCTCCCACCTCAAAAAGACACTGGGAACTTTCTCCCAGAAAGATGAGAGGCCCATGTTCGCTAGCCTTTTGCTACGTCCTTTGTGTGTTAGGAGGCACGTAATGTTTATGCTTGACAGTTGCCCTTGAAGACCTTTCCTGACCTGTTTTCCAGAGAACCCAACACTTACTTGGATACCACAGAACGGTTACTTAAAATCTGTGCAGTCCATGTCCGTTAATTTCTGTGGGGATTCATTTAAAACTTACATTCAGCACTGTGATTCATTTGATGTTACTACTTGGTATGTATTTCTCTCCACATTTTATCTGTTGTAGCATAGTTGAAGCACCCATGAAATAGCAGGAAAAGAAGACATTTGGCTTATGTGACAGACTTCATGTCCTGTATCTATACTACCTGTGATCTGAGTGTAAAGGAGATTTGAGGATTTTCGGGAGCAGTGGATTAAGCCTGCCCCACCAGGGAGGTCTGTCCAATGCCCAGGAAGATAGGCAGGCAGGCAGCTGGTGATTGGATTCATCTCAGCTGGTTTCAGGTATAGGCTAAACAGGAGGAGACAGAGTGTGTTAAAAACACTGAAACATGAATGTTTAACCTATGAGCATAGATTATATAATCATATTTTTAAATTTAATGCCACTGTGGTAATTACCAAAATACCATGCCATTTAGGGTTATTAACTTTTTAATGACTTACTGCTTGCAAGAAATTCTAAGAAAGTTTGATCTCACACTCCTACCTTAATTTGAATTGATTTTTCTTCGCCTTTAAAGAAATTACCACTTGAAAAGGCCTCCATCAGGAGAGTGGAATGCATGTCAGTTTAGCAGAAACCGAAGGAAATAAAAAACATGTCTATCTGCATGTTGTAGGAGTTTGGCACTGAACACAATAGTATCACTCCTGAGTGGTTAGTCACAAGGGTATCCAGCTGTAAAAAAAAAGAAAAAGTTCAGATTTGGCTTTAAGTCAGGACCTACTGTTTTTCAGCAGGACTGGAACTGTACAAAGCATAAAATGTTTTTGATGGTGCCAGAAAGGGTTTAATTTACACAGAACTCAGCACTATGGGTATGAGACCCCCCCCAAAGTTTGAGACGAGATGCAGTTGTGCAGACTAACAGGCTCAACATTTAGAAAAGGTAAAAAAAAAAATAATCTGCCTCAACAACCAATGGGAGTACTTTTATTTTGCATTATTCATTTAGCATGAAATGAGAATATGCTCAAATAAAGCATATTGGATGCAACGTTCTCTCCATGAATGAGGCTGTTATTGTGAAGTAGGAAATTTTTTCCCTGAAGCAGGAAAGATCTTCACATTTTTTTCATGCTTTTTTTCATGTTTTTCTCCTTTTTATTGTGCATCTTCCTATGAATGTATAATAGTTTGTGATCAGCTTTATTTCTGTTTGCTTTCAAAGCTAATAATAATCTTTGTGTAAAAAGCTTACTGCTTTGTTTTTCTAGATGAGTTTATTGCAGAGGTACAAGAGAAATCCCTATGCATGTATTTCTAAGAGACAGTGGAAGTTTTATTATTCTTGTTGCTACTGCTGTTTTTAAATGGACAGATATATTTCTACAACGAAAAACAAATCATCTCTTGGTCCACTCTTTTGGAGACTGTTTTGATGAAGACGGAAAATTACTAAACAAAAGCATGCAGGAACAGCTCTTATGTTCAAATATAAACCTTTACACTCCACTGACATACATCATCTTTCTTTTTCCTTAGTTCGCTTTAGTCAAAAGTATTCTCTCAAGTCTCCCAGCCATGTTCCAGCCGGCTAGCTCATTCCTGCTTTATAACTTGTTAACTCCACTTATAGGTAACTGCCACTTCTCCTTCTGTAGGTCAGTTTGCTGTCAGCTCTGTCCCCTCTAATGCTTATCTCTCCTACTCATGTGTCAAATCAGTCACAGGATATGTAGTCTCCTCACCCTGTTTCTTACAGTTTCTACATTTACTGGCAGATTTGGTAGTGGTCATTCAAAAAAAACTTTATCCTGTTCTTAACTTCTGCTTTTGAAGACAGTATTTATATATAAATTATATAAAATCTTTCTCCCATTTCATGAAGGCTTGCTTTAATTTGACCTTGCTTGTGAGAAAGAATGGACTACAAATTTATATATCATTTGAGAGTGTGTATACATATGGGAACTTATTCTGCAAATGTTCTTTGCCTGATGGCCACCCACCTGTCTGACCTTTAAAAGGGAACAAATTCTTTAGGAAATTATGCTTTCGGAAGAATACTGCAAAGGTAAGGAAAGCTGATGAATGCAAAGTACATGAAAACAGTGCTTTGACTCAGAACTGGCTGTATTTTAGACTTGCAGACTGCTTTTTGTGTTTCTGCACTAATCTGTTTCTTTTGCTTTGTCTCTTTCTAACATCTGGCTTAGGAAAAGAAAAAGGAGATGTCAACATAGTTCTTACTCTGTCACAACATAAAAGACAAGTATTAAATGTGATTATAATTTTCCATGACCCAGTGCAAATTTACTCATTGTTCTGATCATGTACTCCAATGTCTGCTCTTGATATCTGAGCGTGCTTGAGAGGCACTTAAATTTTCCACTTCTGAGCCATGAATTTCCCACAATCTGTAACTGTCATGTGCTTGGCTGGAGCAAGAGAAGTACTCAGGTGAGGCAGGAATTCAGTGGGGCAGCGGCAGCTTGCAGCACGTAGGGTAGTTGAGCTTATGAGCAGGGTTGGGAAATATCATACAGCCCTGAGGCTGTGATAGGTAAAGTGGAGCCAAGTCACAGTCCCCAAAGCGTGCTGGGATGGCTTGAGGCTCAGTGCAGACTTGCTGTCAGAGCCCTTATCTAGTTTTTCCGGCAGGTATGGCAGCACAGTGAGCTCTGTGCTCTCATAGCTATATTACTTGCAGCATCCATCACTCCTATATTAAAGTTAGGGCCGGCATGTGATAGGTAATGACAGCTTCTCAGCTGCCTCAGGCTGAAAATGGGAGGGCAACAGAGAGACATCACAGGTAGGATGACACCTTTATTTTTATTTGGGCCCTGTACCTATAGAATCCAAGCCTGAAAATGCATACCCCACAACTGGGTGTCCTTCTTCATACCCAAGGCTGGGAAACTGTAAGTGTCAGGGCCACAGATTCGGAGGCCTACCCAGAGGAAATCCATGACTCTGCAAGAAAATCCTAGAAAAAAATAGTCCCCCAAACACTTTTCCTGTGACAGCTGTATTTCCCAAGACTGGTACAGCTGGTATCCATTTCTATATCCCATAGCATAATGAAATATGAGGTCCTGCTTCCTAGGTGTAGCACTGTCTGGCCCAGACCTGCTCAGAAAGTCTGAGATAAGATGAGAATAGTTCATACCAGACATCTAGTGACAACTTTCCTTGCACTGATTTACTCTGCAACTCAGACCAGTAACTTAGGAATCAAAGCTATAACTGAAAAATAACCTGAAGACGACAATTTAAAAAAAGACAAGTGGTCTTTTTGAGCAATGATTATTGCTCACTGGAATCTTTGGTGAGGTAACAAACTGTATAAGAATTTATGCTTTTTGAACCACTTTTCACTAGAAAGCCATGGTGTGCTAAACAAGTGAGTATGCTCATGATATCAAGATGTGCACTGCACATTTTAGGAAAGTCTTTTCCTCTCTTCTAATACCTTTCTCCAGTTTCATCTCTCTAGGCAGCAGAACTACAGTTTTCTCCTTTATACACGTTTTCATTATCCTTTTCCTCCTTTTGCTCTCCCCACTTCTTTCTTTCAGTTCATTTTTGCCTTCTGCAACACTACTAAGCAAAGCTCAGTGCATTGCATCATTTAGCCAGAACCAAGTTTCAGATGACAGTGATAATTAAAGACAAACCGCATGTTTGCTCCTATTGCCAGGAAGAATGGGTGATAACACCTGTACTATTTTCCCACTGTAGCCCACACAATGAGCTATCATGGGAGGAAGGTCAGAAGGAAGGCTAGAAGGTGTCCTTGGGCTTCTTCAACAGGCAGTTGTTGATATCTTCCTGGGAAAAGCTTCTTCTTAACTCCTTATGTGTTTGAGCACGGGCTATAATTATTCCTTTTCAGTTGATTTGCTGACCCTCTTCTTTGTTTGGTCCTTTTTCTTACGGCTTAGATCATATAAATTGCTTCCACCACTGAAACATATCAAGTTTTCTTGCTTCGCAGTTCCTTGCCCCAGACTATTGTTGCAAATGATGTCTGATTTCCAGTGATTGTCATATGCTTGTTATTTTCTCCTTTTTTCTCACCTGAAAAACTTCTGTGAGAGTGAATTGCTGACAAGATAACTTTAGCATATTCTGAAGATCATGCACATCAGAGATTTCCAGTGAAATCCTCAAAATCTCAAAGTAGATTTTAAATCTCCCCCAAAATACTTGACTCTCTGTTTGGCAAGGGAGGAGGTATACAAGTTATATTTGTGCAAGTGTTTGCAGGAATATAAAACATTTATTGATTTCAACATATATTAAAACATTAGGAAGAGGGAAAAATAAATCTAAGAAAAGTCATACTGTCTTTGGTAAGTGAAACAGACTTTTGCTTTTCTTTACTAACTGTGACTAACAATCTTTTCAAGCTAATGATGTTATTCTGGCTGGTAGAATGTGGGCGAAAGATTAAAGTGTTTTAGACAGGATTCAGGTTGTCTTCTGACTTAATCTTAACCTGCTTAAAACCTCAAAGTTTCAAAGACTCCAAGAAAAGACACATATCCTGTATTATTGCTAGAGAAAAACTCACTGAATCCTTCCAAAGCTCAGAACATCCAATGTTTCTCAATTATTTCTATTTATTACTTGTCCTTTAACATACATTTTTGAAAATAAGAGATGAGATGTTGTTATTGGACCACAGCTTAGTAGTTGCAGCTTTTGGTTTCCTGTAATACGAAAAAAGAACATTGGTTTGTATAAAGAGACGCTATTTCACAAAGGCTAAAATGTGTTGCTGGGCAAAGAATTCCTCTTCAGAAGCTTTTACTAAGTTTCCATGAAATGGCAGATCTTACTTTTTATAAAGAAAATAAAAACTTTTAATTGTTTGCTTTGATGTTAGAGCCATGAGGAATCAGTGACTTTGCTGGGAACTTAGTATTAAATAGAAGGTAATACTTGGCTTCTTCAGGCAGTTTGAGGAGTGAGCCTCAGCAGAAGAGTGCAACAGGCACCAGACAGGCAGCAGAATGGTGCAATAGGCACAAGATGATGACAGAACAATCATCATCCTAAATTTGATTGGAATTTTTACCAAAACCAGCAGTGTCTCTATGGCTGTAAAGATGGGGTCAGATTAGGTCTCATTGCAAGATGAATCAACACAAATGGTCTTTATACTCCCTCTCTTAATGCCCCATCTTAATACCTTTTATTTCTGAAGCACAAACTTGTCAGGTTAATGAACTCTACCAATAGAAAAATCTTCTTACATGAGCTTTGATTCATTTGGGTTAACCTCTTCTTACTGCAATAACCTGAAACAAATGATAGATTGATAGGAATATGAAAGTATTCTTTAATGAACTGTTGCAATTTAGTACGATCTAGACCTTCAGGCTACTGACATATAAGTCCTTTTTATATTGTCTGAACAATTACAGTGGATTTGTGACTGATAACTGACTGCTGTGGATAAATATCTTAGTTTGTAATGTTGTCAGACTCAGGTTTTATGGTTGAGAAATCCATTATATGTCACCACACTGTTTCCACTTGTTGGTGATTTTTTAGCTTCCAAGTCACAGAAGAGGTTGACATCCTTTGTGTACCAAAATGTCAATGCATGTACGTGATGTCTTTTGTTGCCAAAATAAATTTTCTCTGAGTTTCTTGTTTATTGAGATTTAGTTAATCCAACTAGTTAATGTTCCTTTAGCCCATTTGTCTTAATCAGTGGAGTACTGCAATGTAAATTGGGAAAGGTAAATTCCCTGGGTTTTTTTTCCTGACTGGAACTTGGAAGTTATTCTTGTTCAGAATAAAAGGTATCCTCCCTAATTCATCTCCAGAATGTCAAGTCACATCTCATGGTGTTCTTTGGAATGCATAGAGATTCAAATATAGTGTTTAATCTGATAAACATAATACTATTACATAATTGCTCCTGATTTCTATTGCTTCTAAGTCAGTCCTAACACACACTGGGTCTGCAACCAAACTGGCTGCTCTGGAAAACTGTAACAAAATGTCTTGATTTGAGGTAAAACAAAACCAATTTTCTGTTCAGTACCACAACACAAAATAATCAGAACTATTCTGTGAACAGCGAAGTGGCTATATAACTAAAATTGGCATACATCTTTTCCATGGCTGCAATAAATAACGGAACAAGAAAGAACAAACATCTCTCATGGCTGATACAGGGCCATGGTTCTTCCCATTCAGGAAGAAATGCATAATCTAATTTTTTAATACCTTCTGTAGTGAGACTAAAATGGAAGCCACAGAGAACAGAAAGATAAAACCTTTTCCTTCAGAAGTGAACCTCAAATATGCTCCTCGGTAGAGGGGTGGCTTAAAACTTCTTCAGCAAGTGCTCAGAAATCCAGAACAGAGGGTCAGAGCTTGTCTTTTGAAACAACTAAGTTTCATCATCTGTGTTTTGTAGTGACAATTTGTTTACCAAAATAATTCTAGATGGTTGACCAATGAGTCAGTTTGAAGACTGACTGAGATAGGCACGGCTGAATTACTGTAAGTCCAATCCCACGAACTGAAAACAGCACGCTCAGCTGAGGGCAATATAGCTCCTGTCCAAAATGGGATTGTTACGATCCTGGGTGTACTTCAAGAACAGAACAAAACAACAAGCCAACAGACAAACAGAAACTATGGGATTGCTCCCAACTTATTTGTATTCAATCTAAAGTAAGTGGAACATGCAAAGAAGAGGAAAAATGTGTTACATATGTTCTGTGGGTTGTGTAGCATTAGCAGCAGGAAAACGTGGCTGTACTATCAGACTTAAGAAATTTGTTTGTAGGTGAGGATTATGCCTAAAATAGAAGAGACGCAAGGCTTCCNTTTTTTTTTTTGGTCATCTTTCTCATTTAGTAACATGGCACTTTTTGAGACAAATGGCCATTTGCTGAAGAAAGTACCATCAATGGGGCTGCAGTGGTGATTTGTCTTAACATTAGAGCCCTCCACAACACAGTCTGTCACTTCAGAGTGTCTCTTTCACAATGTCTTCTCAGTGGATTCAGTCTTGCATTAAAAAGCAGAACTTGTGTTAAATTCACCAATTAAATATGTAATTAACAAAGGGAATTTCACTTTCGTGGCACTTTGAAAGAAGTAATGGAAAATATTTGCCTCCTGGATTTGGATAAATATTTCTAGCATTGCTTAAATTTTTCTGAGGGGCACAGATTGTCAAACAATATGAGCAGAGAACTTTATGAAAAAAAAATGGTTTTTTCGCTTGGACTATCTAGTGTTCTTTTCAGTGGTACAAATATTGACGTGTACCTGAAATGAATATGTTCCTTGGTGAAAAGGAAGAACTAATTACCAAAATTCTTAATTCCGATTTCAAGTATTTGCTTAAGTTTAAGCATACAAGTATGAATTCTGAAGACTTAATGTTGGCAATTAAACTTCTGCTTTAATTGAGGGATATATTTTGATTTGTAATTTAGTGGTTCTGGGCTGAAGCACCCAGCTTCATAAGACAGCGTTAATTCCTAAAAGTGTCCGAACATCTACTATCTATCTGTCAATAGAATTTCAAACTGTCTGCATTCTACTTAAAAAAAAGGTACAAAAAAGCTATCTGAACATTCAAATAACTTGAAAAGGGAACTTTGTGTCTGAGCAGATAAGTACGCGATCCTGACCTCTGGAGCTTTGTTTCCCTCAGCACTGCCCCCTGTTTTGCTGTCATTCACTTCCCTTCCTGTTATAGGGAAAGATTTCTCAACAGAAGGACAAGTAATTGCCATTGCTGATGAGGTGAAGTGGTAGGTGATTTATGTTGCAGGATTACCAGATGTACTTCCCATTTTTGAATACAGAGCCTAATCAGTTTTCATTGATGGATAAATAAAATCTCTAGGCTCCTGAAATCTCACCTAGAAGAGGGCAGTGAGACTTCTCATCTTAGTGCCAAACACTTTTTTCAGGTGACATAATTAGAAAATAAGAAATACTTTTTTTTAAGTAGGTACTGAACAATGCTGTCCTAGGCTCAGGGAACTTTAACATTTGGTTTCACAGTGAGGGAAAACTTGATTGTTTTCCTTTCCTTGTATTGTTGAAGAATGACATGGTCTCAATTATGCTTTATTTACAAAATTCCATTTCCAGAGATCAAAACTACACTCCGAGAGAAATATGGCTTCAATTTTTCCTTGGATGGAGTGGTTTTATCAGCACACAGAATTTCTTGTAAAATATATCCTAGAGAGAATATAAAAAATAAAAATTTAATGTTTTTCTAAGTGCTCCATATTCCCAGCAGAGCGATTTAACTGCTTCATTGCTGTGACCTATATGCTAATTCTGATAGTAGACATTTTACACTTTTAAAAACAAAACGGGAAAATTTAGACTGAAGGAGCTGACATTTGGTACAGAAAACCAAAGGAAAAATTCTGTCCCCTCCAGAGCCATTGCCAATTGGACATTTGACAGGAAAACAGTGAGTAATTCTATGTTTTACTGTGTATTGGAATATGTTGTGTTCATTTTGTTCCTACAGTGTTTGACTATTCATTTCTTCTTTATCAATATGAAACTGTTTATAACTAATTTGCCTGGAGATTTATATTTTGGGTTGATTAAATCTATTCATTACACACTTTAGGGACTTAATTCAGTCTCTAGATTTGCTGTAATAGCTCCATATGGACTTTTGGGAATCCTCAGACAAATTAAATTGTCCTAGCTCTACTGGCTTAAATGAAAATATGATAATTTACAGCTGAAGATCTGTACCCCAACAATTGTTAACTTTAGCACATGAAGATCAAAATCACAAAGAAAATAGCTGTTGCTGTCACAACTAGATCTGAAATACAAAGCCAGCTGGCATCTGCAGTCATTTAAGGTTATTCATTTCACATGCATTTATTTAAGAGTTTGGAGGGAACAGATTTGGGGAACGTATATATATACCATAAAGCCCGAGAAAGTTATACTAAGGAGGTTAAAGCAATTTGTTAGTTGGATTCTTACATGGTGCATTCCTGTTTTTTGTGTCTTCTTTTCCATTAATAATGTAGTTTAGCTGATAATGTCTGTATTTCTTGAAAAAGGAGCTTAATTTTATTTTCTGGTGCTTTGTTGTTTCTCATTTTCTTAAAATAGAAGAAATTTGAAATGTAAATATGTGAGTTTTTCCTACTGTATGGAAAACTAGACCAAGTGAGGAGAAGCTGATCAAGTATGCAAACATATTCCAGCTTTGAATAAAGTAGAACTTGATTTTATGGCATGTTGGTTAAATATTGTTCTTCCACCAAAAGCAATCTAAGATTTTCATTCCATACATATCTCTCCTCACACCAAGCCACAGTATTCCTGGAGACCCATACAGAAAATTAAACTGGGGTATTGAACTTGATTAAATAAAGGCTGGTTTTCTTAGCAATGAAAACCTAATTTGTTAGATCACATATGTGTAATCTGAAGCAGCAAAGAACGATAATATAGTAATGTTTTGATTTGATATCACAGTGTAAATGGGAAATTACATTTGTTGCCTTGTGACAAACTTGTTACAAAAATCACAGCATAAAAAAGTGGAATTAAAATTTTTCCTATCTATTTGAGGATATTACTCCCTATCACCATAGTTTCTGATATATTCACAAGGAAGTAGAAGGTACACCAAATTATTTAGAAAAGTAGTTTTTATGATAGAGATGTTATTATACTTGGAAAGTCTATTTTTCTGTTGCAAGATACTTAAGTCACTACATGAAGATTTTTCAAACCTTGGGTGCTATGTTATTCATTGCAGCCCTTCAGAAAGGTACCAGCCCTGAGGCAGGAGCCCATTCTATGTCATGGGACAATGATATTTTGTAATGAACTGCCTGTATCATAAGCTTCAGTGCCAACTCTGCAGCTGATTCAGGCATTATTCTATTCTAGAGTTTCTTTAGTCCTGCTGGGGTTTGTGTAAGTCTCCCTAGGTTTTGACTTGATAAAGGATAACCTCGCATGTTGGCAGGGGGACTGGTGTTGCCTAGTGTGCTCTTGAGCCTCTGACATGTTGCGTTATCTCCTTACTGTCCATGTGCTTGGGTTTTTGTCTAGGGTGAGGGAGAAGTTGCACCAAGGTCTTTCATGTCCTGCCTTTGTCAGACAAGTGCCTGCGAACCCAGTCTGGGCTGCTGGGACCACGGCAGGGGCATCTGCCACATGCGTGACACAGACCTCATGAGCTGTGGGAATGTGATTAGAGGTATGATGGATGAAGAAGCACTGGCTCAGGAAGTATGATGGAAAGATGGATATATTATGGTAGGAAAGGATGAAACAGAATTACATGCTGAGAGGGGTGGTGAGGAAGAATTTTTAACTTTATTTTGGAATACAGGACTATTTAAACTATTTTAGAGTGAAGACTACACATGCACTGAGGATTGATGCAAAATGTTTTTTATCAAAATCCTTTGCTAAAGCAATGCTGAAGGCTGTCTTGCACTCAACATTTTTGAGGCAACTCATTTATTGAGTAAAATGGAAAATAATCATACTAACACCAACAGCTCCAAAAATTTAGAAACATACAAAAAGAATTGAATTCAGAGACTTTTTTGACCATTCCTACTTTTTTTGGCAGAAATAGGGAAAAGAATCAATATTGGAGTAGGGATAGGTGCTTTAGTTGTACATTAAATTGATGTCATTTAATGGGCAACCGAACTAAGGACAGTAACTGACTACAACAATATATTTGGTGTTACATAAAAAATGCCAGGGACTGATCCTTGGCATGGAGTCAAATAGCACCGGTCCTTTTACCTCACGCTGTTTAGTTCTTCCCCTCCAAAGCAGGTTAAGCCCCTGTTTTTTTCGGGTCCCTGTATGAAGTGATGTGTCCCTGAAGTGCTTTTATGTCCTGTGTGCTTTCTGCATTTGTAATGTCTGAAATAATGAGAGCTGTTTATCAGAGTAACATTTGTTTGCAGTGTGAAGTGTAGCATGTGTCACAAAACTGGGGTGCAGCAAAATGCTGTTTGAAAGACAACGCCTTTCTGGGATAGTGTTGTAGGGACTTTGGAGGGCAGGAGAACTGAATCTAAAGCACGGCTGTTGAAAAAAGAAAAACTTGTAGGAGCAATTCCAAAAAGAGACAATATGTTAAATAAAGTGAAAAGGTTGCTCCTGGGCTCTCTTTTGCTTAGTGGTGCATACATACCCAATGAGACAATTTCTTAAGTGAGACAGTGAGTGGGATTCATTTCACCAAATCAAATACGAAATGGTTCTCTAGACCTGTTATATCAATGGAGGAAAATGTCTCGGAATATATAATTCAAATGATCCTAACATACAGAGCTAAAATAAGTGAAATAAATCATGCCTTAAAAATAAGAGTTCCTCTCAGTTGGCTTTCAAGTCAGATAGATTTCAAGCTTGGGCCTGGGCAACTATATTGCAGATGCCTAAAACAAGGTTGAACGAATCTTACCACACCAGAGAAATGTATCAGAAGCTTTCCTTCTGTAGCATCAGTTCACACTGTTGTGTGGATTATTTTTCTTCTGTTATATCTTGGTTTATTACTACTTGAAGTAGCACATAGCAAAGTGATTACTAGAGAGAGCATCCATTTACAGTAGACCACCAGTACCTCAAAGAGCACAACTTGAACACCAGTGGTTGCCTCAGCCCATTGACTTGTCAACTGGTAAAGTCTCCTGTATTCTGAGCAGAGGATATGTTTCAGCATAATGCAAAATAAATTTACCAATATGAAAAAAAAAAGGAACACGCATATTAAAATTATTTAAAATTAAAACATCATCTGTGGGTCAGTAACTGAGGGAGAAGAGATGAAATTTGGTTGGGTACTCATATGCTTCCTGCCCAAGGAGAGTGTGAAAACAAACACTGTCAGAAAATTACAGTATGTGTAATAATGCATGCACAAGATGCAGGCCAGGCTGTTTCAGAACTGGAGATTTTTTCTTTTATCTCTGCCCATTCTATTATGATATGTAAGTCCTATCTTCTTTTACTGTTATACTACTGCTACCATTAAGTTTTGTATTATTCTGATCCCACAGACATTTATTCCTTCTGATATGATTCACTTCACAGATGTAAGTTGCTCGGTCTTTTAACTCCCTTTAAAGACGAATCTTAATAATTTCTTTATCAGTATATTTAAAAATCACATTGATCACTGCTTACCTTTCTACTTTTTCAGCATGCATATTGTAACCAGATGCTTGAACCATAATTAAGGGAATAATTCTGCTGATCATTTGCAGATAAAGAAATTCTCCACAGTACTTTTCAAGCTTTGAGACATTTCAGATATTTATGGTTATATTGTAAGTTATAATAAGAATGCCATTTGCCTTGTTCTGAGCTGTAAACTACTGGATGCTCATCACATAGCTTGCGGGATTTAGAATTTTTTCTTGTTTTTCTTTTTTTTTTCTGTAAAACCATGTTAATTAATGCTGGCTATAGCTCATTAAAAATATGTATTTCTGAATGGCTTTCAGAAGTATCTTCTGTAAAAAACTGAGATTAAACAGAACATAAAATCAAAACAAACTCCCCCATACAAATTCCACAGTTTGGAAAGTCCCTCTCTGCTTTCCTCCTCCCACACAGTGGATTTGAGAGAGAAAAATAATCCTCAGCATTTTCTGTTGTCTCTACTTGTAATTCCTTGCAGATCCCTCATTGTCATTCACTGCAGTATTCTATTTCCACAATTTTATAATTTTGTACACGTTAATTAATGCAATTTTAGCTAAATATTATTGTACTTTATACATTCTTGGAAGTCATACAGTTAATAGAAGTACTCATCTAGAAATTACTTTCAGTCTTTCACTCTACTCATTAAACCACAAAAAGGGAATATTCCTGTTTTTTTAATTAGTTTCAGAAATGTTAGCCACAAGCTACTTAAAATCACTACAGTTATTAATACGATTTAGGTTAACTGTGGTGTCATATGATTACACATCACTTTATATATATTAGAAAAGATCTATTTATTTAAAGTAACGATGATATGATTACAGCATCATTCATTTTAAGAAGTTAAAAATATTAAAAATGCCAATTAATTGAAAAAAATTGCCAAGTATTTTTTCTTTTGTTCATGATAGAAGTTTGTCATGATGCTTGGTCGAGCCCTACAACTGACCTGTGAAAGTCCTATGACAAGAAGTAAAATGGGGTGTTTGTGGTGACAGATTCAAGATTATGAGTTCTCAACTCCAGCAATTGTCCGTACAGAGGAAGTGCCTGGCCTGCATAAATGAGCATCCCTCCATGTTGTAAAACTGTAGTTTTCACCAGCCTAAGTCTGAACTCTTAATTCTCCAGGAACAGTAATGACAGTAGCGCATTTACGGTGTCTTTATGTAAACGTGCCTTTTCACCCCTGCTCATCAAACCACTGAACAGGTACACAACAGACACGTCCACCACCTAAATGAAGGACAATCACTGT
Source organism: Stercorarius parasiticus (assembly GCA_013396915.1). NCBI lineage: Eukaryota > Metazoa > Chordata > Aves > Charadriiformes > Stercorariidae > Stercorarius > Stercorarius parasiticus. Next base: position 200,126 of record VWZL01000226.1, on the reverse strand, counting down.
GTTACATTCAGGGGGAACATGTAGAGTCCTCACAAAGGAGGGAGACAAGAACCTGCATCTACTCTTAAGCGATCTGTTCCATTTTAGCAGCTACCTACCTGCTCTGCTGATCTGCAGCCCTCATGCATACTCTTGAAAACTCCCAGAAATATTTCCATGGTCACAGAGTAAAAGTTTTACTGAAAATTTTAAACTTACAACCATAGAATCATAGAATAGTTTGTGCTAGAAGGGACCTTTAAAGGTCACCTAGTCCAGCCTCCCTGCAAAGAGTACAAACATCTTCAACTAGATCAACCTGACCTTGAACGCTTCCAGGGATGGGGCATCAATCACCTCTCTAGGCAACCTGTTCCATTGTTTCACCAACCACATTGTAAAAAAATTCTTCATTATGTCTAGTCTAAATCTACACTCTTTTAGCTTAAAACCATTACCCCTTGTCCTAGCACAACATGCCCTGCTAAAAAGTTTGTCCCCACCTTTCTTATAAGTCCCATTTAAGTACTGAAAGGCCACAATAAGGTCTCCCCAGAGTCTTTTCTTCTCCAGGCTGAAAAACCCCAATTATCTCAGCCTGTCCTCATAGGAAACTTGTTCCATCCCTCTGATCATTTTTGTGTCCCTCCTCTGGACCCTCTCCAACAGGTCAATGTTTTTCCTGTGCTGAGGGCTCCAGTGTTGGATGCAGTACTCCAGCATAGTACTCCCCCTCCCCTGTAGAGCATGAGAATCATCTCCCTCAACCTGCTGGCCACGCTTCTTTTGATGCAGACCAGGATACAGTTGGCTTTCTTGTCAGCTCATGTCCAGCTTTTTATCCACTACTACCCCAAGTCCTTCTCCTCAGGGCTACTCTCAATCCCTTCATCCCCCAGCCTGTAATGATACCAAGGGTTGCCCCAACTCAAGTGGAGAACCCTGCACTTGACCTTGAGGTTCACACAGGCCCACTTCTCTAGCCTGTCCAGGTTCCTCTGGATGGCATCCCATTCATCAAGTGTGTCAACTGCACCATTCAGCTTGGTGTCATTTGAAAATTTGCTGAGGGTGCACTTGATCTTATTGTCTATGTCATTGATGAAGACATTGAGCAGTACTGGACCCAGTATGGACCCCTGAGGGGCATCACTTGTCACCAATCTCCATCTGAGCATTGAGCTGCTCACCACTACCCTCTGGATGTGACCATCTAAATGATTCCTCATCCACTGAACAAATCCATCTCTCTCCAATTTAGAGAGAAGGACATTGTGGGCGATGATGTCAAAGGCCTTATAAAAGTCCAGATAGATGACGTCCATAGCACTTCCCTTGTCCAATGATGTCATCACTTCATCATAGAAGGCCAAGACTTTGGTCAGGCAGGACTTGCCCTTGGTAAAACCATGCTGGCTGTCTCACATCACCTCCCCGTCCTCCATGTGCCTTAGCATTCCTTCTAAGAAGATCTGTTCCATGATCTTCCCAGGCACAGGAGTGAGGCTGAGAGGTCGGTAGTTCCCAGGGTCCTCCTTTCTACCCTTTTTAAAAATGGGTGTTATGTTTCCATTTTTCCAGTTATCGGAGACTTCATCAGCCATGAATTTTCAAATATCATGGAGAGTGGATTAGCAACTACATCAGGACTCTGGAATGCATCTTGTCAAGTCCCATAGACTTCTATACGTTCATGTTCCTCAGGTGGTCATGAACCTGACCTTCTCTTACAGTGGGAGGGACTTCTCTTCCCTAGTCCCTTCCTTGCGGTCCGTCTACTTGAAAGGTGTGGGGAGAGAGGAAAACCTTGTTGAGTACCTCAGCTTTCTCCTCATCCATTGTCACCAGTTTGCCAGCCTTGCTCATGAGGGGTGGTATGCTTTCTTTGACCTTCCTTTTTTGGCTGATACAACTGTAGAAACCTTTCTTATTATTCTTTGCGTCCCTTGCCAAGTTCAGCTCCAGCTGTGCCTTGGCCTTCTTGATCCCATCCCTATACAACCAGGCAGCATCCCTATACTCTTCCCAGGATACTTGTCCCTGCTTCCACTGCCCGTGCATTTCCTTCTTGACCTTTAGTTTGACGAGGAGGTCTCAGCTCAGCCATGCTGGTCTCTTGCCTTCCATTCCTGATTTCTTACAACTGGGGATCGAGAGCTCTTGTGCTGTATGGAAAGCACCCTTAGAGATCTGCCAGGTCTGTTCCGCTCCCTTGTCCCTGAGGGCAGTTTCCCATGGGTTCCTATTGACTAACTCCTTGAAGAGCTGCAAGTTTGTTTTCCTAAAAAGCAGGGTCCCAACTTTACCTTTCCCCAGACTCATATCCCTCAGGACTGCAAACTCCATCAGTGCATGATCACTGCAGCCCAGGCTGCCTCCAATCTTGATGTCACAATTAGCTCACTTGTGCTGGTGACCAACAGGTCCAGGATCACATCTGCTCTGGTAGGGCTATCTATCACCTCACTTAAGGAGTTATCTTCAATGCACTCCAGGAGTCTCCTGGATTTCCTACATCTTGTTGTGCTACTTTTTCAGCAGGTGTTGGGGTAGCTGAAGTCCCCCAGCAGGATGAGAGCCTGTGAGTGCAATGCCTCTTGTAGTTGCAGTGAGAAGGCTTCTTTAATAGGCTTCCTTTAATTGAGTGGCCTGTAGTAGACACCAACCACAAGGTTCCCTTTGTTGTCTTGGTCTCTAATTCTTATCCATGGGCTTTCAACCTGCTCATGGCTACTCTTCAGAGACAGCTCTTCACACTCTATCTATTTCTTGGTGTAGAGGGCAGTGCATCTGTTCCTCCTTCCTCACCTGTCCCTTCTGAACAGCCTGTAGCCATCAATAGCAGCACTCCAACCATGGGATTCATCCCACCAAGTTTCATTATGACAACTAGGTTGTAATGATTTAGTCGCAAATTACATTGTGTTTATTTGCTATTATTGACTTTGTCTCACTGATGTCACTGAGTACTGATGCAGTGGTCCAGTATTTATAACTGCTTCGTATGGACGTCCTTTGAAACTACAGACCATGGCCTTTTCCTTACTGTGGCATTTGACTGTAGTCCCACCTCCAAGAGACTTCAATTATACCTCTCAAGGCATTTATACTCCTTTGTTTGTCGTGCAAAAGACAGAATTTCTTTCATCCATCTACATGAGTTCATCTGGAAACCTTAGCGAGACCATCAGTGAATGTCAGCTAAAGCCTCCCCTGTGCACACAAGTGTTTTAGGAGGGAACACACTTCAGGAAGAGAGGTTCCTGCAGTAGATCGTCTGTGTGAAGGTGCTTCTGAATGCAGTTACCCTGATGCATTAAATATCTATGAACATACACTACCTGTGTTAGAATTGAATTGAAATGTAGGTTAAATCATGTTATTTGGGCATCCTGCTATTCAGGACTTGACATTCTCTGTCCATTGCATCCCCTAAGAGATGCCTTTCAACTTTGTGCTGTTTCTGTATATTTTAGGCAGCTTTATATCAACTAGTCCTAGAAGCTTAGTTGTCTATACAAAACTGTATGTTAATGGAGGGTGGCTTCATTCGCATTATGATGGACTGTGAACCTGACTTTGGTAGTGCTCATGTTGAGCTCTTATGTTGAGTTTAGGTTAACTTCATATGGCTCCGTTTTTCCACTGTGGTTTAGTAATTTTGTTTAATAACTAGTTTTTATTCATATAACAGACATTTAGGATTTGCGGTGGGACAGGAGACTCACTTTATAACTCAGCTTTGAAGAATCTCAGACATGATAGATGAACTGATTTTTATATCTGTAACTATTTTTCTTTCCCCTCTTGTTTGTAAAATAAACAAGTGGAGTTTACATGATTTCTACAGAGCTATATGTTTTAAGGCCTGCAGAGTATCAGTGGGGTGTATAAAGCTGTTTGTTTTCTTGCTCTGTATCAATTCCTGAAGCAACAAATATATCCTGGCAGCAATAGAGAGGATTCTGCAGCAAAATGTCAGTCAAAAGATTGGTGATATGTATCATTAGTTAAAGTATGTATGTACTTATATGTTTAGTTATGTTCTTTATAGATTATTCAATATAATTAGCTGAATTGATGTGGACATGGTTTAGAACAGAAATTATTAATACTCAACTGATGCAGAAAATCTTTTGTCAGTCTCAAAACACACCACAATCTGGCTAGTTTACAAAAACTACTTTCAAATTACCTCCTGATGCTAACAATGTCGAGGTCCATTGGATGTCTAAATGTCCAGATTGTTCATGGTCCACAATACAGACACCAATGGAGATGCAGAAGAATAACTTTCTCCTGACAAAAGAAGTAGCAATATTTTATATCATTAACATTTTTCATACCAACCCTTCCCTTTAAAACATTGATATTAGTGAGAAATTGATTTTTAAAAAATCTAGCCCTTTTAGTGTATTCTTAGAGAATGGGTAGAGGTTACATAAAGGGCTTGGCAAATACCATCACATCACCTCATCAAAGAAATATGTACCTTTATTGTCAGGTCTGTGCACAGTCTGAGTAATCCTTTGAACTTTTTACTTCCCCAGAATTTCGTGTCTAGAGAACGAGATTCATTAAAGAGCCAAACCACATAAGCCAGATGATATTTTGACTGTGGTGATCCAGTCATTCAAATTCCCATGTGGACATGTGTAATTCCTTATAGCTTGTGCCTGAGCACACAATCTTTGCAAATGTTTCACTAAGTACAGAAACCAGCAATAGTTTTGTTTTCCATGTAGTGTTGTACCTGTGCTCAGAGCCTTCCATTAATCCTTAAACCTTCTGCAGAGTGGCTCTGCTCATGCTGGAGATTCACTAAGTTTCACAATGCAACCAGCTCTTCTGAAAATTGTGTTCCACAGGAGCCAGGCGAACAAATCCTAGGCTCTGAAGCATTACAAGAGGAAAAATAACTGGATATTTTCAGACTTCCCATCCTCAAAATGAATGTAAAATTCACTGTTTTGATTCATCGCTTCTGTAGCTACAGTTGGGAGTGTTAAAGAAGAAAGCATGTTAAAAAAAAAAAGAGGAAAGAAAAGAAGATAAGGGTAAGGAGAGTCGAAAATAAAAGTTAAATAAAAATGAAGGGAGAAATGGTGAAAGTAAGTAGATAAGGACAATGAAACCCACAGGAGTTATATTGACTCTTTGTAGACTAGTACAGAAGAAATTGAGGCATCTTGGCCTATTTTTGTTATGAAAACTTCCTGATGTGTGAATTGAAGATACAGACAAATTAATAGGTGAGGAAGGGGCATGAACAAATCTTCTTTGTGGTGCCATGATCCAAACTGTACATAAGATTTGTAGTTATTGTGATATTTAAATTGTCTTCCCTGTGGCAGAGCTGCTGCACAAATATTTCAAGCTTGTAGGAAATGTGTAACAAAGACAGTCTCTTCTTCGAATAGACAAGATGCAGAAGATGGAAGGAGTATACAGAAACAAGAAAAAAAGTGCCATTTGCAAATTGTCAAGATAGGAAACCTAAAGTTTGCCACTTGCCCCATCTTTATTCAAATATGAATTGTAGCATCCTTATTCAGGGTTGTTTTGTTAATTCCCTGCGGGATTTTTTCCCACAGCATCTCTTTGACTAGAGCAACCCATTCACGCTATCAGTTCTATCAGCAAGGCGTAACTAGAATAATTTTAGCTCACTGACAGCACACTTACTTAAAAAAATTGTAGATTTATAGACAGGGCTGTTGCAAAAACAAAGAGGTAAGCAAACAAACTAACAAGCACACAGTAACTCTTTGTCATGATGCTCTGCAAGGAAAATAATTACCCTTGCCCACAAGTTAGGGGGAGTACATTAAGAAAATGCTCAACAATTAAGTGACTTTCTCAGGGGCGAAAATGGAGTAAACTTTATCTGAGCAATACATAAAATTCAAGAGATTTTGGCTTCCAATTCCATTTTCCAGTTACAACATGAGATAAATCCAGTGTCTTGTATTCTGTCTAGATAACCACATGAAGAGATATTGTATATTTATTACTGAGAGACATTTAAAGTTCAACACCATTTTTCCAGCAAAATGGCAGAATGTCTTCAGTTTCCTTAACCATTTTAATATGTTCTAGAAACAGAGGGTTTAGTCTTCAAAGGTGAAAATAAACTAACTGTAGCCTCAACAGCCCAAGGGATGATATAGGTTCACAGAAAAATAAACTGTGATTTAACAGCCTTGTCTGAGCTTGTGTGAAAGAGCTACAGTATTTGGATATGTCTGGGCAAGATGCTGCCTTATAATTATGCGTGAGAAACCCACATATTTCAACTTAATCCATACGGCACTAATAACTCCTTACAATGTTTGGATTTTTCACTGCATTAAAATGTTCATTTCTGGCGGTAAAACAGAGAAATATAAATGTTTTTTTCTTGTAGACAAAGTAATGGTATGTGCTTAGTTCCAGCTCTTTTAAATCATGAAGATTCTCTGAATCAAGGGGCAAAGAGGTAAATAAGGTTTTAGAAGACGAAATACCTAAATGTGGGGATCCTGCAACATGCTTAAGTTATATACAGGTTTTGTAGCATTTGAAAAAGCTGTCACTTTCAGGAAGGAAATAAATGTGCTTTTTTTTCCCACTTCAGAACTCTGTAGTGCTTGCATATGGTAACATAATAAATGGAAATCTAATCATGTTCTGACTTGAGATATTCTGTAACTTTGCTGGGATATATTTTATCCTGACAAGATAAACTGTTTATGGACACTGGTATTTATATTGGTGTATATAATGGATTTACACTCATCACTGATTCAAAGCTACCCAGGAGTTGGGGACTGCTGTTGCTCATCATGCAAGATAAGTGACTCATTTGCCAAAGACGTGGGATGAGATTCCATGGGCGAAGCATCAGACGTGAGAAATGGTGACAGAAAGAGACTGTGAGATATCTGTAGCTGTGCAATGGTTGTACCGTGATAAGAAAATATCCAACATACTAAAGAAAGATCAGCAATGTTGCTAGTACTTGCTGGAGGATCGTATTACATCTGCAGGTGGAGAATATTCATAACAAGATAAGAAGTTCAACCAGTATCCTACGGATCTTTACAAGTGTGAAAAGGAAGAGCAAGAATTTAATTTATAAACTGCAGTGACAGGATGTTTACTTGCAGAGGTGAACAAATATACCAACTATTATTTATTCTAGCATCATTGAATTAGGCTGTGTTAGTGAGGAGTTAGAAGGATGTTCACGCTTGCAGAGCTATATACCTGTGCTCAAACTCATCCATTAATCTTTGGATTAACTAATAAAAGAAGCCAAATACAAATGAGTCAAGAAAAAATTTTACACTGAAGACAAATGGCAGATCAAGACGTATACACATAAATTATACCTTATATCTATTTCCATTCTTTGATTAATATAAGTCTATGAAAGCTTCATTTAAATATCAGAACATTAAACATTGATCTATATTATAGGAGGTCAAATAAGGATTATCACAATCATCCATTCCATCTTTCCAATCCATGATTTTATTAACATTGCTGTTGAAGAAGTTTGAAAAGGTTCTGTTTCTTTGAAGGCATCTAATCCTTAAAGATAAGTGAGATATTAGAGGAATGCATTTCTTTTAATGTTACAAATATTTGACTGGTAAGTGGTTAGGGGCAAAATTAAATGGTTATCATAAAATTAATAGCCATTAAATATATATATTAATATATATTTATATATTAATTACATATCGCAATTGTATTAAATGGTTATTAACTGAAGCTGAAATTTTATCATGATTCTCAAAGAGGCAAGGTACTTCCATAGTTATGCCTCCTTTTCTATACCTGTTGATCGCATCAAGAAATCTTTCAAAGACGCCACCATAACTGCATTTTGCCTAGTTGTAGTACTTCTTCTCTTTCTTATCTCTGCCTGTATTCTTAAACCTGAATTCATTTCCCTATTTTTTTTCCTTACACTTCATCTCTTGTAATTCTTCAATTCTGTCCATTTCTTACTATCACCTAACAGCAAAAATATAGTAGTATGAATTGTGAGTAATCCACACTGTTATCTAGCTCTTTGTCATCACTCTGTGTGTAAAGCTCACACATCAACATGATCCCTTCCTGAATTCTTCCCTCATTCTCTATGTTAGATTTTATAGGAAAGCATATTACATTTTATGAAAAGTGGGTAACGCATTTTGTTCTTTGAGGTACACGCACTTCCAGGGGTGTGAACCAAAATGTTTTTTTAATTATATTCAGTGGACTGGAAAATAAATTTAAGGGAAAATAAATTTAAGCTGACATATTATATTTGATTTCTAATGTTGCTAACAGAATGTTTCAGAAACAGCAAAAGCCTTTGTGGAAAAAAATTCTCCTTATTTGGGGATGTATTAATTTGTTCAGTAAAAACTGCACTCACCATTAGGACAATTTTACTTTCTATCCTGTACTGATCTTTCTCTATGCAGTGGTCTGAGATTCTCAGATTTTTCCTCTTTATTCCTTCATTGCTAAAACTACTATTAATGTCTACGTCTTCATTTAGCTACTTGTTTTTTGCTATAGTAAAGTAGAAGTGTTAGATTATACAACTGTGGTATTCAGATAATTAGTAGAGAGGCAGAGTCATACTCAACGCTTTATAGACTGATAACTGGTACATTAGATATTTACTGAGAAAGTGTCTATATATAACATAATGTAATATAATATAATATAATGTAATATAATAGGAATAAAAATGTCACATGTCTTTCAAAATCAATTAAGGAAAGATTTACGGTTGAAATAGGAATGAAAAAATTTACCAGCATAAAGAATTATAAAAATCCCAAATGAAAATAAAAATACCTTATTATAATGAAATGTTATTTCTTGTTCAAGGGAACAATTGCTGTGCTTTTATTATGATTTATATGGAATATAGAATACAGAATATAGAATACTAAAATGCAATATTTATTGAAATGTTGTATAATTGCAATGAGGAGAACTCATCCTAAGTACCTTGCTGGGCCTGAGTCTTTGGAGCTTAGAAGAGCACCCAAAGCCACTTGCACCACGAGCAGTCAGACTCCAGTCCAGCTGAAGCCAAAGTAAGTCCAGCCTTGGAAGACAATGAAAAATTAAATAGTCAACATTTTTGATAAACAGTCAAAATGTAACATGAGGTAATGTAGAGGCAGATCTCCAACTAAATGAACATGTAAGAAGGGAATTCAAATCTCCAGGTTGTTTGAAAACGTCTACACTGCATGGCAAATCTCTTATCAGCAACAGTTGGGATCTTTCTGAAAGATCTTCTTCAAAGACGAGGGGTAGGAACTTACTAATTTACTGAAAACATGGTTTGTTTATCCTGTTAATGACACACCCAGATCACATGTGCAAGATCCAGCCCACGACAATTTAGCCTTGAGTTATGACTTGCTAAACTTCTAATTTATTTGTCAAATGGGGAGCATGTAAGAATTAGTACTTTTCCCCTGTAAACAGTCACAGACAAAGTTCTATCTGGGATTTGTTTTCACAGAATACTAACGACACAGTACAAGATAATTACTCGTATCAGCAAAAGCTAATCCAACAAAAAAGAAATCATGTCCTGCAGGGCGAAACACGAATATTTCAGTCTTATCTTGGAAGAGTGCTCTGAAAAAGTACTCTTCAATTATCTTTTCGTATTTAAATCAGAAAATCTATTATTTAATTCATTAACTGTATATGTTATGTATGACCCCACAATAAACCGTGGGACCGTATTCTATTGGTTCAATAGTTTATTTATATTTAAGACATAAATGCTACATATATTTTCCATTAAGTACCTTAAAGTTTTTAAGCTAACTTATCCCAAGTTTTATTATAGTACTGCTACATTAACAAACCCTAAATATTCTTCATGTCAAAGGAAAATTATTCTCCCCTTATTTGAGATAGAATATTCTTGTGATTGGGTCTTAGCCCTGTTAGCTCCAAACTCTTCCTTTATCTAAAGAAAGCTACTAAAAAGAGGACAGTTTTATGCAGGCAGTAGTTAAAGTGGTCCCTATAATAACTTTAGAAGTTAAAAGTTGAAAATGCTATTGTTTCATTAATAATTAATTAATAATTATTAGAGATCTTGAACAGCTGCTATGTTGATTCATTTTGTCATTCCCCCTCAACAGTAGCTTTCTTCTTTATTTTGAACTTTACTGAGAATACTCTAAGAATTCTTAAATATATCTGAGATGATAGAAAGTACTTGGTACTGACTCAAAATTATATAGTGCTCAAAACAGAAAAAAAGTAAATTATTTTAGAACAATTAAGACATTACAGAGTACTGAAAAACTGTCTGCAGGCACTGTTCATAAGGTTTCTACTCTTCATGATTGATCAGAAGAAGTTTAAATTAAAAAAAATCTGAATTATTTATCAAAACCAAATTTTTGAGTCCTTTGAAGTTTGTCCAACTTAAGTTTTCACTATTTCCCATTTCTAATAGTGTCTACAGAACTCAATGCGAGGATAGAATTTCTTGAAGATCAACCATTCCATCTGGTCCAGCTTATGTTAGTCCCTACTATGGTTATTCTTAGAAATCCTGTTTCTCCACTGTACCCATGCACATACCTACAATAGGAGGAGAATTATATAAAAGAAAGCGCAGGTTATTTTTTTTGCAAGCAATATCATCCATTATCCATGTGCAGTGCACTATATGATACAAACATGTAAAAGTAAACATCATTACATTTACAGTTGTTTGAAAGATAGGACATAGATAGGTACAAATATTCAGTGGACTGAATTTCTAATCTTTTAGCCTATCTTAAAATTACCATCGCCAGTGGCAATACTTTCAAAACATTTCTAGTCTTTACAACAAGAAACCATTTTCTCTAAACTTTTAAAAATGCACTCATGGAATATTATGTTCTCCAAATTTACTTACAAAACTACCAATTGCAAATAATTTATAACAGATAATAGAACTCTGAGGAAGTTCTGGGCAAAATGTTTCGTCCTTAGTATATGTCAATTTTTCAAAGTGAAAAAATCCATGGGAACCAAAGTGAAATTCAAAGGTATAAAATTGAATTTCTTATTAAAAAAAGAACAAAAGGGATGGTAAGGCAAGGCAAAGGAAATTGTTTAGAACAGAGGATCATTACCCATAGTTTTGGAGAACTGAATCTGATTTTCAGGTATGCTATATATTTTGATTTCTGGAAAGAAAAAAAATACATCACCCTTCTAAATCATACTGCTTTTCTCAATGTAAAATGGCAATATTTTAAAAGTCTCTATTTTTTTCCTGGTGGCAAAATTTTGTGCATTTCATAAGAGTTTTATATATATTGTAAACCATTCAGAGCAATATCTGCCGAAGGCTGTCTGCAATATATGCCTTTCATCATTTAGTGTTCATAAGGAGGAGTGAAACTTCCAGACATAGGCAGAAGTTCCCTTCACATATCGGGATACTAAAACTTTACATCCACATAGAATTTAGTGTGTGAATAAGTATCCTATGAGATAAATTTATTTTTTTGCGATTCTCTCATAAGAACAGTTATGCTAGCATACTTGCATGCAGAAAACGTTCTTGTAGACTTGCAAACAGCAGAAATTATTTCATTTACCTTGAAACTAGAAAGATGTGAAAATTTAAATCCTTAACATGCATAACCTCTGCCTTTCCTCTAAATGGAAAGCCATTATCATAGCTTCTCTGCATTGCAACCACACTTCTTTCCTGAATTTTCTTGACCACTAATAGATGTGAATGCTGAAATAATATGGGGTTGTGTCAAGAAAGGTTTATTTATGGGCAGTCAATTAAAGGGTCTGTGATAATAATAGAAATTATATGGTGCACAGCCTACAGTATATGACAAGCTCAAAGTGTGTATCTATAGTCCAAGAGGAAAGAATGAACTTAAGTATGGCTTAAATTTTCAATTATTTCAATTCTTCAATTATTCAATTATAATTGTCATTTGATGCATCCTCCAAATAAGTATTACTTAATGTAAGCAATAAGAAAGAAACAAATTTGAGGCCTTGAGCTTGGATGTTATTAATTCAGGACCTCAAGCTGACTCTGACTGATCTTGGGCTTGAAGCTTTTCAGGCTCAGGAGAATACCATTTTGGTCTGAAGAATAAATTTTTATAAAGATGCTTTTAATGTAATTACCTTTATCATTTGATCTGAGTACAGTTCTTATGGTTTTCAGTGCTGATCTGAAATTGAGTTAGTTTAAGGGAATAAAATATATTTTTAAAACAAAATCAGAAGTAGTCAGTGGTTTGCCTGAGCCAAAACAATGTCAAAGGGTCTACTGACAGTGATGGAGCTGGCAGTGATGAAAAGTCAAAATTGAATACTCGAAGAAGTTAAAGATGACTAAAGCTCATACTGATTAGTGCCATTAGAAACATAAAAAGTAGCTGGAGGAAGGAATATTTTTTGGTCCTTGCTTGTTTATGCAACTTACATACTAAACTTGCATACTAAAAACTTAACACGCCCAACAATGTCAAGAAAGGAGTTAGGTGTAAGAACAGATCACTTTTTGCTGGAAAAATAATATCCTTCTCCCTTTATAGGTCTTCAGATTTCTATTTCTTTGCAAGTAAAAGGGAATATCATGTTTAAAGCTGAGAGTTTTGTTACTTTATATGAAGGTGACAACCCTTAATAGACCATCAGAGTTTAGCTTTCACCTTTAAAGAAAAGAATTAATGGATAGTTCACATGTGAAATGGTGAAATATGGGCATCAGTCCATTTGTTTTTCAATTACACACTCATGTTAATGGAATTATTCACCCACTGTGTGTTTACATATGTACCTTAATTTTCCATTTGTTGCATCACTGTTATTACCAAACACCTTAAAAGACTGCTTAAGCTAAATAAAATACATTTTAAAGAGCCCAGAGAATAAGCAACAGCAGCATAGGTAAGAGTAAGTATGGTTCCCTACATCATTCAGCCAACATCTTTGCAGTAAGACCATGGAACATGAGTGTTGGAAGATGAAAATGCTCTCATAGATTTGCATGTAATTCCATATGGACAAGCCAAATTTATAAGGAAAATAATGTTCTCTGGAAAGTTCGTATGAAGAAGAAATATGTTGTCGTGAGAAAGAATGCCAGCAACATACTAACTACACCATCATACTGCCATGGAAAGTGTAAAATGATTCTGAAAGAAAATGGCTGGTGTGGGAAATTCCTACACTGCATAAATATTCCAAATTCAGTATGGTCTTAACTTCTAATATAATGTCAATGGCAAAATCAATGCACATAACATGCCTCACTTTAATTTCAAATTTCTATTTAAAGGTTTGAGTTAAATATGAGTTTTATTTTATTTATAGCAATATAAATCAAACAATATGATAACACCTAAGCAATATGAAAATGACAGAACTGTAAATGAGAACAGAACTTGATCACTTGAATTTGAGGGTAGAGATTCTTTAGAGATTCTATGTTGATTTTTTCTTTATAGCCCCTTTTAGCTGTATTTGATGACTAAATGGCTCTAAGCAATTCTATTTTCCTTTGCTATGAAAGTATATCAAGCCTGCATTAATTTTCTAATATTATAAAGGACTAGACATCCTGGAGTGTCCCAGTAAGTCAGGCTCCAGTTTTTGACCTTACATATTATAAATATGAGCCTCATGACCTAGCTACCTAAGGAATTTAATAAGGAATAGGAATGATGATTTATTGAGCAAGCAACACTGTATGGGTGGAAACTATTTTGAAATAAAGCTGAAGTAGTTTGGAGTATCTTATGTAACATACTAATAAAATATTTGTTAATTATTTGAGGTTGTGACAAGTGTGAGCAAATGGATGACTGTTATTACAACGTCCATCGAACTGAACAAAAACCTGGTTAAAACCTATTGAGCACCTTCCATACAGCTTTGATAGCTGCATCACTCAGGTGATATTAAGTATTATTTTTCTTCTTGCCATAGAAAGGTTCTGCTTTAATTGTTTCTATGTGCACTCAACATCTTAGATGACCACATGGAGAACAGGAAACTGAATGAAAAGTAGACAGTCTCAAAACCAGGAAGAACTATATATGAACAGAAGGTAAAAAAATAAGAATGCAAAGAGGAAAGATTTTATTGGATAGAAAGGGGAAGATGTCAAGAATGAGGGGGAAAATGGTTGACTTACAGTAACTTTGAAATAGAGTTTAATAAAATGGAGAGCTGAAACATAGTGATTAACGTTTTCCTAGATGATTTGTAGCTTTTTCTAGTACACAAATGCTAAGCAGTCTTTTGGGAAATATCTTAGTCACAAGCCAGTCTGGCAGGCTCTGCTCTATGAAAACAGACTTTTTAAAAAATATGGAGTTGCCTGAAATTAAGTTTTGAATCTCAAATAAATCTTAAGAAGTGCCAGAAATCCAAAATATTGTTGAAGTCATTATGAGCCATGTGTATTCAGCAGATTTTTGCTAACTTGTGGATTTAAGGCACTGACTTTAGAGACAAACCTGAAATATTTGGCTGAAGTATTTTTTATCCTTAACTGTACTATAAAACTGGAAAAGATGCGATTTTCTGAGGTTAGTACAAACCTATCCTCCCGGGAGAGTTGTATGCATTGTCAACAGCAAATTGCCAAGTGCAGTAGTTGCTAGTACACTGTTGGGAGAATTATCAGCATCTGGTGCCTCCAAAGATTAGCAATCAAATTGCCTAATCAATTTGACTAGGAGAGAATCATTAAAGTAGGAAAGGTAATCTGGTGTGCAGATACATTCCAAGGGAAAGGAAGGAGAATATATAACCTCAGGGTAGATTTATTTAATTTAGGAAAATATTCTGATGCTGGTCCACCCACACAAGGGTAACAATGAGGTGAAGTTTACAGGGCAAACACAATAGTACTTATACTGACATGCTTTATAAATTCTTTTCAGTTATTCATTTTGTTCATAAAATTGTCTAGTAAAGTGAATTTCACCATTTTTCTCTTTCTTCAACAACAATGTCCTATAATTCTGGGAGTGCAAGGAAGAGCAACAGATAAATTTACTGATTGTCAGGTTGATTGATAAATAACGCAGCATTCATAAGAATTATAAATAAATGTTAGAAGTCAGCTTTCCACAAAAAAAAACCAAACAAAAAAACCCAAAAAACCCCCCCAAACCCTCCACCCAAGTTTCCTTTGACATAGATTTGGCTAGTTCTGAAAATATGTATTTCATATTTAACTCAATAGTAGAAAAGAAATGCAAGTGACATTACACCAGTAGATCAGGCAAAGGTACATAAATAGGCTTCTGATTTCCTCCTCCTGCATTTTCACCCTGAATTAGACAGGGTGAATCCCGTATTATTTGCCCTGTGAACTAGACAAATAATATGGGATTTACGCTGTCCCTCCAACAACAGACCAAGAGGCCTCTGTCTTTTGCCACGTCTGTCTGGGTTTTTCCCTGGACTTTACCACCTGAGGCTGTGAGGCTGCTTTTCTTCTTATTCTAGAATGAGCATCTAAAATTGATCAAATAGGTCACGACAGAGATGTATATGTTCCGCTCCACCAGCTGCAAGCAGCCCAGCTGTAGCATGGATTAAAGCCATCCATGAATCCTGGACTTTGAAAACAACAGAGCAAGTCATTCTTGCACTTTATTGCTTATGCTTAGTATGAGAAAATATTTCTTAAGGATAAAGTTATCTGCTATGAATCGCAACCTGAGACAGAAAAGTAAGAATATGTCCTGTTAGTCATGAAGGATGTTCTTGATATGGCTTCAAGTTGGGAGCTTCATACCATCCTTTAGGCTATGACTTTCTTCTTTATTCTTACTATTCCTTTGCTGGTGCTAAAAGATATTATCATTGTGTTTCTTGTGGCAAACGTTACAGAGGCTGCTGGTATAGGTCCACAAAATGGGAAACTTTTTATCTCTTTTTAACACATATTCATGACAGATCCAGCTCAGTTCTGGCCTGCAGAATTCTCTAATTTCCATATATGATACAGAAAATATCCTGTTTAGACTTTTGCTCACCAATAGCTCTGGAAACTGACACTTGTGGAGAGAAAGCAATGAAGGACCGTGCTGTCAAGGTCACGTAATTTATAGCACTCTGTTTTCTGCTACAAATATCAGTCTCTCCTCCATACAGGCAACCATTAACAAAACTAGAATTGGCAGAGTGTGTAAGTCCAAAGGGGATAATGGTAACCCTTTTAAGAGTATTGTAATAAAATCCCTTGAAACCCACTTTTGTTAATTAGTGATGAAAATCCTGTTAGTAACCGAGCTTTTATTTTATTGGCAAAAGACCTTTGATTTTATAGCATTCATATCAGTAAGTGAAGCTATGTATTCTACAATAATTAGACAGTTTTGAATATAATAATTCTATTGAATTTAACAATGAAACTGATTTTTTTTGCTGTCATTATTTAAATGCTTTGATTTCAGACTTCTCCCAGAATTACAGCTTCCTATGAGATAACTCAGGACTCAGATTGTGTATCTAAACTGCCCCAGGAAGAATTCAGCCAAACTATCAATGTGGGACCACAGCTGCAGAAGACGGCCACAATAGTCATGTACTGTCCCACTCTGAAAAGTCAGTCTTGTTCATCTCCTTTGGTTAGACTCTGCAGTCCAAGCATTTGTAGTGTGCAATTACCTTTAAGCTTTCCTATCAGCTTTTGCCTTTGGTTTGGGATCTTTTGGCTTTTGTTTCTCTTTTTTCTTTTCTTTCCAGTTTAGCTCCAACTAACATCAAAACGTGAGTAGTAATATGTTAATTCTGAAAGTTTTAAAAATCGTTAATAAATTTAATTAATTTTTTATAAAGCACTTTTTATCTTCTAGCTATTCATCAAATAATGCCAGGATTCAGGTATGAAAGTGAGAAAATGAGGGAGTTGGAAAGTAAGAAAATGAAGCAGGTCTTTATGTGAAAGAGAATTAACTCCAACAAAAACTGTTTAAGTAGTCTTTTAGTAAGCTTAGTCGTGAGAGGTGTGGCCACAGTGCGTATTTGGGACTAAGACCTAATATTTGGGATTGAATTAGTTGAATGAATATGGGACAATATTTTTCTGTTTAAGTATTCATTTCCTCCTTGTTCGCAGGCTGTCATTACATTATCTAGGTAGCTATTTAAACAATTAATATCAGTCTTACTTCAGTCCCTGGGAAAGTTATGGAACAAATCCTCCAGGGAGTTATCACAGGTCATATGAAGCATGTGACTGGGAAAAGCCAGCACGGATTCATTAAGGGCAAACTGTGCTTGACAAACCTGATCGCTTTTTGACGACAAAGTAACCTGCTCGGTTGATGTGGGGCAAGCGGTGGACATCGTCTACCTGGATTTCTCCAAGGCTTTCAACATGGTTCCCCACAGCCACCTCCCAGAGAAACTGATGCGTTACGGTCTAGACAAGTGGTCTGTGCGGTGGGTGGAGAACCGGCTGACAGGCCCCCCCCAGAGGGTGGTGGTAAATAGCTCCTTTTCAAACTGGCAACCTGTCACAAGTGGGGTCCCCAAGGGATTGATACTGGGCCCAACGCTGTCTAATATCTTCATAAGTGATCTGGATGATGGGATTAAGTGTACCNCATGTTCCAGTATTTAAAGGGTGGCTACAAAGAAGATGGAGACTCCCTTTTTACAAGGAGTCACATGGAAAAGACAAGGGGTGATGGGTACAAGTTACTCCTGGAGAGGTTCCAATTGGACTCAAGAGCAAAATTTTTCACAATGAGAGCAATCAGCCATTGGAATAATCTCCCCAGGGAAGCAGCAGGTTTCCCATCATTGGACCCTTCTAAGATTCAGCTGGACAGGGTGCTGGGCCATGTTGTCTAGCCTCTGCTTTTTCCAAGAGAGGTTCGACCAGATGATCCTTGAGGTCCCTTCCAACCTGGTATTCTATGATTCTGTGATTTTTTGAGTATACCGTGTTAAATTTTATTGTGCTTTCCAAATTTCAATTAAACAATTTAAAGAACTACAGAACTACATTTTATTGTTTCACATTTTAACGAGTACTTTTTTATCAATTGTCATTTGATATTGCCATATAACTACCTAATATTTTAGAGGATTTTCTTTCAATACATATACAGACGTGTTTCCAGATAGTTACTTTAAATCGAACTGTTATCAGACAGAAGCAAACTTCTGATAGATCAGGTCAAGTGCACAATTTTAATAAGAAATGCTAAACTAAATAGTTTAATTATATATATATATATATACACAAAAATGTATACATGCCTACACATACAAGATACAGTTTTATCCCTGTTTTATATATACAATGTATATGGCATATAAAGCATGAAGATTATGCCTTAGCTACTGTCTGCTATGAGTTAAGAATTAGAAAGTTTGGGTTTTTTTTTTTCATAGTTATGTACAAGAACCTATAGAATATGCTTAAAATTGATTTGTGATGTGGAGAGATGAAATGAAATCCAGATTGTCTTTTTAATCTTTTTTGTTATACGCAGTTCCCTCATGGTCTGTTAATAATTTTTCCTGAGTAAGCAGATTTTTATCTTCGTACCTCATGGTTGCATTTCAGAACAGCCTGACATACACCATAAATTTATCACTGAATTTCTAAAGATGGAGATAAAAACCACTATTCATTTTCCTGTCAAATCAACTTTTAATGGAATTTTGAGGCTTTGTCCTGTGTGAGGTAAAAGAAAAAAAAAAAAGAAAAGGCGGCAAACTAAGAGCAGGCTGGGATTTTTATTATTTTGGAGAAAACTACTTAAAACAAGACCAGTGAGACTATAACCAGAATGAAAAATTAATAAGACATTCTAAACAGAATCCATTTAAATGGCTTATATTCAAGAAAATATATTATCGTATTTGAAGAACAATTTACAGTTAAAACCATATGGAAACTGCTTTTGGAGTTCCTTAGGCATTGGCATGACACATAATTCTTTCCTACAGTGAAAAACATGGAAAGGTGATATGTTATCATCAGCAATGCCTTTCAAGGCCATCCCTGTTTACATAGAAAGGATATTCCCACGTTTGAACGGGTACCAAACAGCATTGTTTTGCCCAAACGAAGTTCTTAGAAGTGTGATAGATCGAAAAATTGATACAAAATCCTACATGTCCTTTTTCTTAAGAGAGCAACTCCGAAGAACAGCAATGTAAAATAAAAGATGTTTTAGCTAAAGACTGAACCATTCTCTCTAGATTAATACAGCCCGGCAATCTAGATAAGAACAGTTGGATAATTAGGACAATGGATAAATATATAAATAACAGCAATTAGTATTCCAACATGTGTTACCGTTCCCATTCCACTGCATTTACTCTAATTAAAAGGATTATCTTGGCATCCTATGTGTTTTGTTGTACCATGAAGTCATAACGTATAATTGCCAGACCTGCGGCAACAGTATAAAGTTACAGATAAAGGTTAATAATTTCAATTTAAGATCAAATGCTGACTGGTGAGGGAAGATTATTTTTATAAAATTTTACTATTAAAATTATATTAAAGGAAACACCATGATGGCTTTTTCTAAAAATGTTCAGTTATTTCACATGGCTTTAGGTAAAAACATGATATTTTCACTTGCATGTAGCTTTCAATACTTTCAACCTCATAGGTGCCACTTTTATTTAGAATTAATTTCACAATCTTCTATAGGACAAAGTTGATTCTATCGTATTTAAATGAGTGCAAAATTACAATTTTGCCCAAGTTCACATTTATTGCAAACCTAAAGTTTATACTCACAAAAAGAGGATGTATATTCTGGGTTTTATGGTTTTGGCTTACCTGAATATTGTGACTTCAATGTTATTCATTTCTAGTAGAGTCCAGAATTTAAGCAGCAAGTTAATCTGATTCTGCTGTGTCAGAGCACTTAACAGCAGCTATTTCTTGTACAAAACCCTTCCTTTTAGAGAGAATTGCTTGGAGATTACTGGTGTTCAAAAATAGTGCTTCAATCTTTTAAAACATTTTAAAATCCTTTTGACTCCTCTCAACATATGAACAAAATGACAAAGATAGCTTGCTAGTTAGGCAAACATACAGACATGGATTTCTGAAGAAATCAACCTTGCTAAGTTTGGCATTGTTTTAATATCTCAGTCTTTAGTTTGATTTATTTTACATAGCCAAAGAGATCATAAAATGGAACACAGCTTGTTAGGCTAATTCATTGATTTTTAAACTAAAATTTATGATAATAACTTTGAAGTTGATAGCATATTGATATAATATTTGGTAGCTACTTCTATACAATCTGGGGCAGAAGCTTCAACGGCAGCAAGCTTTCTTGCAAAAGTCAAGTAGAATTTTACTGATGGTTAATAACATTGCTTAAAGGAAGCTACTAGTGTTTCAATATGAAGTTATACAGTACATACAACTATCATGTATCAGGAAATTTTATTTCATTACACTTAAAATGATATTTTCCCTTCTGCAATGTGTTTCAAGTACAACTGAATGAATGCATTCCTTCTTAGAAAGGTATATATTTTATATCTGGTAGAAAAAGATATAATTTTTTTTTGTAACCAAGCCGAATAGCATTTCCATACTCGGCATCACAGCACTCAACTGCAAGTTAAAAAATTTAACTATCATGCATGTACACACATGCCACAATAACTAACACAACTGAATTGTCTTTTTCATCTGTAATTTCTGGTAGCCTGTACAATTTTTACATCCAGTTGCAATAATATTTTAGTGTGATTATGAAATTATCAATACATTTCAAAAAGTATCTTTGAAGACTGAAGATTAACTTAATGTCATTTCTACACTACATCCAGGATTGTGCCCTAAATCGCAAAATAGCTGATTTTATATCCACAATATTAGCTGATTTTGGTGAAAAAAAAATCATTATTCTGACTTCTATTTCTTTCCCCTTGACATTGTCATAGTTACTGAATTTTCTGTAAATGTGCCATTGTATGTGCCACACATCAAACTTACAAGTGGGAAAGAAGAGAAAAGCCCAGGCAGCAGATTTGAAAAATCGTTGTTCTGTGAACTATACATATAAGGATTCCTGAACTTGCTTCGCACTTGCTGTTGTTATTGATATCACATCTCTTTAATTTCAAAATAGGTTTGACCAGTATCTGGTACAGTGTCACAGGAGCCAGTTCTGTGTGGCTGGAGCAATGTCCCACTGGCACGTGCAATGCCTCTTGCAAGCACTCTGCTTCCACTGCAGTGTGGGACTCTATGGCAGAGTTTCTGTCACGGTTATTTATGCACAGTTGACAGCTACATAATGTACTTAGCTCTGTTTGAATAACTGATTCTGTAGACAAAGTGAAAAATTGGAAAATAGGCTTGTTTTGGGTCTGTCGTGGTTTGAGCCCGGCTGGCCACTGAAAAAAAATGAACCTCCTTTTTATTGATGAACCAAACCACTGCAAATATTTTGGTTTATATCAAATTAGCATCCAGTTAAGATTGAACTCTTTTTCTGCTGTTGTCATTTTCATTTCTGTTCTCTGTGCTTTACTTTGCTCCTTGAGAAGACAAAACTTTTCTCATGAGCAATACACTAAGGAAGCTGGATTTGGTGTGTGGTTGGGCCCACTGCCCGCCTCTTCTGTTCTGCAACAGACCCTGCCCCTTCCCAAGTCCCCATAACACCTCCAAAAGCAAGAATCAGCAGCCCTCTGATGAGTGGGGAGCTCTGCGTATGCTGATTGCTAAGTTAATCAGTGCTGACTGCTCATCTGACGTGAGCTGAGCTCAGTCCGCTTCTCTCGCGCTTCTGCTTCAGTCTCAACACTGTTGGTCACTTTTGCTTTTTCTCCTTTATCGAGCTGTTCTTTTTCTTAATCTGTAGAAACTTTATTATGCATGAGACATCAACCCAATGTTAAATTTGATCGAAGTCTGTCCATGGGTACAAAAGACTATCAAAGCTGGACTGAAAAAAGGATTATTTTATAGACAGTTTAAGTAGATTCATTGTCACAGTATCATCTTGAAATGAAAGGACAAGATGTTTTCTTTCCAAATTTCAGGATGAATATTTTGTTTAAACACACCTTTTTCAACTGAAATATTCACTGTTTGCCTGATGGATTCAGCAATTATTTTGAAGCAAAATCTGGATGTTGAATGAATCTGATTTTTCAAGTTTAACTCCCTATATTTTTTCAGCATCTAGTCTGTTGTACGGAGCTTTTCATCTGAACACCTTGAAACAAGTCTAGAAATATGATAAGCATACACAGCAGAACCATTTACAGTAGCATTTCATGCCAGTTGAAAGGAAGTCCAAGGAAAAAGAATATAACCGATTTCTCAGTATGAAAAACTTGATGGCTCTTTAAAAGCAAAGGCAAATCCACAATCTTTAGGTAAGCAGGCTTGAGGGGAATAACTGAAATCTTTCCTCAGTCCCAGCATTTAAATCTTATGCAACTTAGTTCCACCAGGGACTATTTAATACATGCAGTGTGATGCTTTAAATACACAAAACGCAAGAAATGGAACTTATTAAGGTGCATGTCCTGTACAGCAGCAAAACCAGAGCTTGAGCTGTTATAGGATTCTGCTTTTACGGCAGTCAGGGTTAATGAATTGACTGGCTGCTCTGGTCAGACTGTCTCGGCTATGATGCTCCCACCTGTGACAAGGTTGGGGTGGCTGATCAGCTTCCTTTTTCATGGTGTTGCATTTATGCTTCTCATATGAGTCGATGGGACGTGCGTCCCTACTATCAAGCTCTGTTTCTCCTACCTAGTGTTTAGCAGGAGGGACTGTTAATCTTAAATTCACTAGGCAGCTAAAGAAGGAAGAGGGAATCTCTCAAACTCTCGTACTGATGGCAGAAACCAACATGGTGCCTTGCTTTAGTGTTATTGTTGGTGCACTGGCTAGCTTTAATTCTTTAGCAAGCCTACAGATTAACAGACCTAACTTCTAGAAGGGAAGGGGACTCTCACAGTAATAGATAAAAGGCATTGCTCACTTGGGGGCTAGGTGAATGAGAAGACTCTATGGATTCCTCTGTAGAAGAAAAGAAGAGAGATAAACACACCTAGCGTTTGTCTTGTATATTAGGCAGATTACCTGAGGAAAGCTAAAATTTGGATATATGAGGGCTCAAAAATGTCTTCATGGTGAGTTTTATAAATTATACAGGTAAAATTCATTTAGTTGACTCCCTCTTTTCACCCTGTTCCTCTTAATTGGAGAACAATATTCCCAGGCCAGATGGCCGCCTGCCCTGTATGCACACTATCTGTTTGGCTTGCCATGAATGTCTGGGCAGCCTTAGGCATGCAAAATGCTCACTAACACTTGCTGACTGCAAGTCTCCTCCACATTCTCCCACGAACACCTTTTTCTCTTGCTCCTGAACAAAATATTGTGCACATTGAAACCCTCACATCTCCATCTTGCAGAACGGCTCTGAGTGCAGAGCTGCTCTCTGCTTTCATCAACTTCTTTGTAACACAGTGCCCACGAGACATTGTTCTGGGAAACACTGAGGACAGACAGCACTTAGAAACTCCTAGTAGCCTGTGGTGAATGTCAGATGTACGTTTACCTTTAGGTACAATAAACGACATGTAGCACAAAGTCCTTTTTACGAAAGGAAAATCATACAGATTTCCAGGTTCATGAGGAAGCTTGTAAACAACTTTCTATATTCTCCAAAAGAATTTATGCATTTATTTGGAATTTGAAGCTTATTAAGTAACTAAATGTCATGATAAATGCAGGTAGAAAGAAGCTGGTGGAAGTGGAGGCCATATTGGTGAGGACAACATTCACAGATGCCCCAGGAGAGCTATCTACGCTGGGAATATCCTTTGGGATCAGCCTTTTCCAAAGAAGATTGCAAATAACTCTCCGTGGCGAATGAAAGGAAACTGAGTCACAGATTGAAAGATTTCATAGCTTATGGCCTTTTGGCCTCATACTTGTCAAGAACTAGTTGGTGTAAGTGTGAAAGCTTGATAGCTAAACCTCTCTCCTGACTTTCTCCATGTGCTTCCCCAGGCCCTCACTTCCTCTTTGGTAATAACCTGGCCTTATGCAACCAGGATGTGTACCTTAGCAACCTCTCTTGTCCGTTCCCTGTTTAGCCTCTTTCTTCACTTTAATGTCCACTGAGATTGGTACCTACCTATTCATCCTGGTCTAGCTTCATATATGCTTTAATCTAATTTATGCAATTTTCATTCAAAAAAAGCAGACTTGCCTTATTCCCATCTCTCTTGTCTCTTTGTTTGCACCATCCATTAACCCCAAGGCTTGAACAAGCATTATAGACACTTAGGCAGAGTTGAAATGATGGCAGAGAAAAATATCAACAGGATTTGGGCAGAGTTTATAAAGTTTTTTTAGCTGAAGTAGTCAAGGGAGCTTGTGTGTACGCATGAAGTAAACCATTTACGTACCTGGGGATTTTGCACATCTAAACCTGGACAACTAGCAGATTAAAGTGTTAAGTGACTTATGAGATCATGGGGAGGTTACTGAGATAAATTGCAAAACCAGATTTAGTCATGTAGTTCCACCTGGACAACTGACTCGGTGAAGACAAATCTAGATATAAATATATATCTGGTGGCGATGCAATAGCTCTGAAACAAGTCCCCAGAGTTGATATGCCTTTATAAGTCAAGATTTTCCAATAAGTTATCTTCAATTGTGAAAAGTCATAGTAAAAATGAATACAAAAAGACTTGCATATATAGGAAAGACAATAAAATTTACCATTCCAATTTAAGCTAATAAGACAATACATCCGTTAAATAGCATGGTTGTGTTTTTTTGGTCTGAGACAGGATTTTTCCAGATCTGTTTTCCATGAAATCTTATTCATTAGTTTCTACTGTTACACCCTCAAAAGACTGTTTTTTTGTTTGTTGTTGATGTATCTTTGGCTTGTTTATAAATGTTAAAAACTGTATTAGCCTTCAGCTAGAAGTTATTTTTCTTCTGGCTGATAATGTGTCTTCTTACCACTATGCTGAAAGTCACCAGAAATTATTTAATTGTTTAAAATGCAAAATTTCTGTGCATCCTGCTTCTCCAATATTGTAACAATATTTTGTAATTTCAAATATTTGGGGCAACTTCCTTAAGTGATGATATCTCATCCTTAGCTCACTTTAATGCTGTGTGGCTAAAGAAGGCCATCCAAAACCTGAGATCTGTAAGACTAGATATCAAAGTATTATCCCCAAAACTGGTTTGTTCTTCACAATATTTGAAATAGTGGTGAAGCTTGTCATCAGCATGTACAATGGCAACATCTTCAATAGGATCACTGGCTGATTTTGTGCATATTTCAAAATAGGTTTATTATACTTTTAAAAACACTTCAGGGCTGAATGGGAGGAAGGGAAGTTAATGGTCTCAGGAAACATCTGTTCTTTGTTGCTCCTAAAAAATTTGAAAGGTTGGCATGTTTTCATTCAAAATCAATTTTTTAAAATGATGGCCAACTATTATATAAAAACTATGATGGAAATCTTGTTTTACTGAAAGGCAATTATCATCTCCTTAAACTTAAGTGTTTGTTGTAATAGCTAAAAAGGGACATAATTTGGAATACATTAGACAAAAGGATAATCACAAAATCAAACCAACATTGTGTTTGGTATGGAAGATGGTCTCTTTTCTCATAAACCCATGTTCCATGAAAAAAAAAACCCTAAAAAAACTGTGCAATCTTTTCACCGTCTTACTTTGGCCTCAGGGGTTAGGCATACCACTCAGGATATCTGAGTGATGCTAGCTGCCATAAGGTATGAAAGAGACCCATGGAAGTAGATACAGTAAGGTGATGACTCACACATGGGGCACACACACCTCACAAAAATGACTGATTTCCCAACTGATGTCACTTTGGGATGCTCAATTGAAACCAGATTCATGGCTACTTACCAAAATTGTAGAACCAAAATAGTTGAGTAAATAAATCACAAAGTTAGGAACAAATGTTTCAGGGCAGAGGAATCTTAATTAGTTTTAACTATTTTGGTGTCAATAGAGGGGAAAAAAATACCAGTAGTCTTAAAAAGTAGCTGGAAAAAAGTAGCAGTCGCTTGTTCGTTACCATTTTGTGAAGTAGTAACTGGTATTCAGAGCTTTGTAGATAAGTTTTATGATGCTGAGAAAATTAGTGTCATGGGTTCATGGAAACCACCTACAAGGGATTTGTCTGATAGTTTATCTAATTTGTTGACAGGAATATTATGAAAGTCCTAGAAGAAAGCGGTCCAACAGCACGCAAGGAAAGTTTTTCATTCTGGGTTTTAGACCCACATGGGGGAGTATGTGTGTGGGGTGCTTCAGAGACAGCAATTCTTAGAAGTCTAATTGAATCTTAAAATGGAAAATGTGCTTTNAAAAAAAAAAGGAAAAAAAAACATATGGGAAAAAGAGAAAAGTTTCAGTAGTACCACATCTTCTTAGAATAAAAGCTTGTTCCCTTGACAGTTCCAAGCATCATTTATAACACATTCCTTGGGAGTGCACTGAGGATATTTGTCTGATAAAGATATTCTATAAATCAAAAATATGTATTATACTTAAGCACAGGATATTATTTAAGATTTTCCTGCTGATGTAATAAAGTTTAAAAAAAAAGATAACAGGAAAGTTAAAAAAGGTAAAAAATATTGGTAACCATTGTAACTGTCATCTTGCCTGTATGGTAAGAATGTATTTCGGGGGGAACAAAAGAAGGCTACAAATCAGGATAATGAATGTATCCATTTGCTTTTAGCTTGAAGACTAAACACAAAGTTGGCCTGTAAAACAGAAAAGTTGTTTTAATATGAACAATTTCCAAAAAAATATTTGGATAAACTAATATATTTTAAAATGGATTTTGCCATTAAAAAAGGAAAGCTTCATAGCAATTGTAACACCAACTCAGAATTGATAATTTGTTGGGGAAAAAAAAAGGTTTATATCTAAGTAAATTATTTCTGCTTACACATTACACTATGACACTATTTCTTTCAGCCATTTTGTGTTTAATTTTTTCTTTCATTCCTTGTGTTAAACTCACTGAGGATTCACAGAAAATCATGACAACTTTTTGAAAACAGAACTGTAACCCCAGGATCTATTTATATCTCGGTAACAGTAAGGGAATCATTATTGCAGATGCTGTCTTTGGATTTCATATGAAGTCATAGCTTAGATGTAGAGCTCTTCTATATGCTCACTTGGAAAAAATATTTTTTCAGGAATTCAGCCTTGAGAAATAGAAACAACTGATCAAATAAAATATATCAACCAACGTAGCAGGTTAGTATGTGGCAGGAGGAGGGTAAAGTTTATATAACAACCACATGCAAACTGAAGTTTCTTTTCTGAAATTGTCTTGTGAGGCCTTTGCATTTGATGCCTCTGCATCAATTGACTATCACAACATGAGTCCCTGCATATATAAGCATAAAAACGACACCTATTGAAAGTAATAGGATACTCATGTTTTGTAAATTTGTGGATATATCAGTTCAGCTGCTACACTTTGATCACATTTTCTAGGCTACGTAAGCAATCGTAATAATGAACTGATTCTTAAAGAACCTTGCAGAGAATCAAATAGCCAGAGAGACATGATGATAATATTGTTGTATATTAACTGAACCCAGAATTTGAAAAAAGTTTATTTTCTATATTGTTTTGTTTTGTTTTATTTTCTGATAAGCTATGGAAAAATAAAAATGTCCCTCGAACTGATACATCACACTGGAATTCAATGCCTTATTTATCAGTATATTGACTTTGGGTTTATCCATCTTTTTTTGGAATAGCTCTAAGCTTAATTGCGTTTTACATTGAAAAAAAAGTTGGAAATGTGTGGCCTTTTCTCTTAACATTCTAATTCTTTAGATGATAATTAATTTCTAAATATAGGGGGAAAAAGAGGAAAAAATTATATTCCCTCATTCTGGAGCCTAATACAGCCAAATCAAAGGGATTAGCTTTGAACGCAAATCAAGCATACATTTTAATATCATCCTTGGTGGTCAGTAAATTATCTTGTAACCAGTTCCTCTTGAAGTTATGAGGGGCATTTCACTCAACAGTGTTCAGTCCTACAGCTCTAAATCCAAACTACCAGATGAATAGAGAATTCAAGAAATAGACACATTCCATCTGATCTCTCTCAAAAAGGCAAAAAAATTAAAATTGCCAAAGAAACACGACCATAATCCAAACATTAATTTTTCTAAATAAATAAGAAATTTCTGGACTAAAATGTACACTTTCCCCTAATTTTTGGCTCAGACTGAAATTTTGGATCAAGTTTACTCCTATTAAGTCCATTGCAAACTGGAGATGATTAAAACATCAGTTGTAATTCTGAAAATTAATGTGTGTATGTATATGATTAAATTTTTTATCTTCCTTGAAACATAAACTAACATCCATTAAAGTAATTTTTTCCTGTTCCCAAGAATCAGAAATGTACTGGGTATTTAGGTCTTGGAGTTCCTTGTAGATATATTTGGCAGTGTCCTCAGAAATTCCTTAGAATCTCTAATGAGGGAAGGATCCGTGTATGTATTGAATGCCAGTATAATTAGTCTGGGAAAAACATGCACACTTGAGTGACTGATTCTTACATGCGGCTATATTGATCTGTGGGGATGTATTTAAGAATAAAACTATAAAATGGCTTAAAAGAACATTTTAATTAAATTTTTAATTAATATGGAGTGGTAGTATTTATACTTTTTTCCCTAAGTAGGACAAAAAATTCTTTAGTGTATTTTCATTTGCCGAGGACCATGCAGCCTTCGCTATAAGGATCTGAGTTTAAAACACAGATTCTTTTGTTCCAGGCTTTTTTGCTCCCTTACAAGAAAAAAACCCCAAACATGCTTTTAACTTACTTTTGGTATCACAAAAGATATTCATAGACTGCTCCATAAGCAGTAAGTCCCCATGTACTAAACTGAAATTATGTCAAAGTTTTTTAATTACTTTAATTTTGGGACAGTAAGGGTAATAAATAGGTTTTGGAGATGTCTTCAGTAACTGTACAGCTTTTGTTATGGGCTATTTCTGTCTTCCTGAATGGGTGCATGCATGTGAAGCTATACAGAGTCACTAAGAACAATGACAACGAAAGGTATTCCTTTTCTGGGGGAACTTTGCACAGGAAAGAGTTTGGGAGGACATTTCTGGAGCTCCTACCTGAGTTCCTTACCTTGCCTGCTCTGCCCAAATAGGTTTTCTTCTGTTTGCTTTCTGTCTGGCACCCACTCTAGCACTGGCTGAACACCTCTCCATTGGAGGCGAAAGATGAAAAACCTCTTGGTTAGGAGAACATGCAGTTTTGTAGTTACGGCGGTCCTTGGGGAGGTGGAAGTGTAATCCTCCTGAGTGGGACTGAAGCCTAGATCTGTGCATCCTCCACCTCCTGAGTGGGTATTCTGGCCATTGGACTCTTACTGAAAAACCACTAGTACCATTCTTTGAGTAGGGTCACAACACAGAAGTATTAATCAGACTTTAAACATTGTATGAAGACTTACCTATATAGCTAGTGTGTGAAAATAGACATGCTGGACCACTGTATAAATTTCAAGATGTTTTTAAGCTTCTAAGTTCTCTCTCAGGTAGGCACTCAGTGTACTGGCTTCCGTTCCCCATGTCCTGTACACATGAGACTAAATAGTAATTCTTACCACTACACTGCTTTATATATCTGAAACTATTATTTTTAGATCTGAAATTTTCCAGAACTGAGCTCTGGGAAACAGAAAGTCCTAGCTGAAATTTTGAGTAAAGACAATTTAGCTGAACAGAGTGCAAAAAAATATGCTTGATAAATTATGGAAGTGTTCTTGTAACTTGGAATTACAAGAGAGCAAGGAAAGTGCTTTCAGGGAGATTATTCAAATTATGACCTAATAGATATCAAATGCAGGGCATGGTTAGTGTGTGCCTCACCGGATTTTTAACTTAGCACCTGAGGTATTCCAATAAGCAAGGCTGCATTGGGCATCCATGACTGATGTAGTTGTCTAATGAAAAAAATTGCCAGTGGTGTACATGAGTTACCTGCAACTCTCCGCTCTCATTCCCTGCAGCTGTTCTGAAATGTTCACAGTTGTGAAGTCTCACACAGTTTTACATTCATAAGAGAGGGTTTCGCACTTGCCCTTCTGCAGATGGTCTCGATCCAAAGCAGACCATACTCTATGATTCCAAGGGCGAGGTACATCTGATCTAATTTCATTTGTCTGCAATGAGATTCATATGAGTCTTTAGGATGAGGTAAATCCCACCCTACAAAGGCTTCTTTCATTCTGTTGACTATAAAGGATGTCTAATATAAATTGGTTCAGTGATAAATGTTTACTTAAGAAAGATGAATTTCATTGCTACTGACTTCAGTACATTTGCATCAAGGACAAATGTCCACTACAAATGTCTGTGTGTGTTTTCTGTGAAACAATGGAAAATAACATAGGCAACAAAAATTAGTTTGATGTGCGTGCACTATAAGCTATGCTCAGACAGAAAAGAACTTTTTCGTCAGAATGATGGGGACATCATTCTGATGAAAAGACAAGATTGTCTTCTTATTCTTACTAGCGTAAAGTGGAAGTAACCTTGCAAAAATGAATAGAGGAAAACTGCTATAAAATATGCACACCAAAATGACAAATCAGGTCTGTTGTAGTTCTGAGGTGTGTAATAAATTTCTTTCAGGTCAAATTGCCTGTTAAGATAAATACCTTATTTTTAATGCAGCATTTTATTTAGAAAATGAAAACTAATCCAAGACATTTCTATTTAAATCAGGCATTGTATCTCTGGAGTCAAAAGTCTATGTTTTCTCAAATATTCTGCTTTCTGCAATATATTAATATGACCTTATGCATTTACTACATAAGGAAATATGAATGTTTGTCAGTCATATATCAGTCTAATTTAAAGTTACATTTTGTATACCATCTTTCCCCAGGTCTTCAAATGTTTTAGGGTCTAATTCCTGTTGTTCTCGTTGCCTTTGAGGGTCTGAAATTTGGTGGGTATATTCAGGTTTGCCCATAGTTTCTTCAACCATCAAATTCACTAGTCAATTAATAGACAAGTTGGTATATGCATTTTTTAATTATACAGATAAGTAAGTTTCTCCTCAGACTCATGAAAACCAAAGGGAGTTCTATTTTAGTGTTGTAAAACCTGATTAAGTGAAAGGCAAGTGGGATGCAGGTTGTCTTCCTTCCTAGGTTCCCTCCAAACTTGTCTGTCTCTGCTTTGATTTTTACAACTACATTAAAGATACACCCAAAATGGAGTATGAACTAAAAACATATTTATAATTTTGAGAAAATGGAAACAGTTAATCAAGAGGATCAGAAAAGTTGTCTCTCAGTTTTATGAACTTTTAGAATATCTAATAAAATTAGGAAATTAATAAAAACTAACAGTTGCATGGATGTCCCAGAACCAGAAATACTTCAGAAAAAATAACAATTAATACTAACCTCTGTGTTTAAATGTTAATTTACATTATGAAAATAAAGGTTATATTTCAAAATGCTCTCAAGCTTAGCAAAAAGCTTAGCTACACAGATGTCTTCCAAGTGAAGAAGACAATACAGGGAGTGTCAACGAAGAAGGATCGAGAAGAACATACATCTGCAAACCACAGACGCCGCAGTTCACCCAGCCATGAGTAGATTCACTCAGCTGGCAGAAAGCAAAGTTCAAATCAAGACCAAAACTGCCAAACAAAATTATTCTGGTTCAAATAGATAGTTCCAGACCTGAAGCTGTCCCCAAACTGTTCCCAGATGTCCTAACCCTACTCAAACATTTCATTGTGGAGCCATGCTGTGATCCCTCTTGGGCTTGTTTATTCAGGACTCCAGCAGGGGAGATGAATTCCAGCAGCTTGGAAGGATATGCCTGGAGAGGCAGATGAGGCACTGAGCTGCTCCAGGACTTTCCAGTTTGGATTTCGCTAGAACGAAGGCAAGTTTTAGGGAAGGATAATAATACTTAGGCATGCATTCACACAGAGCGTGGTGCCAAAAGCATTTAAATTGCATTATTCTTGTGCATTTAAATTACATTATTCTTGTACATTTAAATTACATTACTCTTGTAAGGAGACAGCTAATGGCTGAGTTATGAAATACTTCTCTGGTATATATATAGTGAAAATAGGCCACACAGTAAGATGAGAATGTGTGTTACAGCACCAATATTAATAACTGTCCATACCTTTATTAAGTGCAATCCAAAGCATGACCCTTCTTTCCTGGTGAGAACTAGGCACTAAATCAGTGTAGCATTTCCTTTGGGTAAATAAGCACACCTTATCTGAGACATTCCTCCTGCAATTGCTTGATGATGACCATATTGAAGTAAGATTAAAATTTCTGAAGTGCATATAAATTCTGTCTAAAATTTGACTTAGTTCTCAAACTTGTGATAAAACAATGTTTTCGAGTGAATCTGAACTATTAGTACAGGTAAAGATGGACCTGGTGGAAAAATGAAAGGATCCAAAACTTAATTTGTTATTTTTAATAGATACATGTATCTCTCTATATATCTATATCTCTCCCTCTCAGAAAATGTCTTTAATAAGTATTTCTACAATACCTGTCCCAGTTGCTGTTCTGGGTGACCGTCTGGAACAATGGTCGCTGCTGCTGGGAGTTATCTCTTGAACATTACCTCTTTCACCACTGTGCAAGGAAAATGCACGAAACCAAGCGGATGACTAATATATAGAAAGATCTGCAGGATTTCAGTGGTACCCAAACTTATGTTTCCTCAAAAATGTTGAGACTGAATTGCAGTCAATAATGTTGCGTTTGGTTATTTTTCCGTGGTGAAATTCTGTCCAAATGAAGTGTTTTCTCAGAAGGAGGCAGATCTCAAGGTTTTTAAAAGGAATTGCAAAGTTGAGTATCTGGCTATTCCAAAATACTTCAGAGGCTTACTCAGAAAACCTTTGCTATTTGTTTAATGCAACACCTGCATTTGAATGCTTCTTGTAAAATATATTCCCAAATGTAGGGGTATGAATTATTAAAATTATTGACAAGGATGACACATTGTCTTGTATTGCCAAGATTGTGAGATTCATAGATTGATTAATCTGATTCAGGATGTCTATCTATACTTATAGGTATTGCTACTGTAAGCTTGGGGAAAAAAACCGTACGGTTATTAATATTTAACGCAGTGAGAAAGTTTCTTCTTTTCCAAAATGAGTATGATTCCCTCTATGATGAGCAAAGAAAAATAGCACAATCAATGCAAGTAGTGATGGTTTGAGGTTTTACGACGAACTGTTATCATTAGGGTAGATAAATTCAAATAATCACTATATGCATGACAAATGGCATCTGGTCTTACATGTCAGTGAGGATTTCCAAACACCAGTGCTTTGGTATTAAAATAAAAAGGGAAACTTGTGAAGAGATAGTGGATTGCACTGTTGCTAACTACTAACTTTAACACGTATCTCCTGAGACCCCAGGAGATTCAAGTGGCTACAACGTTCGTTCATTAGTGTGCTGCAGCCACCATGGGGGCAGGGTGGAGGGAGTTAACAAAGAGGATGTCCAAACTAGGGTAAAATAGAAGTGTTTGCAGATTCCTGGGTCTGAATGCGCATATAAGTTTGCATCCTGGCAGTCTATTAGGATGAGGCCGTGGTGTGGTGTTTACCATTTCCCTGGGTAAGGAGACCTGAGGCTGCAGGTTTGAAGGTCGTGGGGTAACACTGTGTTTTAGATCCTAGTCTGAACAGCCCTGTGGCAAGACAACAAAACAACCTGGAGTAGGCACTGGCTTTGCAGCTGAGGCTGAGCTATCGATACTAACCTTTATTTAAAGGAATTAAGGACTTTATAAAGGCCCCTGCTAGGCTGGGAGCCTGATGTAATGATCTAGCCATATGTCTGGCTGTCATCGAGTCCAGAGTTCTGATCTGGGCTTTGATGCTCGTGGCCTCTGCAGTCTTGGGCAAGTTGCTTCTGTGCTCTGTGACTGCATAAGGGAACAATGATACTCCTCCTCCTCAATGAGAGGTTATGCAAATTCATTAGTGACTGTTTGTGAAGGGCTTTGAAGTAGAAAATCACTCCATAATTGCTAAGTATTATTTAATAGCTCTTTTATAGTAGGCATTTCCTTTTGAATTACCCTGCTTGATGTTTCATTAAAATGACATCATGCTCACTTGCAAATTATAGTGCCAGGTCATGTGCTTGCCAGTATAATGAAGCATGAAGAATTATAGACATCCCTCCCAAATAAATTAATTTGCAAGAAGTTATCACTACTGGGGTCAGACTGTAGGTCTCTAGTTTCTCACATCCATGACACTAGCCATATACTGATTCTCATTTATTTTTATTGATTTTTGTAACATTAATTTGAAACTTCTCTTTTCATCAATACTATCCAGGGCTTTTTTTCTTCTCAGATTAAATAACATTATTAGACTGTGTGTTATCTATAAATTAAATACCAGAGGTTGAAACAGAACCGTCATTTACAGTAACCGCACTCTGTGCAAGACCAGCAAACGAAGGAGAAAATTACAAGAAAGAAAAAATCAAGTTGTGTGACTTTGCATTGTCATGGGGCAAGAACAACCTTTTGGCCCTTATTCTGTAATTTTATGAAGGCAGGCTCAGGAGTCCTGTTCAGGGACCAACTCAAACTTCTGCTACAGTGTATTTCATGGTTTGGACTCAAGGGCTGCTGGATGAGAGCACTTTGTGCTCTTATTCCCCAAATATACCCCATCCAGGGAGCTCTAAGTCCCTCCATGTGGCCCCAGGTCTTCACCTGAAAGAGCACCTACACAGTTAGGGGGTAGGACTAAGGCCTTGGCTCCATGTGCATCTATGTGGGGCCAGGGTGAGCATCTGGGAGCTGGGACTTTGGAAAGCACCATGTATCCCACAGCAGGAGACGTAGCATGATTCCAGTGGGACTGGGAGATAGACAGACCCTTCTGTAACTCAGAAAGCAACAATCTTTTTTGTCTAATCCACAAGCATGGCTATGCTACTTCAATTATTTATTTCAATCTGCCCAACCTAACCTAACACTAGAAAAGTGAATATTATTTTTAGTTCATATCTCTCCACTACTTACACCACATCTTAGGATAATAACTCAATAGAAATGGCTATTAGGAATCAGCAGCCATTTATTGGACTTATAAAAATGGGCTTTTGGCATGTGAGTTTATTACTCTCTGGAATAATTTTTGGCTCATAAGTAGGAAACATCTTCAAGTTATCACTTTACAAATATACATTTCTACATATAACTATAAAGCTAGGAAACCTTTCAGGAGAAATGCAACATGAAGATACGAAAATAAAGTATGCACTTTTGCATACTTTTCCTAGATTCTTTTTTACTATTCCAGTATAAGGATTATATGTAGTGGGACAAAAAGTAACTGTCAATGTCTGTGTTCTCAACAAAAAGGAACATAACAGGGGAATAATTTCACTTTGGATGAAAAGGCACATACTTGGGACCTGCATTCCCCAAATGAAAACTGATATTCAGGAGAGATAGCAAAACTTAATGTTCTGGAGAGCAGAACATGCTGCTAAGTGTCTATGGCACCAGCGAAGTGGGAAAATGTCTGGACATGCTATTTGCCAAATAACTGTTATTTGTGAAGGAATAACTCCAAACTCATATCCTACTGCTTTGGCACACTGAGTGATCCAATAAATGAAGACAGACACTGACCCTGGTCTTGATCTACTGTATATAATTAAAGAAAAGATCTTAAAGAACACTTTCCTAGTAAATTAAAAAAATATTTTTTTTTAAACTTTCAATGCTACAGTGTATCATTCTTCCTATCCCCAGCTAGTCTCTTTTTGGTTTTGTTTTTTTTTTTTAAATGAAAACCCACTAACCCCCAGAGAAAAATGGAAGAAACAGTGAAGCTAGGAAACCTAAAAGTGAATTTTTTATTTTATTTCCTGAACTGTAAAAAGAAAAAAAAAAAAAGCAGCTGAGCATAAAAACATGTTAACATAATAGATTCAGATATTCATCCACATTCAGTTGCTACAATTAACTTTTGCTCCCTCAAATCACAAAGGTGAGTTGAATATTACCCTCTTAGCAGGGGTGGGGGAACCAACAACATAAAGAGAGGGAAAGAAGTAGCTCTGAGTGTTCAAATGAAAACCTTGCATCTCTAAGTGGTCCAACATGGCTGGCCACTTTTCTTTCTCTGAGAAAAAGAGTCTTTCACGCATGGCTCCTCTTGGAAATGAGTTTCCCTCCAACAACTCATCTCCTCTGCTGGCAGTGGTGTCATCTAGAGCCCTCAGGAGCCTGTGACTTCTTTTGGCAGTCAGAGGTAAGAACTTGTTGGATAAATCAGTGGTACAGCCCCTAAGATATCCCAGTTTTCCTGTGTTATTGAATATATGACAATCGTTAAATCTTGTAATTTAGAAATGGCAAATAAAAAGTATATGTATACCCTGTTTAGAGTTGGCATTTCTTTGTTTGGCACATGATTCCTCCTATATAAAGTAAAAGAAGAAGCTCTATTTGCCCATTAATGTGCTTCACCTGGTCTTCACATAGCAAGAGAGATTTTGTCTCTTTCCCCCTGAATAGCTGTTGCACTCATTATAAGGGAGAAAACAATAATTCTCGAGAATATAAGTATTCACTCTTTTAAAGTTTGTTTGTTAAGGATGCTAGAATACAAAGTCTGCTTTGCTTCTTAATGAAATGCCCATGTTCCACACATCCCCCAGCCCATCAGTTACTCAAAATGATCTCAGGTCATGCTCAGTTTAAAAATTAATTGAAAAGAAATTAGTCCCACAAGGGTATAGCTGTGAGCTGTAATTTTGACTGACATTGGGATAAAAGACTGGATTTAATCACATCACTTTTAAAAGCATTTTATATATGTAAAATTTTTCAACGTGGCATAAGCATGTATGGTTTTAAATTGATCTTGGCATATATCTATTCATCTATGTAACGCAGGAGCACTACAGGAAAAAAGCCCTTAATTTAGGAATTACTTTGAGATACCTGTCACTAACTATTATTTCATCAAAAATGTAACTGCCATTCTGGAAAAAAAAGAAACAACCCAAACCCAAAACCCTCTCCCATTTTATAACTGATTTACTAGACCTACAGTATTTCAACGGCACTGGATCTCTGAAACATGGGATATCCACAGTATTCCTAACGATACAGAAGAGGAGACTAAATAATCAGGAAGTCATTGATATTTAGCAACACTACATGAAGAAAACAAAAATTTCCAGTGTGCTGCCTGTGGTTCATCAAAGATTGTTCAAATATTGATCTTGATAAACAACTGGAATTAGCGGGATTCGAAGGAAAGTGTGGCAGGGCATTGACTGTGGGCCTTGATGAACCGTCAGGCTTCACATGGCAGCCTAGTCTTAGGTGTTTACTACATGTGGAAAAGAGTAAGGATGTGATTTCAGGTGTGGGTTAACACTTTAAAGTGAATAAATACTTTCTTTCCGAAAAAGTTTAAAAGATTTGAATCCATTCCAAACCCGTTTGGAACAACATAAAGTATTTCTCTCGTGTATAACTGTTTTGAAACAGCAGCAGCCTGTGAAATTACTAGTAATGTGGCAACACCTTATTACTTACCCAGAAGTATGCTAGACCTTAATAAAACACAAACCCCTCCCTCCACTCACAACCTGGTAAAGACCCTTTGGGCTGAGTTACCGATTCACTTCTGCTAAAGTGATGATACATCCAGGTGAACCTTTGGCTCTCTACATTCATGATTTTGGGAAATAGAAGAAGAACTGATGTGTTCCTCTGGGGCTTCCTTTTCTTATCTTTCAAAGGTGAAGTCACTAAGGTAAAGAACAGAAAAATCAGTAACTCTCTAGAAGAGTTACAAACACGTTACTTGGACTCTCTTTTAAGATTCTGTCCTATTGTTTTCCTTTGTCATCCTCCTCCTTCCTCAACATAATCTGAGTGGACACATAGATATTCTGGATTTATGAAAAGTAGGATGAAACTGTAGGCAAATGTAGCTATAAATATCTAATCATAGGATTCATTTATTAATTTTTTTCCTAATTAACCAGAACTCTCTATTTAATGCTGAAGTTTATCACAGAAGTCAGGAAATAAAGATCAGCAAATTAAATCAGGAAAAAACAAATATGAGGCTGGCAAAACCTTGGATAGAAAATGGGGTGACTGAACTACAAATTGACTTTCTATTATGGAAAGTTTTGGACAAGAAAACAAAAAGTCATATGCAGAGAAACCCCAGAATGCACCATTTCCACAGCCATCTGCTATAAGGATATGACTGTCCAGCTGTGCTGTTGTGAGAGGTGAGAAAAACGACCACTCAAACAGGACCTGCAATGAGGAAAAAATCCCTTGACAAGCCTGAAATCTTATTTCACACCTCCCTCACCACAGGGGTTTTCTGTTCCATCATACCATTTACTGAAGTTTTGTCCTGGGACAAACCTAACCTGTAAAGCATGGTGATTCATGGAAAGCAAACATAAGTTATGGTTATCACAAGACACAAGGGAAAGCAGATTAAGTAACCAGACAAAAAGAGTTTCTCCTAATTCTAAAGGTTATCAAAAATTCTGGAAATCTCCCCAGCACTTAAAAAGATAAATGCTGTTTTTCAAATCAGTAAAGCTGAAAGTGCCAGAATTTCTTCACATCAGTTGATTGAAAATGCACTTAGGCAGAATGTCAGCAATTCTTATATTGTAATTGTTTTAAGTTACTTTTTACCCACTTCTGTGACTCTGGAACTTAGTTAACAAAGAGTTTAAAAGAAAATCTCCAAGATAGTGATTCCAGCATCACAGCGAATATCACAGGGAGTAGCCTCAGACCTCTTAATGGTTGTTGATCAAAATCAGAAAGATAAAGCTTCCCAGGCTTGATATTACTAAAAAGCAGAATAAATGAATAAACCACACTGTTTCAGGACCCCTGTAAAAGGTAAGTAATTGATATTAAAAATAAACAATCAGAAAAAAAATGAATGGCACAATTCAGTTTTGTTTTAAAAACATATGAATACTTACAATTAACCTTTAGCAAAAGTCATCAGAAAAAAAAATGTAACCTGACAGGATAAAGAGCAATTCCTGTTTTAAGATCTCCCCCACATTAAATAAGGAAACTGCTAAAAGCTGCTGAATCAAGCTCCTGTCAGTACCTCTGAGGCTTTCTGTTAGAGCTTTGCTTTTCCTGTCAAATTCACATAGGGAAAAAAAAAAATATCTCTACAAGTGTTGGGATTACACTTCGAGTTAGGACTCCTAGTGAGGAGAGATGAATTTGGTGGATAATCTGCTTTAGTGGAGCTGCAGCTCAAGCCCGTGAGGACTCCTAACTAACCAGACACCTTCCAAAGAGTACATATGGTAAGAAACTGAGAGAAGCAAAAAAGGGTCATAGGCAGAAAAGAGAAGATGTTGGCCAAAGAGTTAATCACAGGCACAGAAAGTTTATAAGCCATTTATTGTGCTGGAGCTTTTAATTTTTTTATGCTGTTTTGGAAATAGCGTGATTATTTGTCCTAATGTAATGTGCAAAGGAAGTATTAGATAGCAGTAATAGGTTGAAATGTTCTGAGAGCATTCTGTATGTCAGCATACAGCTAAGCACTCAGTTGATAGGCATGGGGGATCCGTCCTTGTTGAATAGGAACAATGTAATTATGGCAGTCATCCAAGAGCAAATGAAAGGATGGGGATACGGTTTTTAATGGTTTACATTTGAAATAGTTGGTTTCCAGCTCTCTCTTAGACAAAAGGGAAAGAGAACTGGAGAAGGCCACCCTGGAGAAGACCTATGGTTGGTCCAATTCTTGTAAAGTTCTTAAATCCTGACATTTCAATGAAAAAGTTGTGGGGTGATTTGCAGTGCACACATATTTTCCCAGTGGCTGTAATAACTATATCTCTCATTGGATTTTGTAGCTTCAACGAAAGTGTTTCATTTCACAATTGACAAGAAAAACTAAACGCCCACACGTTGACTGATACAATGGCTCAGTTGACAAGCAGTCGTCACATTTCAGTGACCTGGTTTCTTTAGACCACATGAGTTTGTCCTTAGAGTGGTGATTAATATCTCACAGGTAAAAGCATTTGTGTGTTTTACTTCAAAGTGTTCATTTTAACCTTAGATATGAAAGAACTGCCATTTAGTATTGAATTCATGGGGAACATGAGGGTTTAAGCACTCAGATTTCCAAAGAGAGGGAAAAGTTGTGTCTACAGACATTTTGCATTTTGCCTG
This sequence comes from Stercorarius parasiticus, assembly GCA_013396915.1. NCBI lineage: Eukaryota > Metazoa > Chordata > Aves > Charadriiformes > Stercorariidae > Stercorarius > Stercorarius parasiticus. The sequence goes on along the minus strand of VWZL01000226.1, from coordinate 159,778 downwards.
CATCCTTCTGTAAGTAGTCTGGGAACCTGATCCAACAGACGATGACTTGTTTGGTTTCCTTTGGCTGCAGAAGCCACATTTCTTTTCAGTGTAAAGCTTGACATGAAGAGGGGAGGTTGGTGCATGCCCAGGTCGTGGCCTGTATGGAAACAGGAGGTAATTGGGGTATATTCCAGGCCAGAGCCAGGAATTTAGCAGCACCTCTGTCCCTGCTAGTAAAGGCGTAGTCTCTGAGAATGAAAAGCACCATTGTTTCTTCTGAGATATTTGGCAGAGCGTGGTGAATGTGGCTGAATGCTGTTTCCCCTACCACATAAAAGCAAGACAAACTTCCTAAGAAGTGGTATTGGACAAATGCTGGGAAGTCAGTGACTGACTAGGGCAAGAACAGGCAAATTCATAGTTCAGTAAGCATGTAAAAACCAGAACACTGACAATGAGCCACTCCTTTTACCTCAATTGAAACGTACTAAGCAAGTGGAAACTTCGAAACTGTTAGAGAAAAGAGTCATACCAACAAAGAGGCATCACTGCATTGTAAAATCATGATTTAAATTAGCAATTGCTTTCTAGCTTGAGTGTGCTGTATCAGAGGCTTGGCTTCTCCCAAGAAGCAAAGAAGAGTTAAAAATAAGTCTCTATATAATATGTATTTAAAAATGGAAATGAAAAAAAATCTGTTACTAGTTTAGCATGTTTTCACATTTTGATTTTTTTTAAAATGTTTTCTTCAGTTTTTCATTGAACTGTTTCCAAGAGTTTTTATGAAAATCCGAAGGTAAAATTCAAGCGATATTGAGAAAACCCCTAATAGGTAGCTGCACTTTATGATGTGGACAAACATGAACTAACATAAATATAAAAGCTGCGTCATTGTATTAACTTGATGCTGAGCCCCGGGGCCGTAACTCTATATAGTCTCTCATTTAAATAGCATGCTCACTGTTAAATTAATATATTTTCCTTCACTAGTAATGATTTTGAAACTCATCTAAAGCCTGTCAGAAGCAGTAAGAGTCTTTTGATTGAAATCAGATCTTGGAGCTTAATTTTGAGAATTTTATGTAAGGAAAATTGACAGGTGACCACTGTTGTGGGAGAAAACTTCTCAGCTCACACGGTTTAAATCAAATCAGTATCGAAATGTTTTATTGAATTATTAATGACATGTAATGAACCAGCAAAAAGCAAACTATACATTCAGGATCAATATCAGGAGTAGAACAAATAAATCACAATACTGGGGTTTTACCAAAGGTTAGTAAACAAATACAGATTTCTAAACACTCTTCTGCAACTAATGCCCAGACACACGCAGAGGTAGGTCTACATGCCCTCAGGCTGTGTGGGTCACCATCACCCTCCATGGGGCTTCCCTCATTCTCCCAGTGGGAGATGTGGCTGCTCCAAGTGTCAAGTGAGCCCCTGCCACTGCTAACCACCCACTGACCCACACGGGAGGGAAACACACCCAGGGAGTCCCCGTGTGACACCCCACGTCAATAGCCCCTGGCTGGGTGACGACGCCTCATGGGATGGTGCTTTATCCAAGCTGAAGAGAGAGTGCAATGCCAGGGACGGCTTATCACTGTGTCAGACCTGGTTTCCCATTTCCCTCTCTCCAGTTTTCACAAATTCTCTTGCTTTTTTTATACTTCTTTTCAAGATAATGCCTCTTACATCTCCTTGCCTCCCTCCAAAAATCTATGTAATCCTCACTGCAGTTTAATCTGACTTTTGGTCATCCTCCTGCTCAGCGTTATCTGCCTAGGCAAAATCCCTCTTAGGCAGCCTGGTGTCTTCCACTCAAGTGTAGTTTATTCTAACTTCCAGTCCACTCCTACACAGACTATTTTGCCAAAAGGGCACCACACATCTTCCCCAGCAGTACTCATACAACCTATATGAAATATCACCAAATTCAGCCATTTACCATCAAAGACACCATACGAGACAAGCTCCATCAATTTTTTAAACTCCATTTTAACGATAGGTACTTTTTTGCTGTCATTTTATTCAACTGAAAGACTGTAAAAGAGTCCACCATTTCATGTTTAAAACCTTTGTTCTAACGTTCAGCCTAAATGTATTTATAGCAAGCCAGAAAAATTTGCTTCTGGGCTAGCGTTGCCCTTTAGTATACACAGATGTTCTGCTCCTTGGTGCTTTCTCTCTTCCTCACCATATACCCAGAGACAGCAATCTGTATTACAAAATTAATTATCGAAAAGTTGAGGGGAAGGGACCTCTAGGGCTTCTTCTGCTCCAGCCTCTGGTGGAAATTAGGACAATTTTATCTGGGCAGATGGGGTTTTGCCTAGGCATGCCTTTGAAAACCTCCCAGAAAGGAGATTCAACAGCCTGCAGAGCTCAAGGGCCAGGAAGGGCTCAGCCCTTGGCTTACCTACCGGGCTTGTCAAGCCAATTCCTTTAGCTGTAATACAGAGCCCCTGTTCTCTGGAGGCTGCACAGATGCCGTGCCTTCTGAAAATGCTGGTGGTGAAGCACATTACAAAACACATTTATGTTTCGTTTAGTATGAAGTGCCCTGTGGCAACTCTTGACATCCTTTCATTCTGCCGAGAGCATTTTGAAGAAACCTTCATGCAATATTAGCTTGTTCTTCAGCTGTAAGGAATATTGAATATAAATCATTTATACCAATAGTGAAAAAGTGATTCTCAGTCAGATTAGGTGCATTTGTCCACTTGATAGATGTTCACAACGTCCTCAGTAGGTAGATGCCTGATTCACTGCCAGGGCAGACAGCAAACCACTGAGCAAGTCTTTGTATGTTTTTCTCAGTCATGCACCAGACATTCATCTTTTGGATGAAATATTCCCCTGTGCTGATATTAGCTTCCTGAGGGGACAGGTATGCTAGGCTTAAGGTTGTGTTTTCTCACAAGGGCAACATTCAACAGGCACAGTACATGAAAGTGTCTGAACGATCACGTCTCAGTCTGAAAGAAGCAATTCTATGCCTGAGTTTAAAGGTTCAAGAATTTTTTGTCCCAGCCCAAAATTCACCTGGAAGTGCAGGCTGTTTCAGTCCAATTTTTAAAGGAAGGGAGGAGACGATGGAATGAACATAATTATTTCAGCATAATACTTCTCCTATTTAAATGTTCAGAAGAGGTAGGTTAGAATTTAGATAGGAATAAATATGCACTAGAAGAAAGTGAAGAGAAAACACGTCAACTTGTAACTACCATACTGTATGAAATAGCATAAATTGCTTGTTTCCATTATATGATTTTGTCACATAGACCATGTCTTTGTCATTGTCTTAAATGCCCCATATATTTGCACTGCATATATTGAAATTTCCCATCAGAGTCAGAAAAAATTATCATCGACTTGGCAATGGTAGACCATGTAAAAAGACAGGATATCATTTTTAATTAATAGAACTTTCCTCAGTGTGCTGAAGTGTTCAACTGTGCTGCATTATCAATCAGAAGTGGTAGAAATGCCTCCTACTCCTGCAAAAAAAGTTATTACTATTCTCCAAGCAGCATAGAAGGGCAATTAGTAAACAGCATACTCTGGAATTTAGTTTGTTTGCTGACTGTGTGATGGTGTAGCAGCACAGTTTTAAAGTGTCCAAATGGAAGCCTGCAGCCACGTATAACTGCTTTGGCTTATGTTTCCTACGTCTTTCTGTGCTTTCTGTCTATCCAACTCTCATTCAGACGCCATATTTCCATGCTCTAAGGCATCTCTGAGTAAAAAGACACTGATGTGCATCTTAGTTTCATTTTTCTGACGTACATCCAATTGCTGGCAGTGGAGTTTCAAAGCATATGCTGAAGTCATTTGGGGGCAGCTAGCAGTGGCTCTCAAAAACCTCTCTCTTGTGGCCTATGGTCACATTGTGCTTGAAGGATTTCTCTCTCTCTCTCTCAAGTGTACCAGATGGACTTTTTGCGTATAAGTTCTCAAGCTCTGTTGCAAAACATTCCTGCTAAACTGCAGCAATATGTTATTCCACTGGCAATAGTGATCTATACATTACAGTGGGCAGTATCGTCTTTGCCAGGAATTAGGTTCAAACACTACCTTGCTGAATAACTGACTTCTGTCCACCCCTGGCATCTCAGGACACTGTACTCAGGACACTGGCAAGCTGTATCCTTGGGAGAGATAATACATGCATTGTGTCGCAGCCCTTGTGTCGCAGATGTGCTTTCCTCCTCTCTGTATTGCATGGATTTCCAGATATCTGGAATGCAGGAGACTACTTTTTTCCCGAGGGTTTTGCAGTCAGCCAGTGATGTCTGAACTTATCTAATATAATCGGAACAGGAATCAGGTACCTTTTGTTCTTGAGGATGGGGGGTTCGGGGTTAGGGAAGGGATGGTCGTATTTTTCTGTAGATCAGCAAGTTTCCAGTGTATAGTCTGGCTAACATAATTTCATTCTGCATTTATTTTGTCTCCCCAGCTTTATAACAATGCTCTGAATTTAATGAAATTAAATTTTTCTTGAAAATTCATGCTTTCTTTGTGCTATTTAGTCACTTATGTCTGTCTTGTTCTCCACATTTGGATATAGGTTTCCTCACATGTTTTGTATCTTTAGCTTTCAGGAGAGTTGCTGCAGGCTCTCTGAGAATCTCTAACCCTCTATCCCCAAGACATTTACTGAAGATAGAATTTTCTGAGCGTTAAAATGTGACATTACTTAAATTCAACCTGTAAAACCTTCTACCCAAAAGGCATTTACATCCCAGCAGAGAAGGAAAAGTGGCTCCAAAGATCCTGTGTGCAAACAATAACGGTAACTAGTCTCACACTGTATGCTCCTTCAAGGCAGTGTTTTGCACCATCCTGACTGAGTTGATTTCGCTGGATGCCTTTTTGTTGAGCAGGCTCACACTAGCCTTTCTCCATAACCATGACCACTCTTGTCTAACTCTGTTTGTCCCCCAAGTTCTGGGAGGGCTCTAACATTTTCAGAAGCAAACCTGTAATTATCTGATAATCTGTATATTTGCTACACATTTGAGAATTAATTTGGAGAATATATCTTCCTCTTGTGTAAATTCCCATATCTCTATTGTAATCAGGATTCAGTGCTGGTTTTGTTCAGCTGAAGAATCAGCCTTCAGTCTGGAAGCTGTTATTATGAAGTGTAGGATCAAAACCTTATGTATCAGGTTATGGTAGTGCAGCAGAACTCTCATATTCTGTGGTACTGAGGAAAAAAACTGTCAGAGGTGACAATTTTTAAAAAAAAAAGCCCGTTGCTTATTCCTGTAATATGGACAACTTGTGGCTATGGTAAAAGGTGAAATGCAAAATGACATGACCTTGTTAAAAAATCCACAAGATGTTCATCATTACCTTCATTCATTTGCCACTGTAGTGAATGTTAATACTCACTTCAGTAAGGACAACCAGGAGACCAACATAGGCAGTGTGAGAAATCTTATCTCCATTTTTTATATTTGATACCAAATATAAGAAGCCTATATGAATTTTATTTTTTTTTTAATCACAAAGAACTAAGCCTAGGAAGCTGTCCCTTCGTGAATTGTATTATGGGAATATATTGAATAATGCACTGCTATTTCCACTACCATCCTGTGCTGTGCCTCACAGAATATGTTGTGCTTGGACTACAACTGACATCCTTACCAGCAAGTCCTGTCCCCCCTCCAAAGACATTGTTTTATCTCTCTTTAGTGACATCTGATTGCAGGTGTGCTATCAAAATGTAGCTGTTTCTTATAGTACTATGCACCTAAAAGTCCAAGATTTGTATTTAGCTTAAAATATTCAATAGTATACTGTAAAATGACTTGCATAGTAGTTGACATGTGGGGCCTATGGATCACATTTAGAGATGTGACAAACTTGTTAATTTGGGAAACATCTGTTGCTTGGGGAAATGTGATGTTGTGCAATTGGATTTTCAGCAGAATCAAATGAAATTCCTATAATATATAATGTATTACAGGAACTGTACAAATTTCAGAATCATAGAATCAGAATTGCCTAGGTTGGAAGGGACCTTTAAGATCATTGAGCCCAACGATTAACCTAACACTGCCAAAACCACCACTAAACCATGTCCCTCAACACCACATCTACCTGTCTTTTGAATACCTCCAGGGATGGTGACTCAACCACTTCCCTGGGCAGCCTGTTCTGATGTTTTATAGGGTTTTCAGTGAAGAAAGTTTTCCTAATATCCAATCTAAACCTCCCCTCACGCAACTTCAGGCCATTTCCTCTTGTCCTATTGCTTGTTACTTGGGAGAAGAGACCGACTCCCACCTCGCTACAACAGGGTCTCCCTTCATCCTCCTTTTCTTCAGGCTAAACAACCCCAGTCCCCTCAGCCCCTCCTGATAAGACTTGTACTCTAGACCCCTCACTAGATTTGTTGCCATTCTTTGGACATCCTCCAGCACCTCAATGTCTTTCTTGTTGTGAGGGGCCCAAAACTGAACACAGTACTCGAGATGTGGCCCAGACCAGTGTTAAGCCCAGGGGGACAATCACTTCCGTAGTCCTGCTGGCCACACTATTTCTGATACAAGCCAGGGTGCTGTGGCCTTCTTGGACACCTGGGCACACTGCTGGCTCATATTCAGCCATCTGTCAACCAACACCCCCAGGTCCTTTTCCACCGGATAGTTTTGCAGCCACTCTTCCCCGAGCCTGTAGCACTGCATGGGTTTTTTGTGACCCAAGTGCAGGACCCAGTTCTGCTTATTTTGATCCACCCATATAAAATGAGGGAGTGGTGTTTTTAAAATGCATTTGACATTTCCTGCTCTCTCTTACTACTGAGATCAACTGTAAAATTCTCTTTGTCTTCCACTGAGACAGAGTTAAGTGCAGGCTGAGAATTTCAGAGATTTCTCCTCATATGCTCATGTGCCAGAGAAATATGATGAATTTATCTCCTTCTTTGAGAGCAGACGACATTTATTCTAAGCAGTCCTACAGGATACCATAACTACATATTTCTTGATCTAGAAGCAAAAGGCCTAGATCCCAAGACTAGTGTTAAGACTTCTTAGGTCGAGCAGAGAATTACAGCACTTCTGCAAGTGGTTGGCTTCTCCCATCTCACCCCCGTACCGTGCACGTAGACTACACAGCTCCACTCACTATCCAGGTGCTTGGACTGGCATTGCAGCAGTCTTCTGTAAAAGGGGTGAGCAATACCAGAGGGTATTTACTTCTAGAGAGGCTGCATTATACAAAAAAAACTATTGTCAACACAAGACAACTTAAATGCATATTATATTCATATATACATACAAGTATGCCATTAGACTTTAGACTTTTTTTTCCCCCAAGAAAGATGCGTTCACCCAGGGAACAATTCAGTATCATCAGCAAAAAAAGAATCACACACTTTATCCTTGTATTACTGGCGGAGGTTAGCTGCAGTGAAATCTGAACCCAGTAGGATCCATACCCTTTCACTCATAAAAAAATAACAGTGAAAGTCATCAAGAAGTAGAAGGTAGAGGAGGCCTCTATAGGGAAATGGGTTCAAATGGATATTCCTAAAAGCATTTCAAAATGGCAGGATCAGAAAGGGTTAGCTAAGCTATTAATCTCAGTTCAAAGAACATGCAAGTAAATTCCCTGGTGCAAAGAAAACTAGATTGAATCCTTATGAACATTCTGACCTGTTGGCTTTGAACATTATAGAGCAAGCAGAAACAATTAAAAATAGGAAAAAAAGAAGTAAAATAAGTATATCATTTTTCTGTATAGTAGTAGTTTCTTGCCAGCTGGACAAGTCTGTATCTATTTTTTCTAAAATAAATAGAATATAAGGGGTTTAGGTTTCCCTTTCTAATTTTCTCTTGGTAGTAATCTTTATACATTTTGTTGAAAAACTTTCCTCTCTGTCTGCAAGAACAAGCAACGTGTCTCCGGAAACTTTGCTAGTTATTCTTTCTGGACAATCTTTCGTCTTATACAGAAGCTGTCTGCATCTGGGTGGTCAGATTAATATCTCACCGTAAGTTCAAACAAAACAGGAGAAGGGAGATACAGTGCCAACCGAGAAACCTTAGGAAGTTTTTAAAAAAGTAACTTATTGAGTTAAATATAGATATATTTATTTATCACCCAGACCTCCCCAAAAGTGTCAGACATGAATACCTTTCCTGAATATTTTAGATACAAACAGGTCGGAGTCTTCCAGAGGCAGGAGAAGCAATCCTTGGTCATGTCAACACAGTTGTGATTATAGTTAATAATAATATTTTGTAATACAGTGTGAAATACCTTTAATTTAATATAACAGAAAGTAAATAAAAAGTGGATGCAAAAGAAAAATGCTAAAAGTTTTACGATGGACAAAAGAACATGATATGTTATGATTTAAGTGCTAATTGTCACTAACTGAAAATAAAGACGGTGTGGTAAAAATATCTTAAACTTAAGAAATTACAGCTAAAAATATTGGATATTCTATATTCACTGTAATATGTAATTCCCTAGGATGAATCATTAAATTGAAGAATTCTTAATGCTCAATGTGCAGTAATGTCAACTGTAACAAATTACAGTTCACTTCAACAGGAAGGCAGTGAAGAAAAGGAAGGTAAGGTGAATCTGTAAAAGACATAGAGTCACGACATATAACTTAAAACATGTTTAACTTTTCAACAGATGCTTCCAGGACCAAAACTGAGTTAATTACAACTATAGTTATAACTATAGATTGGCAACAAGTCCGTCCTTACTTGTCACAATATGCCATAGGACATTTAAATGCAAAGTGTACCTTAGTTTGTAGTTTCCAGTTTTTGTCCTGTCATAGGAGGAGTGGTTGAATGCCCTGGTATTGTTCAGTCTGGACAAGAGAAGTCTCAGTGGGGAACCTCATTCCTGCCTTTAACAGCCTAATGGGTATTTAGGCCATAGACAGAGTCAAACCCTTTGTGGATGGGCACAGCAAAAGACAATAAACAAATGTTTTAGCAAAGAAAATTCCAGTTAACTATATGGAAAAAAGTGCTCACTATGAGGGTGGTCAAATACTGGAACAGTATGCTCAGAGAAGTTGCAGAGTCTCCATCCTCGGAGATACTCTACACCTAACTGGACAATTTCCTGGGCACTCTAATGCAACTTTAAGTTGACTGCACTTTGAGCTAGAGATTTGACTAGATAACCTCCAGTGGTCATCTAAATTATCTATACTAAAAATCTAAGATCTAAATTACTTTTTGATTTAATGATTTGTGAGCAGCCTGAAGGGCATATAGGCACAATCAGCTGTCTGAAGTTCAAGTTTTCTCTTGATCACTGTTTCTCTGAACTGCAGAATATTTTATTACTTTATTTACAGTGAGTGTTGGAAAATAACCCGTTTGAGGCTGTGTAGTGGTTAACTCATCCTGGCTGAAAAACATAGCAAATTAATTTTCAGGACCGTCAGCTCTGTGAATGTAGGTGGTCACTGAGAAAGAGGTTAATCTTATCATATTTTAGATATTTACAGTGCAGAAAACCACATCTGAGCTACTTATCAAGACTCAAAAGTAAATAGAAAGAAAAAGGATTCTAGAGAGCAACTCATCTGGTCTATTTCAGATATCTGTCAGGAGTAATGAATGGTGCTTTCAAATGACCTATTTTTCTGTCATTGACTAAAAATATAAAATAGGGAACTAACTCAGTGGTAAAAGTGTACTGTGTAGAGACTCAAATGAAATTAGTCACATCCTAGTTATCTTGTAGAAGGAGTCCTTCATCGTCTGTTATATCTCCTGTGTCCTTTGTCAGTTATTTCCTCAGGTAGGTTTTACGCTGGGTTACTATAACCGTGTGGTTCAGTTTGTGAGTCAGGGTTGGAGGAATGGCCAGTAATAACCACATCCTGCTGGGATTTTCTTGCAGCTAACACTGTCAAGATAAGGAAAAGGATGAAGGATCCTTTAAAAAACTTGAGAAAGTTTCTGAATCACAGACCCTTGTTATCATGGGGGATTTTCACTGCCCAGTCATCTGCTAGAAGGCAACATGCTGAGACACTAGCAATCCATGAGGTTTCTGGAGGGCATTGGGATAATTTCTTTGTACTTTGTGCTGGGTGGACCAATCAGGGATGCCCAGCTGGATTTGCTATTCGCTGGCAAGCACGAATTGATTGGGGATCAGGCTGTAGTGACATTAAATATGGGAGCTGATGATTCTGAGATGGGTGTGGAAGACGAGTAATAGGGTGCAGACTCTGCTTTTCAGGCAAACAGATTTCGGCTTATTCACAAAACTGGTAGGTGGCATCTGAGAGGCTAAGGAGCTTGGGAAAGCTGGAAGACCTTTAAGGACAGCATTGTCCCAAGAATAGTATATCCTAGTACCTGGGAAGACAAGTGTGGTATTTATAGCTTGCCCTAGATATCTCTCCTCCTTTGTACTATTCATTGACAGAACATCCTCATTTGTGCTTCAGATATATTAATTCGGGGCAATGTGGGACTAATTTTATGCATAGAAATGTGGACACAGGTGATGTTTTACTAGGGATCTCACTGAATTAAGCCATGCAAAGAGAGTAGACTATTTTATCAGATTTAAATCCTGTGAAAGCAAGGAATCCTATGGCCAAAAAAATAGTATGTAATGGCATTGAACAGAAAACAAAATCATTCCAGTCAGTAAGGACATTTGTTCTGCTGGGTTTTTTTGGTTGGTTGGTTTGGGGTTTTTTCCTTGTATTTTTCCTTTTATCTGATGTGACAAACTTATTCCTTATAAATACTGTAAGTCTTAACCATTACTTCTCCTCAACCCATATCAGGAGATTGACTTTGCTACAGAAAGGCAGCATGTGGGTTGGAAGCAGGGGCAGACTGCACAGGAGGAATCTGTAATTGTCCAGGCATATAGGGACGGTGTGAGAAAAGTTGAAGCTCCACTGAGGTTGAGCAGAAAGCCCCAAATAGACCAATGAGCAGCCTGGTCTGACCCCAGAGCTGCCCCTGCTTTGGGCAGGGGGTTGGACTAAAGACCTCCTAATGTCCCTCCCAACCTTGTTTATCCCCTTCAGTACTGAAACAGGCACTATCCTGTATTATTTTGACCAGCTAAATTATTTTACTTACCTACTTTTGGCATCTGCCAGACCTCTGTCCATGATTTGGTGCCATTGAGTCAGATGAGGTGTTCACCTACATCTCTGTAGAGTCAACAGAAAACGTTAGAGTTAATCATGTGATGCAGAAAAGTAATAAGAAAAGTTTTCAATACTATGTGCAAGATGACACTTAAGAGACTCAAAGACATTTCAAGTAAACAAAATAAAAATAAAAATAGATTTAGCTATTGTTCTGATGTCTTTCAATGTAGTTTTCTTTCTTGAAATGCCTATCATTTTTTCTTTCAGCAAATCTAATTTTGAAATGCACAGCCAGCATCAGCAGTGCAAACTAATATCAAACAAAATGTATTATATCCTCTCTGGATACTAAAAGGTCCCAGTGGGACCTTGTTTATTTTATAGCCAGATGAATCCAACTTCAGCTTGTCACAAGGTCATACTTCTGATATATTCTAATAGCGAAAGCTAAACTTTTATGCAGAATTCTTTTTTTTTTTTACATAGTGGTTTTAAGTGTTCTCTTAAAAGAATAATTTCCACTCATCTCATCCGTAACTTATTATCTCTCATGCGTTTCTTTTCTGTCAGTTCTCTTGAAGCACAGAAGAGAAAAAAAAAAGTCTGTATTTGTCTTCTTTTCTGCTCTTTGCATTCTTTCTCTTCCTCCTTTCTTCTGCTTCCTTTTGTTATTTCTACTTCATACCTTTTTTCCCCAATCTCTTGTCTCTTTTTAAAAAAAATACCATTCTTCTATATATCCACTCCTTGCACTTCCTTCCTTTGCGTGTAGGTATCATGATTATCTAAGGAGGACAAGCATAGTAACTCTACATAAATAATGCTTGGTAAAGTAGTGAAATGATAAAGCAGAGATGGTGTGTTAAATGTATTGTTTAGGCTGAAACTTAATTGTTGTTCTTATTTGAAATACTCACAAACCTTGTAGTTCCATCCCTCCAAAATTAATGTATAACTAATCTAAACCCTTCCACCGCAGAATTATTGATGTTTCAAAAGAAATTGGAAGAACTCAGTGTTAGGGAGATGTGGACTACTGTGTCATAGGCAAGATAATTTTAATTTCATAGGTGCAATCAGAATTTAGCATTCTCCAGTAAGTGATGAAGCAGGCTTGTACTAGACGACTATATGTCAACACAGACACAGACACTGAGGATCTATTCTAAATATGTAATGCTTCCTTCTTTTATGATTATCAGTTGTGTGTGTGGCACTGAGGCTTCCAGTAGAGAGTCTTTATTCCTGAGTCCTTTGAAAGCTCAAAGCAGTTTCAAGCACATATGGGTCAAGTATTCTATTATCTTCAGCTGCAGCACTTTCTCATCTTACTGTTGTTGTAAAGGTTGTTGTAAAGGTAAAAGGCCTGCATCTTCTAGTTTTATTTCCGCATTAATTTGGACTTCATATTTGCAAACGGGTTGACTAGCATCAGGTTTGCATCTGTGACAAGATTTCTCTATCAGCTCAAGAACAGCTTTTGCAGTGCTAAAAAAAGCTTTACAATATTTTATTGTATTCCTACTGGACACATGAGTGTTGTGTGACGGTTTTGAGGAGAATGCCACTGCCTTTCTTTTGTCCCATATGTTAACATCTGCCCACTTTTGTTGAAAAATAAATTCTTGTTTTGCCAAGATTTAAAACATCTTTTGTTTTCTTGAAATGTGAGAATATTGAAATCCAGAAAAAACCCAACGCCTGTACTGTAACCCACTGTGCTATCTGCCATGGAGAAAAAAAAACCGCTTACACAGTTAGTGAAATTCTAGAAACTAAATCATATTAAGTAATTCCTGCATCAAGAGTATTAATTTTGGAGTTTTAAAAATACTGAAGCTGTTGTAGGAATCCATCAAAACTCATTCAGAATCTACTACAATTGTATCTTGGAACTCTACATATGAAAGGATGAAAAGTTTTCAGCTTTGTTTTAGTTAGCATTTTGAAACAAATCTCCCATCATCCAGAAAAAAAATACTGAAATAAGTAATATGATTTGAAGCATGATTGAAATTTAGAAATTCCCAAGTTCTCTCTAGGTTCCTGTTATTATTAAATATATAAAAATCTCTTGTTAGGTAGATAGAAACACATTACTCCACCAGGACTACAAAGGCATACACTCTGGAGTGTTGGAAGGTAATATGGATAATTTATTCTCCCATACAAACGGTGTCAGGTTTGACATTTTTAACCTGGGTGCTTACTAAGCTACTCCTGAATGCGTGAAACAATAAACACGTTAAGCAGTACTGTTGATGTAGAAATAATTCCCTGTGGGCCCATATTTAAATGTTCCAAATATAAGAGGTATTAGATGGTTCAGGGTCTTTTCAGGTTAATTTCTGGACTCTTACTATGACATCATAAAGTCTTCAGTATCTGATGGCTGTGTGAAGGCCCAGGTAAACTTAAATACCTCAAATGTACTGATATTACTGTCACTATAATACGAAATGAAAAAGCTCTTGTGGTCATTTTGTTACTGGTGAAATAGTAGGGAATTATGATTATGACCAGATATGATCTTATGCAGTGTCATGTTGAGCAACAGGAAGAACAATACTAGCTTTTCTAGTCATGTATAAATTAAAAGACGATTTTGTTCTGGAGATTTCTTTTTCTGATAGATAGTTTGCAGATCTTTTTTTCCACTCTAGAAATGCTCTAACCCATTGGTTTATTGGACAAGGAACATACTGGAGACTTCAGAATACATGATGGCAAAGGAAGATGTTTTTTGTTTGTTCAGTATGCATATTAATGCTTTTTTGATGGTTTGCAGCTGACCAAAGACCTGTGACCTTAGGGGAACTCAGGTTGAAGTTAAAATGCAGAAAAGGAAAAATAAGAGCCTTGTCTACCAGTTTCAATCAAGGGGCAAACCGAAGTATGGTATATTTTGGCCTGTGAAGTTATACAACAACTAGAAAATTAAAATCATGTGGTACTAAACAGAAAACAGATATATGAAAGAAAACCGGGCCATCAGAGGTAGAAACGAAAATTCTGGCTATTTCTGCCTCATTCCACTCTCAGACCAATATCAGGAGAATTTGCATTAACTATTACTTATGATGAGAACAGGAATTCAATTCCTTTAAAGCAGCAAGGAGAAGGGAATCTTAGGAAAACACTAGCATGAAGTTCTGAGACACAATACTATTTTCCTTATTTTAGCAGCATGATTACATAGATGCTGAAAGAAGTTTCTGGGATTCCTTACGCAGGCATGCAGTGACATTACCAAATACCTTCACCATTTCTTATCTGTTCAGTTGTCAGAAAACTGTAGTGGCATCAAGAGGAGTTTCTCCAATTCTTCAGCACCATTTGACAAATCAGATCCCCATTTGAGAACATATATTTTTGTCATTTATTATTTTCTCAGTGTGACATCAGGTTAGTAACAAGTGAACTAGTGTTCAAAACCCATGTCCTCCCAGTACAAAAACTTCTTTTTTGTAATTTGTTTAAACATGTTATTTTTTATGTCTTTTTGAAGTTACTGTAATTGCATTTTGGTATGTAATGTTTGGGAGAAGCACATTAAAATCAAATCGACATTATCTGGAATAATAATTTGTGTAAGGCTTCACTGACATAATACATTATTGAGTTTTCGCTATGTTAAAAATGCTTAGCTTATTTAATAAAATGCTGTTATGCATTTTACATATGGAACAGAAGATTCTCATCCATGAGGCATTACAGAGACACAAGGTCAAATCCTGTTCACATTCATCTTTCTGTAAACTCTAATTTCCCTAAGTCCAAACAAGAACAGAGCTATTCTAATATATTCTTTTCTGTTCACAATTTTTCATTTGTTAAGTAGCTTGTAATAATTTTCTATTTTCTTTCACACTACATTAAACTTCTGCTATATAATAAACCTGTTCTGAGATTATCATCCCGTTCTCTCAAAGATAAATTATTTTGAACAGTTCAGGGATTATCAAAGCAGTCACATTCCATCTTTTGGGTAGAAGACATCTCATCACAAATCTTCTATCTCAGCATCACTTAATGACAAGCATTCACATTCTGAAGTTATTTATGGCACTGGGTATGTCCATGTGCAAGTGTGAAATCTTGAAAGAAAATTATGGTTTTGACCGTGGGTTTCCTGGCTCATTTGTAATTTTACCTTTACACTGGGAACACCAAAAAATAAATTCATGTTGTATCTATGCAATATTAGCATCAAGTATCTCTTCTGGGAGCCATATGGACATTTTTTATCCTTTGCAATTATTCGTTAATAACTAAAGAGGATGAGATTCCGAACAGGCAGTGGGGAACAAACCTCAGAAGAGAGAAGCCCTGGCTGCCACAGCATCTCAGGCCAGATGTCCTTCTGATCTCCGTTCCCACCTACATTGTTCCTTGCTTCTAAGACAATGCTTCCATTTTCTACAGTCATGGGGAGTCCACCCAGACTTGACTTCAGCCCTAAAGCTCTAAGGAGCGAATCACTGAATACTAACTCTACTGGGTCTGTTTGGGGTGGAGTTAACTTTCTTCATAGTAGCCTGTATGGTGAAGAGGTTTACATTTGAGCCAAAACAGTGTTTTATCACAGCAATGGTTTATCTGTAGTTGACCAGTGCCCACGCAGCACACAGCCTTCTCTGTTTCTCACACTGCCACCCCAGGGAGTAGGCTCAGCGTGCACAAACAGTTCGGAGGGAAAAACAGCAAACTAAAACAGAAGAAAAAGATATTCCACAGCACATAACATCATGCTTAGAAATAACAATGATTGTGAGGGGATAGGTTTCTCCAAAGTAGATGTTGCTTGGAGACCGGATGTGCATCAGTCTGCTGGTGGCAAGTGATTGCTTTTGCATTATTTGTTTATCTTTCTTTTTTCTTTTCTCTTCTTCTTTTTTCCTTTTTTCTTTTTCTTTTTCTTTTTCTTTTTCTTTTTCTTTTTCTTTTTCTTTTTCTTTTTCTTTTTCTTTTCCTTTTCCTTTTTCTCTTCCTTTTTCTCTCCTTTTTCTCTTTTTTTTTTCCATTTTATTTTGTCTTTTTCTTATTAAACTGCCTTTATTTTGATCCATTAAGGTTTTTTTTTCATTTTTGCCCTTCAGATTCTGTCCACCATCCCACTGCAGGAGAGTGAGCGAGTGGCTGGATGGGGACTGGGCTGGTATCAACACACCACACTAATCTAGAGGGACATCTAGAGTAGCCATCAACAGAGAACAAATGCCTCAAGGGGGCAAAAAACCAACATAATTTGCCTCTGCAGATGCTCTTGGCTTACAATAGAGTGTTAGTTGCTGCCAAGCTTTCCAGTGAAATGCCATTTCTTTTCAGAGAATCAAAATTTTATTCTTCAAGCGTAAGCACTGAAGAGGAATTTTTGTAAAGACAAATCAAGTTATGTGTCACTCTGTGACACTACATATCTACGAATCTCTGCTTTGCCAAGCATACAAGAAATACAATAGTGAGAAAGGACCAACTAACAGTGCAAACAGAAAAAAAAAAAATTATGAGTTATAACATTGAGTCTGTGTTTACATATAAAACACCAGCACTACCTTGCTTCATAGTGACTGAAGTGCCTGGCAGTATTGCCAGTAAGCAATTGTGTTTGGGAAATATTTTACTTCTTTAATATATGTCCTAACATAGTATATATGAATAATACACCACTGTAATTATATTGAATTGTGTTTGGCTCCCCGTGGATTTCTCAGGCTAAGTAATGCCTATCTAGGCCAATAAAATGCTCAGCTGGATTAGATAGGAATTCTTGATGTGCCATCAAGGTGTTTCAAAGACCTCAGGTGATTATCAAGTAGGCTGCACTTTCCTTCTAAATTACAACCGAGCCAACATCCCCTTGTGGGGTTTCTACATCTTTTGCAAAGAGTAGCATTTTAAAAGTTAGTTGGAAAAATGAAATTGCATCCCACACAGAAATCCCTTCCCCCAATACTACGTACATATTCAGCATTTTAATTATCAGAAATTTTATTTTCAGAAAGAAAACATATAAAATAATAATCAAGATCTTAAAAAGTATCTTTTTACATAGCTCATCTTTCAAGACAAAGACAAAAAGTATTACTTTTAAATGAAAGCATATCAGTCTGTCTACCTCCATTTTTTGTTCTCTCCTGTACTTTGATTTCCGTCTGCAGAATTAGCAGCTGATCTGAACAATGAAGCACATATATGTTAATCTACAAATGGAACACCTTAAGCTATTGTTTCCAATTTGTGTTAATGGTTTCCAGATGAATTTCTGCTTTTCTATGAAAAGTGAAAAGGAACTTTGCCAGTCTCTCATTTGTTCCCATCAAAATCCTCCAAATCACTCTTTGCTGAGTAAAAATATATCAAAACCAACTATTGAGAAGATATTTAGTCCTAATTTTTTCCTTGGAGTTTTTGGAATTTGATATTCTCTTAAGGCACTAACAGCAACTGCCTGCAAACAATTTATAAAATAAATGTACATTTTTCTTGAGAATAGACCTATAATTCCAAACAATGGATAAATTTTTCACCCTCTCTGTGACACTTGCTATCCTATAACTATAGTAACTTAATGCTTTTTCATCCTCCATGCTCTCAAGAGTGAAATCGGGATGGATATGTTTGTCACCATGGCAGCAAAACACTACATGTATTTTAACCAAAGCAGATGCAGAGAGTGCGAATCCCCGGATTCTTTGGTTTTGGAGATCTTTGAGGTAGCTCACTTAACTATAAATCCATGTATAAAAAAGAAAGTGGAATATTTCCCTGCCTTTGAATGCTAAAACCCACTGCATATTCTGTGCCTCAGCTTCTCTTTCCCCTGAGTGTTGGCATATGGCTAGTTACTGTATTTTTTCTCCCAGGGCAGACAATGAAAGCTTGTTACAGTAAAGTTGTTATTCAGAAGATGAGATCATTTTTATAGGAAGTTTTGCTACAATACGAGGACTTTCAGCTTGTAATAATATCATACTAGTTCACCAAATAGCTAATGGAGAAGGAAGGAAGTTGGTATGTTTTGTGGAAACCTGAAGAGTAAGACTGGGTACCTCATAGTAGGTACCTTAAAAGTTGCCCAGCTGCTGGTTAAGACAGTTGTGTCAGACAACAGCAGCACTGAAGAGTGACCTTTTTTTAAATACTGCCTCTTTCTTCATTTATGATGTCTCACAAAAGATAGGTGTCTCAGGTAGCATTCACCTTCCTTCATGGTTCTCTTCACTGCAGCATATCTTCCTTCTGGGTTGCTTGGTCCCATTAGGAAAGCATGTGCTTGACCTACAATACTACACAGAAGAGGTACCTAGGTATTAGACAAAATAATCTGAAATCTCCTGAGAATTAAGTGCAATCTGCTGAAACCACTAAGTCAGTTTCCCTCCTACTTATTCTTTCCCTTTCTCCCATATCTGAACTAGTGCACGCCTTCTGCACAGTACAAAGAGAGTTTACAGTTCAGTGTGGCTCTGTGTTGCGCTGCTTTCCTTCAGATGGTTTAAGGATGACTTGTCTGAACTGGGACAGCCCCCTTTTCAATTTTCATTGCTGTCCTGTGGTCATGATTTGCACAGCACTATTTTTCCATCAGGAACTATAATTACGCAATACCCTATAGATAGGGCACTATCAAGGGTGTAATCCACCTGAACAGATAAGGACAGGATTCACCCCACTTCTTGTTCAGCAGCACAAGACAGGTCTACCTTGTGCAATAGACTGCAACTCCTGCAAGTGCCTGCAGGCAATTTCTACAGTCTCTCCCTGGATCTTGCTCTGCAGGGAAGCAGTGTACTGTTTGTCCCAGGATGAAAATATTGAGAAGGCACAGTCTAGCTCATTACGCATTTCTTTGGCAACCAGCAAAGACCTCTGTTGAATTTCCCCTCTAGCCTCCTCTCCCTCCTTCCTCCTCCCCAAACACTGCAGGAAATAAAAGGATGTCATAAAATTGAGAGCAGCTTGTGGACTGAGTTTAGTAGTGATGAAGTAGGCACTTTATTACTACCCATTCTGATATAAGTCAGCCTCAACTGCAAACAATTAGAAATGCTATAGAGGGAGGACATAAAGTTATTCAGTCTCACAAAAACAGCTTAAAATTTGTACTTAAGGGGTAATTTAATATGAGTGACATTCTCTGTGGTTTGTCTGTCATTGCCAGTATTTTTTGTTTTGGCAAATTGAGAACTATCATTTTTTTAGTTAGCTATTTTCTAGTATTGACTTTATTCCAAGCAACACTTGTTTACTAGAGCTTTAATATTATTGTTTATGGCATAGTACTATTGCAGTGAATTTCCTAGCATAAAAAGATCTTCAAAGAAAAGATGTATTAAATGAAATCCTGGAAATTAACAGTAAAAATCCAGGCATTTTTACTCATCCTATGTGCTTGTTCTGTTCACTGTCAATAGCAGCTTACTAAAACCATTAAAACAGAATAATAATATTGTCTGAGAATGATCCTTTGTAAAACAGGTAGAGAAGAGACAGGTTTCCCTTGTTTCTATTACCAATATCTCCTACTTTAAGAAAAAGGAAGAGAGACTGGAAAAATTTGGCCGTCACTGTAAAGCAACTACGGAAAATGCAAAACCGACTGTTACATATGTGTTACCCTGTAGAAAATTTTTTAGTCCTCAGTCCATGTATGAACAGCCCTGGCCTGAGCTGAAATGGGGTCCAAGGCTGTGGGCAGGGGTGGGGAGAGCCCTGGGAGGCTTGGCAGGGACAGTCAGTCCTGGTGGTGATCTTAAGGCCCTGATAACAAACTCTCCTGCCAGCAAGGTGTGTCCTCACAACTTACAGGGGCTGGGTTTGGAAGATACTTCCCATGAGCTCTGTCCAGTATCTGGCTGTGAACAAGGTGATGCTGTCTGGGAGGCCATAGCATCAAGAATCACACTGTAGGGCAAGTTAAGCAGGCTGTGGAGCCATCAGTGCTTCCTGAGAGGGATGAAATGAGCTTTCTTGGTAAACAGGTCTACAGTCACTAAGACATTGTATTCTCCCACAAGGGTGGCAGCTCTACTGTGAAATCAGAAAGTGCTGGAAGATGGCTGGAGCTTTGAGCAGACCCAGTGGCACCACAGGATACCTTTTGTGTCCCTGCCTGGTGCAGAAAGCAGTTTTTCACTCATTCCCTTGCCAGATTTGGAGCAAATTGTAATCTCTTCACAGGTCCAGCTTGGTGAATTGTCAGGCCTCTGAAGACATTCAAAGAGCTCTGGGGGAGAGGCAAGGGATTCTGGTTCTTCATTGGCATGTCTGTAATCTTCTCCCAGGCTAAGATGCCCATACTTGTTTTTGATAAAAGATACGGGGGCTTAGAGGGAGAGGTGAAGGGGCAGATCAGCCTCAGTGCCAGACTGTTCTTGAGGTACTTCTCGAGGGCTGCTAATTTAGGATGTGACAAGGCACAGATATGCCCGAAGGGTACCTTCTCACCTGGGATCAGGGCAATGGGCAGCCGGGTTTCTTCCCCTTTCTTAAATACATCAGCAAAGTAGCCGTACTCATATAGGCTAGGGCAAGGTTTGTGTGGCTGGGGCAGGGGTGTGGTCGTGGGGCCTGGGCAGGCCAGGACTGCAGCCTGTGGGGCTGGGCAGAGCTGAAGAACCTCAGGGCTGAGGTTGTGCTTGGTTGAGAACATGGTGTGACCGCAGGATGTCAGTTTTGGTGTGACCATTGTGTAATTACTTTCCTGGGTTGCAAAAGGAGGGCTGCCACACTCAGTAGGTCTCTTGGGAGCAGGCATGGTCAGGGTGGTGGCACAGCCAGGCCACTGCTCATATAAGGTAGCACCGGGACCTGCGGCACTTGAGGACTGTGGTGGGGAAAACAGCCCCAAGAGGATCCTGGGGTTATACGTTGCCCTCAGGCTCTGGGTACCCCCTTCCCACAGAGAGGCACAAGGATCCCACTTGTCAGTGAAGGAGGAGACTTCCTGTCTCCTGGCTGTGCTTCACAAGCCAGGGCAGCACAGGATGACAGGGAAGGGGCAGGTGGATGTGTTGGAGGATGCCTAGAAGCCAGGGTTGGCCCAACAGGAACCATTGCATGGTGATGTCCCTGGGCTGCTCCTCCTATCTGCAGCAGTGACAGAGGTGGGACGGGTCAGGCTGGGGAGGACTCTGGGTCTATGGACCAGGGTGAGGGTCCCTGGAGAGGCTGATCAGAAGACTCAGTGGTGCCATCAGGGTCACCCTGTCCAAACGGTGACACTTAATTTAATGAAAATTATACTGGTATTGGGGCTGGAGCCCTCTTCTCAGAAACTGGACCCAGGAAAAGAAAAAAAAAAGGTTCATTTTATGATTACAGATGTCACTGAGCAAAGAAGCAGAAACCGATCCAAATGAGGGCAAAGACTATTATGGTTTTGCTTTTGCCCCGCTATGAATATTTCACATTCATCAGTTCTGAGAAAATTCCCTCACATTTTTTAAGTGCAAACTGACTGAGCGTTCAGGGGAGCCACTTAAATTGAAACCATTCTTTAGCTCATAATGTAACCAGATGATACATCAAACATTTTTGCTTATTAATGCAGGATTGTGAACATGAAGGTTTGTTCCATCTTCACCATGTATCAGTCTGTCCATTCGGTCTGAACATCCACACAGGACAATGTTACATTCTGCCTTAAATTTCTATGTCATGGTAGTAGAGGAAAGCACTGCAAAGATTTTTATTCTCATTCAGAAAAGCTTTGATGTTTCAAAGATAAGAGCACTTCGTTATGTTCATGAAGAGTAAAAGTCTCCTACTACGACAAGAACCCTTTTAATATGATGGTTAAATGAAGCTTAACATTAGTTTCAAATGAATAAAAGCACTTGCGGATGTCAGGTCATTGTTCATATTTACCCTCTTCAAGTCCCTGGTTCTCACTGAAAATGCTTACATCTTTAAAAAAGATTAGGTTTTGTTTCATAGCATGTCATAGGATTACACTGACTTGGATTTCTTGCAATAAGATGAAACATTTAAGTCATTAAGTTGACATCAGAGATAAAAGACTTTCAATTTACTATTCATAAGGCCACCCTCTCTTTTGTGTAGAGGACAGAGATTAGTGGCTCTCTTGAACCTTGCATTTTTAGAGTCTCTGGAACAGCTCTGCAGTGACATAGAACATGTCTGGCGCTATCCTGTTCATTTATACTCAACTCATGAATTAAGTGAATCTTTCTTAGAAAGGAAGCAAATTTCTTTTTTTTGGAGAAAAAAAAGGAGAAAAAAAAAGAATAAAAAAGGTTTTTTCCTTAACTGAATGGTGCACATATTTTCTATAAGTATTTCAGTAGTTAATGTCACACTATAATGAGAGAAAGTGAGAGAACATTCCTGGGCTTAAAATAATTGCTTATTCATACTCTACCAACTTATAAGAATTCATGACAAAATTGTTATTCTATTTGCTAGGTATCGTATAAAAAACCAGGGAAATTAACTGGGAAATAAGAAAGCCTTGCCCCTTCTTATGCAGTGAGGTCTGTAAAGACATTTCTTGGTTCTCCTTTTGTCCATTTAACAATTTTCTCCCCTACTGTTCATTACCCTGACATTGACACATCTCCTCCTGTCCCCAGAGTCCCCCACCCAAAGGGATATGTTACGGCTGATTCCCTTAAACTGTTTCCTTTTCCTTTATGCACCATTCTTTAAAGAACTGCTTTGCTACATGGTGCTTATGTCATATAATGATGTCCCTACCCACATAATGATGACATGATGAAAGTTGTCCCTGCTTACTGCGGGGGGGTTGGACTAGATGACCTTTAAAGGTTCCTTCCAACCCAACACATTCTATGTTTCTATTCTATGATTCTATATAATCATATCAGTTATGGTCGTGTCCAAAAGGCAACTGAAAGGGAGTCTGATAGTACCAAAGTTAAAACTGTATGCAGTGTGAATACACTTACTGTTTCACACAAGAGCATTTATTCTAATTGAATTTGCTAGATTTTGCAGGATTAAGAACAAGGCCAAAGCACTAAGTTATTGATTAAAACACTAATATTTTCAGCCATCAAGTTACATAAAATGAAATGCTAACTAGGAAAGTATGTAAAAGTTGAGGTAAATAGGATCCAAATTACTCCTTCGCTGATATATAGGCTGAGAAAATCTTCTTGGAAGTTCAAGATGCTTAAAAAAAGAGTCTTAAACCACTTTAAAATAAAGGTTTCATATTTAGCATTTTTTTCTCCATTTCCTCCTTAATTCTTAATATTCTATAAAGTTTCTGCTTCCTGAAATCATGTACTAGTGGACTTCTAAGCGTTTCTTCCTTTAAGATAGTCAAATCTTTTAATTTCAGTGAATGGTCCTCTCTTATGACACAGAAAACTCCTGACAAACTTTCTGTATATACCTTTCATCATTTTATATAATTCAATATATATAATACAATATATAATTTATAAAATTCAAGATACAATGCATCTTTGTGTAAGCATTTCATTTTAAGGCCAAAATTAAGAATAAAAATCTTCCTGTCTTTTCAGTCTCTTCAGATGGGAGTTTTCTTTATCTAATTGTTGAAGTAATTTCTGAGGTGGAATGACCAGAAAATATGATGTAGAATATCCTCAAGTGGCTACAGTGTATAATTTACTCTTTATAAATGTTCCCTATGCTATTGTCCATACTATTCCTTATACAGGCTGACACATTACTTACTTTCCAGGTCGTAAACATACACTGAGCAGAATGGGTGGTCTTCACAGACCTGACACAAGAGAGAGCAGTTCTCAAAGGAGTGTCTCAGCGTGCTCACCAAGAATCTTTTGTGCTCCCATCAGCACACCTCTGAAATGTTGCTTCTCTTTGGTGGTAGAAAATGAGAGCAAGGCATGTCATGACCTCTCATTCCCTCTTTGACATCCTATCTTTCTTTCCTTCCTTTCCTTGTATGTGTGTATGTTATGTATAGACACATATATTGTGTACTTTTAGGATAACTGCAGACAGCAAAAGCCAAATTCTCAGAAGAGTTCTCTGCCTTCCAGTTACTCTAAACGCATTTTTTACTGTGAGACATGCACAGAAAAAAAATTGGGGAGGGGAAATCAGTGAAAGAAGGAACTCAATAAGTGAGCTTATACAAGGAGGATTTGTCTACGTTGAAGTAAGGTGAGAACTTACAATGCAGTAGCTAAACCTTTAATTATATCAGAAAAAAATGATATGATTTGTACATGCAAGTTTCCTGTATAACAAAATAAGTTATCCAAATAAGGACCATTTTGCCTTGATACACCCAATCTATTCTAGAGCAGACTTTTGGAAGACTAATAAACAGGGAAGAAGCTGGTCTGCATTCGTCGCTACATGGTTGTAGGATTTCTGAAGAATTCTGAATATTTCATATCTATCAGATAGATATACAAATATACTAACTTGGTATAAATATGCAATGAAAAACAGGATAGGATTTATCTGAATAAATGTTGATGACTGCTGCTTAAACAAATATCTTTGCTAGCTGTCTATATTCCCTTTATGTACTATGAATCTCGCTTTATGTATTAGGAAAAGAATCAAGGATTGAATCTCATTCTGAAAAATACATCGAACATAGGTGAATCAGAGACTGTGGTGCCTGTATCTTTCTGGTGAATAAAATGGGAGTCTAAAGAGAATAGTTCAGTTAGATTTAAGACCTACATGCAAGATGCCTATGGTTAGGTGAGATTAACTTTTCCCTCACTGACTTGGAACAGGTCCATTTGAGCAATGAAACTGAAACTTCTTATAAGACCATCTCATGAAATTTCAGGCTGTAGTATCTGCCGGTAATGGTTTTAACAAATTATTTGCTTTGACCTTGTCACTGCAATTCTGTGCTTATTAACCAGAGACATGTAATGTTTGCTGTTTAAATCAAATATTTTGATTGCATTGTTGCTCATGAGACCTACTTAGACGCGAAAATGTCATTACATTGCTCTCAGGGTGAGAGCAAATAATGGCTGTGTTGGATATTTTTGTACACGAAGCTTTAAGAAATGAGTTCTCAAATGTCCACGTGCATAGAAAGGGTACAGTCAAATACCTGAAGGCATTTATTCTTGTAAAATCATTTGAATAAATAGGATTTCTGTAAATTTAATAATAAACTTAGTTCAAAGGCTGTATTCTATGGTTCATACCAAATGCAGACTTTCACAGAGCAAATCTTCATGGGGCTGGACGAATGAAAGCATGAAAAACAGTGAAGTCTGTGGAGGCACACGGGATTTAGAAAATCACACTTTTTGGGGGGGATATTTTTCTTTAACTTCTTTCAAATTAAAATTTACTTCCATTTTATTTTGTTTGAAATAAGGCTGTCAACCTCTTGTGTTTTAACCCCAGTGGGCAGCTTAACCCCACACAGCTACTCACTCCCTCCCCTGTAGTGGGATGGGAGGGAGAATTAGAAGGGTAAAAGTGAGAAAAGACATGAGTTGAGATAAAGACGATTTAAGAGGTAAAGAAAAAGCTGCGTGTGCAAGCAAAGCAGAATCAGGAATTCATTCTCTAATTCCCATCGGTAGGCTATAATGGTTACTTGGGAAGACAAATGCCATGACTCCAAAGTCCCATCTTCCTCCTTCTTCCCCCAGCTTTATATGCTAAGCATGATGTCATATGGTATGGAATATCCCCTTGGTCAGTTGGGATCAGCTGTCCCAGCTGCTTCCCCTCTCAACTTCTTGTACACCCCCAGCCTACTTGGTGAGACAACATGAGAAACAGAAAAGGCCTTGAGGCTGTGTAAGCACTACTCAGCAATAACTAAAACACCCACGTATTATCCAAGACAGCACCATGCCAGCTACTATGAAGAGAATTATCTATCACAGCCCAAAACAGTACGCCTCTACAGTCATGTCCACAATGTGCTTCACACAGATTTGCAGAAACCTGCCATTTTCTCACCTATTAAAAGCAAAACAATGAAGGATAAATATGAGACTCTTAAATTCTAGTGTGAGACAGATAATTCTGTCATGTCACCATGGTCCAAAAAACCCTGTACATAATGGGACAGACTTTGAAACAGACACTAAGTCTGTTTTTTTTGGCTGCTCTGTTTTTATTTACAACTACATATGAAATAGCAGTTCAGAGAATAAAAGCTATTAGTACACTGTGAAGGATATGCAGCACATGAAAACCAATATATGTCATAATTGTAGGTACCAGATTGTCATCCCAAGACTTTGCTAGACATTTGAAGTCCCAGTCCCAGGCACTGAGTAAATACCATTTAAAGCTAGACTGTGCTGTGAAGTGTAAAAAGTGTAAGAAGAGGAGAATAAAAAAGATTGTTGGAAGAGCTGTGAATAACCACAGGTCTCTGTCCTAGGCTATGAAGCCGTAATGCCTACAAAGATAGAGACATTGCTCTGTATGTGTATATGGTTGTTTAAAAATGTTTACTGAGTACAGATCAGTACCATGGAGCTGTATTTTAGATTACAATTGTTATATAAATATGTTCATGATTATGAATCGTAAATGAAGCATGACTTCTGACTGTGTAATTAAAATGTGTCCTGTGGATTCAATATGGGCTGCTTAAACAGTTTGATTCCTCCTTGCGCCAAAAACATACTTTATGTGTGACAAAGTCCACTGCATCAGCAAAAGAGATAAAACTAACTATCAAGCTGGGTACATCTATATTTCAGGCAAAATACATCAGTACTTTTTGAAAGGACAAAGGAATCTTTATCTGATTCAGCCCAATTGAAAAGATCTATGTTCTCCATTAGATGGGCTAAGGAGAATTTTGACTCAGATATACAATGGCTTTTACAATCCTAAATCCCACTAAAATCAAAGGAACTGAAATCTGAATGTCCTTTTTGTTCTTGCCAGTGGCCTCTCTTTGTCTGTAAATCCACAGATTGATCTTCAGTTCTTGAAGTGCTCTGTGCCTAAAATTCTTACCTATGCTTCTTCTGAAATCCTCAATGGTAATGTTAGATGACCCGTATGTTCGGTGAAGCACGTCCTAGATATCTTCTGGTCTCTTACATTTGAAAATGTTCGTAGGAATAATTACAGGATGAAATTTCCAGTCTTCAGTGGAAGGTCAAGAGAAACTGAGAGCAGTTTCACAGGGATAACCTGCATTGGCCTTATTCCATGGAAGAAACCATGTGTCAGCTATAATCTCAGTAAGGAGAAGTTTCATCTAGCTTTCTCAAGGAATGAGAGAGTGCTCAGGGACTTTGAGGAATGACAATGGCCCAGACTGAGCTGTGTGCTTAATTAATGCTATAGACTACAGTAGAAGATGTATTTGCTATTTGCTTTTAATTGGGGCAAGTTTAGAACTGTGATGTGTACAAGTGATCACCTTGATTAATTGTCTAGATACTGTTAAAATCTTCTTTTGTCACTTCCAATTCCTGCCATTTAGTGTGGTAATATATGGGAATGAATTCATCTTCAGTTTCATTCGCTATAGCAGTTTGATAGTCTGTCCCTTAAAGATTATGACAAAGGCTCTGCCTGATGTAGCAATGATCTTCCACAGCTACTGCTGGGGGATGGGGAAGGGAGAGAAGGAGCTTTCTTCCCTGAATCACAGCAAACTGAGTAAAATGACTACCATTGTGGTTTCAAACTTGTAAATTGTTTTCAAAACTGGCAAGCAAGTTGCCTTTTTTACCCTACCTATGTCTAGGTTGTGGCTCTTTGGCCTATCAGATATAAATTCTTTCATTAAGAGGCTTACCATCTTAAATATGTTTGGTTTTTATTCACTCAATCATTATTCCAGTTTCTTACTAATATAACTACATTTATTTCAGTGCCTCTGTAGCACCACAAAGTAGAAAAGAGTATTTGTGAAGAAAGAACAATTATCTATGCAGCATGGAATGAATCACTTAAAAATCTGATATAAAAACTGCAAAATGCATGCAGTTTTGTTTTCTCTTATTTAAAACTTTTTTTTTTTTGAGATTTGACACTCTAAACTTCCGCTAAAATTTAAACTGTTGTAGAAAATCAAATTAATTTAAACAGCCACAACGGTCACAATATGTTGTAAGTAAACCATATAAGTTGTTACACAGCTGCAGACAAGCTATAACATATATGTGTATAGATAAATGTGATGGGGGTACACGTACACTAAATTTGCACTGGTGCAAGGTACAGTGAAATCATTAAAGACAGAAAGCACCAGTGCTGAAATGATAGTAATAAGAGCAGAAGTCAGATGTATGAGCAACACCTCTGGCATGCTTGGTAAGAGTCTAAATGTCCAATTTAAAAGTAATATACTGCTACAACACCAAAAGAAACAATTCACAAACAGTTAATGATTTAAATATAGCAGATCTTGGGTCTAAGTCAAGACACTAGGGCTTAAGAAATCTAGATTTAGTTTTTGCTTTTTAAAATACTTCCTCTGGGATTCTGAGGAAGTAAATTACTTTGAATTATCAAAAAGATCTTTTAAAATAAAGTCTGGCATAACCTTGTTTTTCTTTCTAAATACAGGTTTTAGGAGCTTTCGCCACAGTAATGCGTACTCTGTGAGACCCAGGAGTTAAACAAACATGCAGTATCATTGTTGTTAGACTACTTAGTGATTTTCAGTGTTATTTCAATGATTTCTAGTTAGCTAACATCTTGCAGTAGAAAATGTATCATATAAATGTACACAAACAATCTGGATCACCACGATGATAAATATCTTTCATTATATAACGTGAAACGTGCCTTCGTGCGTAAA
Organism: Stercorarius parasiticus; assembly: GCA_013396915.1. Classification (NCBI taxonomy): domain Eukaryota; kingdom Metazoa; phylum Chordata; class Aves; order Charadriiformes; family Stercorariidae; genus Stercorarius; species Stercorarius parasiticus. Next base: position 130,916 of record VWZL01000226.1, on the reverse strand, counting down.
AAGTACATATGTAAATGTAAGTTGTTACACTACAAACACTATTATAAGCTATGCAATAGTAATAATTTTTTTTAAACCTTTAAAAATTATTATTCAGACATTTAGGTTTGTCTGCAGTTTCTGTGTATATAGGGGTATGTATAGCATATACATGGATAAAAGAAGAGGGAAAACACTTTATCTGGTGTGATGTGCCTATACACTTCTAGCATTTTTTTTTCCTAAACAGAATTAAAAAAAAAGGAAAGACAGATTTGCAGCTCAAACCGTAGCATTTTCATTTACCCTATAAGAAAGTCAGTAACACAGCACTCACTGCCCTAACAAATGCTAGTAGGAAAGGCAGAAGGTAAATAACTTTGAAAAATTGGATAACTTGCATTGCTGTCCAACATAAAGATCTCATTAGTGATTTTCACTGCCAAATGATATTGGTAACCAGCCATATGTAGTGAATTTTGATGGGATCTGGAAAGATGCTTCTTTTAAAGTTACGGTCATTTATTCAGTTCTGAAGTGAGCATTTTTCCAGTCAGCTGTTTTGCAATATAAGGTTTTTTGGTCTTGTTTATTTATAATGTTTAGATCAGCTTAACTTTTTTTTTTTTTTAAAGCTACCACTTCTAGGTACTTGCTATCTGATTGATGATGATGATTGTTTTTCTCCATGTCTTCCTCACACGAATTCAATTGGTGAGATCTCAAGACTTTGAGATCTGAAGATGATTATTTCAGTATAGATAACTGCACGAGGACAGAACAAATCAGGAGATTTTAAAATGAGTTTTATGGGAAAAAGGTTAGAAAAATGTAGGTAGTCCAAAGACTTAAATTAAGGCACAAGTATAATCTAAAAGAAATGTTCATAAAGGGAGGCAGAAGATAGCGTTGTGTTGTAGTTATAACATAGCTATAACCATAGTGTTGTAGCTGTAATTAGTTATCAGGAGCTACAAATCACTGACATCTTAGAATGTGAGCATTGTGAATTTACACCGGTATTGGATTTGAATCAGGTCTCCTAAGAAAGTCTTGTTAGCAGTTCTTCTGGGAATCTTTGTTAAACTTTGTAGAGTTCTTGCTTGCCCACTCTTCCAGTTTGCCCAGGTCTTTCTGCTAGATGGCTCTCCCTTCTGACATGCCCACCTCATGACCCAGTTTAGTGTCATCAGCAAACTTGGCGAGGGTGCTTTCAATCCCATCAATCCCATTTATGAAGATATTGAACAGCATTTATGAAGATATTGACTCAGTTTAAGACTAGGCTTAGCTGTATTCTTTGCATGGGAAACTCACCTGAGTATGTTTTGTTAAGAAGAAAAAAAAGGTCATTTTTAACTTACAGCTCCCATTTCTAAGTGAAACCATGCATTCAGAGGTGGCGTTCTCCATTTATGCCACTTTTTAAACGCTTTGCTTCACCAAACTTGCCCAAAGATTTCTGCCTTACTATGAAGGAAATACAACAATGTGTAAGGTTTCCATTTCCTTTGTTATCAGTTGATAGGTTAGACAAAATAAAGAAAGTAATTTGAAAGACTTCCAAATTTGTGTGTGTGTGAGGTCGCCACATGATACGAATTGTCTCAGTTGTGGTTTGGGGTTTTTTTTATTAATTTTGTTCTTTCTATTAAAACAATAAAAAAAAATTAGTCAAAATGACAACCCCTTTCCCCAGCAGACTCAGTTTCTCATATTATTGTATTTTATTGTGAACCTTTTGGTATCATTTGGCAGCTTTAAAGAAGAGTAATAGCCAAGCTACTAACAAATGCCAGCTACAGAATACAAACCTAGAGTACATTAATCTGCTGACCTTTGCACTGAGAAAATATCCAATGCTCTTTATTTATAAAAGCCTATCAGCAGTACCCCGCTACACTGTTATATATAGTAAGTGCTGTATATATCTCTGTGTATAGTTTATGGCATCTAAGGTGTAGTAAAAGGATACATGAGGGTTTATCATGTGCACCCTGCTGGACACTTGACAGGCATTTCTGTTTAAGATGTATGTCAAAGGGTAAAAAGAAAGCGTATTGAAAGAAGAAAGGTATCTATTAAAACAGTACAGCATCTGAGAAACCCATCAATAGAATTTTATAGCTTGCATTTGCTTGAAGTTAAGGTTTATTACATGAAATGTGTGGTAAAAGAATTATGTCATTTCTCACCCAATTGTTATAGCAGAACATAAGGAGTGTGTTGTATCCATCCCTACAATAAAAACCACACAGACCAAGTGGTTCATCTCATTTCTGTGTCCTAAATAGTGAATAAAACCACATATAAATCAAAGTTTAATGCCCATCTATAAAAAAATATTAAAAAAAAAAAAAGAGAGAGAAAAAGAAAAAAAATCTTGTACAGGACTGTTATACATCAATATTCTTTGGACTATAAGTAGACTAGTGCACAGTAATTGTTAGGAATACTGTAAATCTGATATTATTGTGTGATTTTTTTAAAGGATGGATGATATTGAGTAACATGGTTAGAAACAGAAAGCTGGAGATACTTCTTGAACGCTAGGGGAACAATATGAAGAGTTATAAAGCTTGTTTTAAGGACAATCCCTCAGAAGTAAGAGTTACTTAACAAAGACTCAGAGCCCCCTTATCATCTAATTTAACACATTAGCAATTTCTAGCAGCAGTGACATTCACATTACAACTTAGAAGTACTACACTAAAAAGTTGTATTAATTTCCTTTAATTTCAGCAGTTGTCATTAAGATGCATTTTTTTCCTGCCTTGAAAGTTCAAAGATGTAGAAATTTTTCTCCTTCATCTGTATATAAACTGCCTCTGCTTTCCAAGGGATGAGGAAGCCTTTACTAGTTCCAGGATAATTCCTTGCACTTTATAATGGGCCACATTTAAATATATAAAATTAGCAATTTATTAACACACCATATCATGAAGATCCAGGAAGAACTGCAAAGGAACAAAACTAATCCCTGAACAATGTTTCAAAAACCCCTTTTCCCTTTCAGTTTTGGACATTTTGGTCAGAAATGGTGAATAGACTGGTTTCCACCCTCTTAACTAAGTGATCTGTTATGGAGGTCCCATATTTAGTGCATCACTTAACCACTGTAGGGAACATAAATGAAAAGTTATTATAATGAGGCATGCATAGAAGAAGGATGGCAAAACTACTACTCCTTTGTGAAATTGCAGAAATTATTACTTTCTCACCAGACACGAGAGCCACTCAATCCCATTTTATTCCAATAGGAGCTGTTATCTACTCAGCGTTTCACGGATAGAAAAAGTGAAAATCAGAACACTTATTTAGATGTCTAACTATGTCTATGTGGACTTAACTTCTTTTATCTTCTTTAGAAGATTTTGGTGAGAAGCCCGCAGGCACTTTTCAAAAAGTAGCACAGTTGGTTATTTGGGAAATGATTCAGCCTTAATACTTATATTCTTTTCTAGGCAACCATTCTTCACTTCTGACAGAGGCTTTTAACTGGGTTAGACATAGTGTAGGTTTTTTACAGACTTGGATTAATTTGCTGAATTGTCCCATATGGTTAGAACATTTGGTTCTTTTAAAAAAGGAATTATCTGTGCCTGTGAACTATAAATAGAACAAAAAAATAAACATTAAACATATCTTATGCATTTTTGTATGCATAAGAACAGAATATTATTCAATGATATCATCAAATAGAGCTATTATATTCCTGTTAAGTATTTTTTTATAATAATAGATATGAAGACTCCCCAAGTTGTCCAGATGTAAAATATCAGTATTGTAGTAATTCAAATAAGGAAGACTGCTGTAAAAGGATCATGAATCCAAAAGGCAAATTGTAAACTCAGATTCGTGTTTTTTTCATTATAGAAAAATGGCCAAAGTCATTTAGTTAAATTTAACTTTTTTAGAAAAAGAAATTTCTCTCAATACCTATGTAACATATAAAGGTTACTAATTCAAGGTAGCAGTGAGCCTAAGACCATAACTAAAGTATAAAACAGTTAAATGAATAAAAAACTTACCTGTGGTCACAAAGTCACTTGCCTTGTCTGTAAGCATTTTCTATCATTGCTAACTCTATGTTTTTCAGTTTTTCTAGTTTTGTATGAAATGCCTTATTGGTCTTATCCCACACAGTGATGACTACATGCAAAAGTGAAAACAGAAGAAAGCAAATGGCTACTCTGATCTTGTTAAGCATCTTGTTTTTCAATGTCAACATTAACTCTTCCACTCCCAAATTGAGCTAGCCATCTTCTCTTAGATACTATTTCTCAGCTACTTTTATCTTTTAGAAACTTCTTCATTAATAGGACATCTACAAAATTTACTAGTTAATTGACATGATGTGTCATGTACTCAAGACAACACAAAATAAAAATATATGTTCTGACAGTCCAACAGATGCAAAAAAGGTACATTAAGTAAACATAATTTACATCTTTTATACCCATATAAAATAGATATATTTCATTTTAAGAACACAGTTAAGAATAAAAGACAGCATATTATTTCTTCTGATTGATTTTTTTTTTTAAGGGAGAATGAAATGGTTAGACTGGAATCAAAAAATCCCACCACCTCCTCTACTCCCCTCCTCACCCCCACCAGTCTTTCTATCTTTCTTGCAGGTGGAAGTACTTACAATCCCTACGTGATGACAATCATATGACATAGTATTAGTTCTATTTTGATTAAATGCCATAATGCTTTTCATGGTATTAAGCGATTCTGAGTTTATGATGGGAGGGGCAAAAAGATGCAACATTTTAAACAGCAGTGTTCATGTTATAGAGTGGTTCATGAGCTCTATATTTCTGTCTGAATTTTTTTCTGGAATGATTTTTGATACCCATCACATTATAGCACTTCCTATCATTCTTAGTCACCTGAAGTTTTATCTTTAGATTAACAGAGTGGTAGCTTGGTTTATTTTAAGTGGAGATGAAAACCTCATTATACAGTGAGAAGACGAGTATTGCTGAAATTAAAGATAATAAGCCAAAGGCATTAAGCTATCAGCTGTCTGAACAGCGAAGATACTGACACTTCTGAACATCAAAGCTTGATCTAAATTGTCCCTATTATTTCTAGAGTTAAAAAAAAAAAAAGATACAGTGAAAATTATCTTTGTAAGGAAATTACTATATTATTCCACTTTTTGCATCTCCACACTATGATTATGCATAGTGCTTGCTGAAATCGTTTGACTAGTAATAAAGTCACATTTTCCTGGCTCTGTTAAATTATGTAAGGATGGAAGTATTTTAATTATTTATTAAAAAGGAAAATGTATACCTGAATGAATAATGCTGCACCATACTGCGAAACTTGCTTTTCATTTTTGTCAGTAGAAATAGGCAATATTTAACATCTTGAAAGCAAAGTGAAACCGGAACTTTAATGTATTTATTTCACTTGCTTACTATCTATTCTCTAGGTCTGGAAAAAAAAGCATTGTTTAGAATATCTGCAATGTATTACAGAGTGAGAAATCAGGGTTTGCAGAGTTTCCACCGTCAGCTTTCAGACTGACTTTCATGCACGCATATAAATATATGTAAAGAAGATCAGCATCTATATTCATGAAGATGATTTCCACAGATAATACCTGATGCTTTCCAGAAAATACAAATAGCCATGTCAAAATTGACAAGTAATCCAACACACAAAACTAGCAACGATTCTTAGATTACAGTTATCCTCCCATTTGCCCCCATCTCAGTAAGGATAGATGAAAGGTATATTTTCTGTTCACCCATGCATGATATCAGAAGTTTCATGGGATTTAAAAATCATTGGTTTTAGCAACTATTGGGCATTTTGATACCTCAGAAATTAGGAGATCACTATAGAGTTATATATTTAAAGGAAAATATATGAGCTGAAATTTGAATGATTACTATCATTTTTAAAGGTCATCACTGGAATTGCATGTTTCAGTGTCTTGGCAGGAGGTCATTTTCATAAGGTTTCAGATTTTCTATACATCTTTCTACTTAAGTTTTTCATGATTCTCAAGGGAAATAAATAAGCTAACTTTTTTGCTGTGACATAGTGTGTAATCAGTTAGAAACAAAACAAAACAAATCCAAAACTGAAACAACAAAAAAACCCAAACAAGCAAACAACAAAAAAGGAAAGTATAATGGGTAAGATTCATCTCATGCAGGATGATGATAGTCTATCTTATTGTTAGCAAGAATGTGTATTAAGCTACTTTAATTGATGTTAACTGAATCCTTCCCCCTCCCTTTTTAAATGTAAACCAGTGTCCTGGTTTTAGCTGGGAAAGAGTTAATTTTCTTTCTAGTGATTGCTGTGAAAGGAATGTCAATAATACCTATTGTTTTTAGTTGTTGCTAAGTGATGTTTACACTATTCAAGGGCTTTTTTCAGCTTCCCATCGAAGCATACAGAGACCAATGGAACGGCCAATGAAATATTCCATACCATAGACATCATGCTCAGTATATAAATGGGGGGTAACCAGTGGGGCAGGAATCCATGATCACTGCTCAGGACGGTGCCAATTCACTGGGCAGTGAGTATTATTATTATTGTTGTTGTTATTATTATTATTTTCCCTTTCCTGTTATTATTTCTATTAAACTGTCTTTATCTCAACCTATGAGGTTTTTTTTTCTCCCTTTCCCTTCTTTTTTTTCCCCTCTTTCCCCCAACCTTCTAGGGGGAAAAAAGAGGCTGGGGGTGAGTGAGCAGCTGCGTGGTTCTAGTTGCTGGCTGAGGTTAAACCGTGACAACAAACAAGATATCTAACAAAGCTTTCAAACAAGTACAAAAAGAGACATATAGAAGTCTAGTCCATTCTTTTTTTTTTTTACTTCATGGAATGCCTGTTCATTAAATTGTCACAAACCTACGTGAAGTCCTTCAATAACGGACTTTGATTTTAAATGCAAAAGGATTGGTTAAAGTCAGAGATTAAAAATAACAACAATAAAAATAAAAGTGGAAGAGAACAACACCTCTCTAAGACAACTTTCATGCCATGAAGTGTACCATAAATATAGGAAATGGTATTCTGCTCTTGCTGTACAGTCTCGCCTGTATTAACAATTTTCATCATGGCTGAACTGGTGGTGAGAGGAGAAATAGATCCACCATGTTTCTATTACAGAGACAGCAGATCGGCAGGTGCTGTGCTGAACTGAAGACTGTGGTGGAGCATTCTTTCGAATTCATGCAGCTTGTCATGAAAATGCACATGGTAGAAATTTATCCAAGATTGTTTTGTCGAGTACAGACCATTTGGCTCCAAACAGGGGTGACTCAAAGGAGCCTGATGTCCTCTACTGCACCAGGGGTCAGACTAGCCAACCCTAGCAGTCTCTTCTGGTCTTAACCAAATCAAATTGAGTAACAACAGCAGTAACAAGAGGCTCAGCCAAAGGAGGGCCTAAGAAGGACAGAAAAGGTGAAAGACTGGAGGAAAAAAGCTACAAAGTTGCATACCTAATCCAGTCAGCCCAGCTGCCAGTTTTCCACAACTCCAAATATATGTTGCACCAGTTCAGAAGTGTCTGGCAACAGCTTTGTGCAAAACGGCTTCTTACATGGATATGCTTGCCTAAAAACATAGAAATTCTTAAACTGGTGCACGGCATGTTTCTGCCTTTCCAGTTCATCAGTATTATTGTATTTCCTCATTTAAAGTTTGCAAAAAACACTTCTTTTCATTTTTCAAAGTTTCTGCGTATTTTTGGCATACCCTAAAACCATAACCACTTTGTCTTTCTTCAGATACATATTTAATAACAAGTTTCAACCTTTAGAAGACAGCTTGTGATGACACTGGCTTCGTTTCTTTGCCAATGTCAGTGTTACATCTCCAGTAATTTTAAGCATTTTTATGTAAAGATTTTATGTTGGGATTCAGGAGCTTTCAAAATTGCTTTGAATGAGAAGGGCCTAGAGCTGATTTTCTACTTAAAAAAAAAAAAAAAAAAAAGAGTTTATTGCCAGTAACGGCATATCAGACAGTTTGAAGTATATCATTCCCCAGAAATGTTATGTATGTTATTTCAGTTAGATGTGAATGGAATTTGAACTTGTATAGAAGATTATGGTAAGCACACTATGTGACTGACAAAACATTATAATAGAGCAGCGCAGCAAGAACAGACTGTAAACAGCAATTTGCTGATTACAGAATTCCAGGTGAGATGTTGGAAGATAATGGTTCAGGTCTGACTTGTTTCCAACCTTTGCACTGATATCTATCTAAATATACTATATAAAGCCTAATCAAAGTAAAATGGGTTGCAATAAACGTCCATGTAAATAGTGAAGAATTTGATAAAAACAGTGAACTATCACATATTGGTAAAAATCAAAATTTGTTCTGAAGGTGAACATATACTTAGAGGTTTATATTGTAGTTCTAGTACTGAGAACTACTCAAGGTGCAAGAGGAAAATGTCAGAGGTTAAAATCAAATAAGTGTTCCAAAAATACCTAGAACTTAACATACTCTACTATTTTTACAAAAGTTTGTATTTTAAGAGGAGACTATCTCATTGCGAGGACACCATTTCTTCTGGGAGACGCGAGTATCAGCTTAACATTAACTTGTAATCAAATTTTCGTATATTCTGCTGAGAAAATTCAGTTCTGTTTAACATAAGGCCTCTGAAACACTTAACTTGCTTGATTCATTCTCCAATGGAGATTTGGAGAAAGGCAAAGTAATCTCAGGGAGGATGTTTCTTTTCAACAGGTTCTACTAGGACTAACACAAAAAGAATGAATTTGAGACTATTGATCATTCACATACATGCCTTCTGTGTGTCATATGTTAGTATATATTGATAGAAATGCACCCTGATATCTAAAGTTATAGTGCTTTCCCTTTGTCCAAGAAGGAAATTTAGACTTCTTGATTAAAGACCCATTATTCTGTCTTTTTTTTCTCAATCTGAAAGGTTGAACATCCTCAAATTCATACCATATACATGGTCTCCCCTGAAACAGGAGTCCTACAGAAGAAATGGAATACAACATTTGGTTTGTGATTAATTCCAGTTTCTAGGGAGGAAACCATGAATCTGTGACGGACTAATATATTCAATAATTGTTAAATGGTAGAAACTCCAGTTCTAATACTACATATTCTTATGCAGTATAACTGCAAAGTTTTCTATTATCTTGGTTTTTTGTCCCTCAGGATTTTTTGCTCCCTTGCAAGGATTCTAGTCAGATTAGAGTTTGCAGTTAAGTTAGATATCTGCTTTATAAAAGGCACAATTGACTTACTGTTCAGCTTCACAAGCCTGGCTGGTGAAAATCTCCCTGGGGTAATGAACAGAAGGTAAGGATGATATAATCATTTGTAATCATTGGCTGTATTAGACTTTCTCTGCATAAAGAAACCGACATGAGAAATATAGTGTCGGTGGTTTATATAGCAGATAGTACACCACACATCTTACATGAAGGCAGTGAGAGAACTGTCATTTAGGAGCTCATATCACTGTGCTAACTGGCTAGCATTCTCTTAAAGGTAATGCTTCCTGGCTTGATGCTGACTTTACTGATTGTCTGTTTAGAAAAACACAACAAAGTTTTGTGAGTAATAATCAAATAAGAACCTCTGTGGGCCTACTCCTTCCATATCTTAATCTGAGAAATCTGTTCCACTTTCTCCCCAGAGAAATTAGGGACTGATTTTAATGCTATTTTTTCAGAGTACAGTCACTTCCATTCTATCTTTCTAACTGCCTGTGAAGCTATCTCTAATTGTTTAATGGTGATATGTCATATTTTATTATAAAGTTTTCACCAGTCTACTACTACATAAAGTAATCCTCTACCAGTTCTGGACTATAACATTCTGTCATGTAATTATTTCTCTGTTCCTATCTCTTTGATTAGAGAAGCATACACTTAACTTCATGACATACTAAGAATGGGAAAAGTTATTTTTAAAAGCGGAAAATATAAGAAATTATAATTGGAGACAACACCTGGGATAAAAATCTCAGGAAAGTCAGAGAGATGGGTGTGTGACAGAGCCTATTTTGCAATATGCAGGCTTTTTTGTTTGTTTGTTTGCTTTTTAATATTGACCTATTTTACCTTTTCTTGATATGATTTTGGAAAACAGAGCCCAAAATGCTATTTTGAACATTATACTAATAATACTAGTGATTTATTTAGAATCAAATATCCTGTTAAGGATGTATTTGAAGAATAACTATATTGAGATGATGGAGAACTAGCTCAAATACAAGCAAAGAAAGAATCCAGATATGGGGGGAGTGGGGCTTAAGTTGTAATGTTCTGCCAACCATAGTCTTCAGTTAAACTTCTCTGATTATCAGAAGACATGAAGAAACAGAAATTTCTTAGATGACAATCAAATAACATGATTAAAAGAGGAGGGGGAGGAAATTGGGAGGGGAATGGAATTAAAGAAAAAATGTAATCCTGGTTATAACTCGATAGTCGTCTGTGTATTCATATATTACGTAAATCTATCATTGTGGTTTTAAACCAGGTATTCCATATTTGATACTGAAATTACGTTCACAGTGCTTATATGTTAGAGGCTGGTGAATGCATGAAGTGTGTCTGTGACAGGCGCATAGGGCAAGTCAGGGTGAAAAAAGCGAGATGCTCACAAATGTGTTTCCAGATTAGATAAACACAATTTTAAAGGCAAAAGACTTCTTCTTTTTAAACCATTCCTCAAAATTGCGTTTGACATCATTGAATGGATTTCTCCTGGGGTGTCCATCCTACACCATGGTAATCTTATAACATCATCTGAGACTGCATCATCTGCATATTTCCACAATATACTCCATCTGATTCCAGTTAATTCAAGAATTAAAACTAAACCAAGTGACAAGATGACCCCTCTCTGCTGGATCAATATTACAGAACCAAACCCGCAAAAATAGGCATTTTCCAGATTTGTATTGAAAGTCAGAATGACAGTTCTGGACTAGCTCAAGCTCTTCCATTTTCAAGATTATATACTACAGTCTCCGTAATAATGTTGCCCTTGTTTCCTTGATCACCTGAACAAACTAAGCAAAGACCAACTACATTAAATCCCTGTGCACCCAGAATTCATATATTTATATGATAACTTTTTATAAATTGTAACTTTGTACTTCTGCTGGTGGCTAGAATTAACAGTAATGCTTGCTGAAAACAGAAAACTCGTGCTGCTTATAACAGTAGCTACAGGCACTTATTGTATCTCAGAATGAAGTCATCTTTAAGCGGGCAAAAACTTTATTTCAGTGAAAGTTTCTTATCATCATTGATACCCAATCACACAGCTCACAATAGGCCAGGAACAAATATTTCCCTTAACTAATCAAGTGAAAGCTTGAATGCACAACATCATAGTTTATTCTTTGAACTCTTTGTTCTATTAATGGTATAGAACACAATTGTGTTACTTGAAACGTGGCATAGCTTTCCAGTAAGAATTCAATTGAATACAAGTATTACACATACCACACTATTTAAGCATCTTCACTAATGAGCTAATATTCCTCAAGCTATTCAAGCATATGGAGGTCATTACTTACAGTTTAGTTTATAGAGGGGTTGCTGTTTTCCATCTATAGCTGTTGTAAAGTGAGATGGGCTGTGGAGGAGCCTCTGAAGTGTCTGTAGACTTTGCGTGCACCAGCCAGAAAGTTTTCCCTGTTTTCTGTGTTTGCTTAATAGTCCCAGGGGACACTAAAAGTAAAACAGGTTATAAAACACGACATATGGAGAAATTTGCTGTTGCAGCAGGTATGGATTATATAATGAGAGACAACAAATATGAAATGAAAAATGAAAATTTTCAAATATGAAAATGAAAGGAGCATCAATTAGGTGTAACACGCCGTGATACAGGTTGTTAGAATTTCTATGAGCTCTGCTTGAATAATTAACATTTATGTACAGACAAGAAATCTGTAAGTTTGTCCTTAGATTTGTATTTTTCTCTATGGCCTGATCTCCTACCTGTTAGCCCTGTCTTCAAACATGGGTGTGCATTTGCAGCTGTATCACTTCACATCTCACCATGTAAGTAAATAAAATGGTTAATACAGAGTAGGGCTGGTGTCAGGAATAGTGTGAATATTTTAGTTCCCTAAAAAAAGTTTGAAAAGTAGGGAAAATCTGGCTAGGTACAGGTTTATGGTGCCATTTTACTGGTCTTTAACCTTAGCAAGTTAATCCAGTAATAATGTTGTGATCTTCCAGGCACTGCAATATTTTAGTGCTATTACTGTCTGTATTTTCCTGTGAAGTTTCAGAGCTGGTGTGTAATTGAAAATATTACTCATAAAACTAGCAATATTTGTGGGTTTTTTGGAAGAAAACAGTACGTGATATTATACTATACCTTGTCTGTCCGTGGAAAGATTTGTTCACCAGAAGATCTGCTGACGTTTAATTTTGGACCAGCTGATGTTCCACAAACAGATCACTTGTGTGAAAAATCAGCATATTTTACAGGTAGTGAAAAAAAATACAACAAAAAATTGATCCTGACCTGATTCAAAATTTTGCCTTTAAAGGTATCTGAGTTTGTACTGCAACTCTAAATTGGAAGTGGATCTTATGCTAAAAGTTAAGTCAACTTGGAGTGGAATCCAGATATTTTCCTACTTTTTTTCAGCTCCTATATCATATTGCTATAATCTACTGTAGTGAAAGTGGAAAAAAAGGCCCGCAAAACATACCCATGTAACCTTATCTGTTTAAGCTTTTTTATTCTCATCTTGAACCAAGCAGAAAAAATTAGGAAGTATTTGTTTTGTTTTGTTTCCTTTGTTTTCTGTTTTAAGTTCCTTGAAAGTATGTTATTATTTTACCATTTTGCAGCAATTATGCCATTATTTGTTTAGGCCCACAATTTTTTAACTTCAAAACTGATGCTGAAATCCCACTGGGGTCTATGGATTAAACACGCTTGAAGTGGGTGTTTAATTAGACGTTTTGCTGAATTGGATCTTTAATTGCTAATCTTTTTTTTTCAGTAAAGTTTTATTGACATCCCTGTTTATTTAAAGGAGCTATTTAGGTTTTCAACGCAAGATTTCAGTTGCAGGAGAATTTCTGGAGAATTCCCTACATGAAAACATTGAGGTAGGATTAATTCTTAAGAACTTAGAGACAAAACCAAACAGGGAGCAATAAAACAGAAACTCAATGTATTTCCTTTGGAATTCTTCCTGTTCTAAGAAAGGTGAAGTGTACAAACAGTACATTATTTCATCTCTGAAGTTCTTCCATATCTCTTTTCCCTCATGTACTGTGAAGTAACTTTATGGCTGGTAAAAGCAAGAAGGAGTGGGATTTTTTGTTGTTTTGGGAAGTTCTTTACAATCAAAGCCTGCTTTATCACAATAAAAATGACATTGTAAAAACAAAATAGACCTAATGAAAAAATGAAAATTGAGAATTTAGCCTTGCAGAAAAGCAACCATACATTGTCTCCTTTCCAATAGAAAGGGAAAATGACTTGCAAAAGTCTCAAGCCAAATGAGATATTTTAAAGCTTTTATCAAGGCCTATTTTTATTTTTAACAATATGTAAAAATAAATAACAAAGCATGTTGCAGGAGCGAAACGCTGTAATTTTACAAAAAAACTATTTGAAACTATGATCTGGTTTATTGACAACATAAAACAGACTTGGCATAACAAAAAAGTGTAATTCGTCACAGGACAAAAGCCAGCTACCTAGATACAGACATGACTTCAGTCAAAATTCAGTAAGGCCACATGAACTCTGCATTTACTGTAGATCTTTTGCATTACTGGATATCCCGTTGGCATCTACATGCAGTTGTGTGTGTTTAAGAGAAAAGAGAAAAGTATTAATGAGAAGAAATATGTGGCCACCATTTAATATGACACTTTTTTCACCCAGTTAATGTCAGTCTATATAACTGCTTTCAATGTTGTGTTTTTTGGCCCCCAGCCCGCCTATGCTGGGGGAAGGCTGCTGTTGCTCCTGGAGCTGCCAAAGAGGTACAAGGTGGGACAGAGGTGGAGGCTGCAGGTCCAGGCAGGCAAGAGAGCCAGGCGCGGAGTGGGCTACCTGCAGTGCCCGCAAAGGCTGCAGTGGTGACAGACACGATGTCCCCTTCAGCAAGTACTGCCCTCAGCGGAGAGGGTGTCTATGGCTCTATGGAAAATTAAGAGAGTGGCTTCGATATATTTTTTTTGATTTATAAGGTTTATACATTTTCATTTTTTGCTTCAGTTGTTCTGAAGCACATTTAGTAGCACATTTATTACCCTGAAGTCAGATGGTTTTTAGTGGCAATCAAGAAAGTTTCATTGGCAATGAGGCAATGGTCTCTTTTCTTAATTTATCTTATATGGAAAAGTCCACTGTAATGAATGCATGGACACCTTGAGTCTGTAGTAATCAAACTGGACACATTGCAGGCTATTTAAATTAAGGTTTTGTATATTGCTTACTGCATGCACTTCTATCTGATATTTCGCCTGTTCTTTTAGTTGAAAAGATGCTGTAAAACAGAAAACAGGCAAAGCCTCTGGGGAAGCCAAGTCCATCATCTGAGTCTCTGTGCTGTGCTAGTGTCACCTTGTGGCTTTCTTTTTGTTATGAAAGTGAGAGTGATCTTACCATTACCTGTAACCTATGCATACTCCCATGCAAGTTGACAGGAAAAAAAAACCTTCCTTCTTAGTACCATCTCCAGGTTTCTCAATGAAATAGCCTCCAGTCTGGCCTTTCTCTGTTATAGCCCTTTACACTAGGTCTGCAAAACAAGAAAAAAGAATTTGTAAATACTCCAAAAAAAAAACAAACCCAAACCACTGCATATTCATTGTGTACCGGTGTAAATGCTTGCATAGGTACAATGAAAGGTCACAGAGAACCCAAGTGCTATACCTAGAAGAAAGGTTTAAGTAACGTCATTCTGGGTTGCCCAAGATAAAATCAACTTCTTGGCCCTATCAAGTCTGAATACCTTGCAGGAGAATTCCTTATGATTGGGCATTTCATGTGAGCTTGCTGTCTCGTTAGGGAAACATTAAAAATTTTTGTGCACATAAAACCTGTTCAGAAATTCCAGGCAAATTACTTATTTATAATAGTTTGATGGTCTTATAAACATGCATGTAGAGATCAGAGTGGATTAAAGACGATCAAAAACACATCATCTAAAAACTACAGATTACTTGGAAAAAAACCCAGTAGACTGCTTCTCAAACTTTTTGGGACCTGAGACTCATTATAAAAAACAGACGTAATTCTGCATCTAACTAATAAATTGGTAAAATTATCTCCTGCCAAAAGAAAATCTCCTGAGGAGTGGTTGAATATGTCTGAAATATTTCAGCTGAACAATGTCATCCAAATAATTAGCTGATTGTGCCAAAAAATTGAAGAGTGGGATCCTGCTTATTTAAGGGAATAAATTAGGTATTTAAAAATAATGGTCTGATTCTATCTCCTGTGAGACCCAAGGCAGCCACCCAAGGCTGGCAAGAATAAGACAAGCTCTGCAAGACCTGGAGCAGCAACATGCTGGATACCACAGGGCCTCCCGAATGGCCTGTGTCTGGACTCTGCAGAAGCAGCTGGGCAGGCTTCTGGGTGTGCTGTTTGCATGGTTCAGGTCTGCCATTCCTCTTTGGGGAGCTCAGAAGTGAACACCTACCTGTCAGACACCTCATGTCTGATCATAGAATCACAGAATCACAGAATGGTTTGGGTTGGAAGGGACCTTAAAGATCATCTGGATTCAACCCCCCTGCCATGGGCGGGGACACCTCCCACCAGACCAGATTTCTCAAAGCCCCATCCAGCCTGGCCTTGAACACTCCCAGGGATGGGGCATCCACACCTTCCCTGGGCAACCTGTTCCAGCACCTTACCACCCTCAAGGTAAAGACTTTATTCCTTAAATCTAATGTAAATCTACCCTCTGTCAGTTTAAAACCATCAGCCCTTGCCCTATCACTACGCCCCCTGATGTCTGAATCTGACGTCTGAATCCCATCCTGAATAGATTGCATTTACAAGTATGTCACCTGTAGGTTTCTCTAGGAGAGCCTCTTTTGATTCTGTATCCACACAGACTTCATACCTCTGTCAGCAACAGGAAATAATTCTGTCTTTGAACAATGCCCTAGTAACTCGAATGTAAATCTACTTGATAGACCACTACTCTCTCTTCCCCAGAAATCATCTCCATCATTTTTTTCTTCCCACAGCTGCCTGTAGCTGGAAGATTTTTCAGAGAGACTTTGAGCTGTTGGCAAAAGGGTTAATAATCTAAAACCACAGCTCATCACCTGATTATTACTAAAAAAGAATACTCTTCAGATGGTCTACGCTGTATGTATTAAAATATGAAAGTTGTTCTTACCTGACAAGTGAGAGGTCTGAGTAGTCGCTGCTTGTAAGCGAGGGAAGCTAGGGAGTGATGGTCATGACATTCAGATCACGACACGTGGAGGTTATGCTGATGAAAATACAGTTGCTGGCCATTTCAGAGGGACTGAATACACTGGGTAGAAAGAAAATTTTAAAGAAACTGCATTTGGGCCTGCTGTGTAACAAGATGAGGCTGAGCTGATACTCAGCTGAAAGAGCAATATCCACACCATTTTTCCCACTGGGGAAACCTGCTTCTCCAAGTGAGGCAGGAAGAGCTGGAGAGAGCAGAATCACCAGTCTCAGCCTCCTTTACACCAGTAATGGGCTCTTCTTCCCTTATGGGTTAGAAACCTGATGATGTAAAGGAGTAGAAAGGAAATTTAAAAAAAAATGTTATATATTTAAATCTTTTAATATTTAATGCTGAATTTTATCTTTCACTTGGCGTGCTCTTAGAGTATCCAAAAACCAAGCCACTCACATCAAAATGTTGTTGTAACAAATTTCATAGTGAATATTTTTCATAAAAAGTCCAAATCTAGATTCATCCAAACCTGAGCAAGCTTAGATATTTTCTATAAAATCTTGAGAATTTAAAGGTCTGCTATCAACTTACATAAAACATGATCCCAAGACAAAGTCAACATAGAGAATATATTAGAATTCAACAAGAATGATGACTGAGTATCTTCTTACCTATAGTTCCTGTTCTTAGCCTAGTAATCATGAATACTCTATGAAGAAAATACCATGACATTCCTACATATACAGTTCAAAAGAATAAGCAGGACCAAAATAAATCATTTTTTGCCTTGTATGAACTTGTGCACAGGACAGAATGGGACAACTTGAAAATGAAGTTAACACTTTTCTAAACATGCTGTCGTACAGAAGTAAAAGATTTCAATTTTTTCATAGACAAGACAGGAGAATATCATATGCTATATTTGGTTGTGTTTTCACTTTTCCTAAGCCCTTGTCACTCCTGCTTTCACTAACCATGCAGTCTATTTTCTTTACTTTATTAATCACCTGACAATCTTCCCTGAGAGAGCGGAAGAAGAAAGTTATGAATAAAAGACTCCATTGCTTGTCATGTTCATAAACAACCTACTAAGTTTGAAAGAAACCTTTCACAGCAATTTTAACAGCCAAAAGTAACAGCTCATTTAAAGAGCTCTTTGGTGAGAGAATCTTAATTTGCATGCGGCCAAAAAGTTGATCCAGATTGATGAGGAGTTCTGAAAATATTGTGGCAAATTCCTCTTTTATTCAATATACAAAGTGCAGCCTGACTAGCTGCAAAGGAGGTATGGATGAAAATTTCAAAGATGTTATGTACACAATTTCCAAATGTTCTAATAAGAATTAGACAACAGGCCTTCCTAAAAAATTTTGAAAATATCTGCTTTAGGTACTAACAGTATATCTCTCTTTCCCTAAGTAATGTATTTCACAGATGATACATAACACCTTAGGCTGGATAACACAGGCATATTGAATAAAATACCTGCAGGGTCTGAGTCTGTAATTATATTCAGGACAGTAGCAATATATAAAGATTATTGTTAATCATTCTGTATAACTACTTTTAAGGCTTCATCTGTTCAATATTTTAAAATATTTGCAAGTTGCAATTTATTAAGTAAGTACTTAAAAATTCTGATGCATATATGAAAAATACACATCTGCAGGTTTGTTTCTTACTTCAAAACCAGTTTCTGAATCTGTATGTTAACAGTTTATTAAATTATCCTTTGCACACACATATGTATGTATGTACATGAAAATACAAATAGAAATATTCCAACAGCACAAATGGGAGTCTAGAAAATGATTAATATATCAGGACAGCTGGGATCTGAGGAGAGAAAAGTGCGGCCATTTGACTCTTGGCTGACACTTCCAACCATATGTGACACTTCCAACCATATGTTATAATGCATATAAAAAATCAAATTTTTCACTTGATTAAACATCATGGGAAAATTTGTAATCCAGTTTGTTCCTTTAAACTGAAACTGATACCTGATTTCTAAATATGATGCCATTGCATAAGGTAAAATTTGATCTGGAGTTAATTCCAGTTTCATCTTTGGCAGAACTTTAAACAAGTTTTAACAAGTTCATAGGAATAAAAAAGGAAGCTGCACATAAAATAGATTTGTACTGTCTTTATTCTGACAGAGTCACAATGCAAATTCTTTTAGTAAATTAAGGGGAAAAATACAACTACTATGTATTTTAACTGGAATTCTTTACTAGTCAATGTCTTTAGTAGACAGCATACTTATTTGGGTTCTTTAAGCTCATCTCTGAAAGATTCTTTTTTGAAAATGTTGGTCTTGGCCTATGGTATTTGAAAGATTATATAGCTTATTTAGCTACGTCAAAGGACAACATTCTCAAAATTCAAAGAAACACATAGCTATGTATTTATTGGATACTTCTGTATCAAGAAGGCAGACTGACAACAAAATGTTTCTGGAGAGAAAGACACTTCTAGAATGGAATATTACTTTAATAAAAGTAATCCTTTCAAGCATCATTCTGGGATGAAAAAATAGAACGACTATGGGTCTGTCTACTTCAGCATTTCAGGTTAGGGTCAGGAGTACCAATTTCAAGTGAATCTTCCAGTTGGTCTTTGATTACCGCTGTTTGCCTTGATATCATGAGTCATTTCAGAGCATATGAGCAAGTTTGCTTTCAGAAACTAGACCAGAAGGCTCCTTCTTAATGCAATCCAACTGCTAATAGTCACTGAGACCTTGGGACCAGACTTAGAACTAGTCCAAAGTAAATCCCTTTCCATGACCTCAGTGTGTGCACCATATGCAGTAATTGTTTCCCTTGACTTTGTACCGAAGACAGCTATGATTCATTTTTCTTCCTGTGGGCATTCACTAGACATTTACTTTTTGGTGACCTGCAGCAGGTCTTAACTGAAAAGTATCCAGAATTTGCACTTTCCCTGCTTTTTGGTCACATTACTGTAGCTACTTGCAAGCAGTTTAAGGCAAGAGAAACAATTTTTTGTTCCCTGTCCATGTAGTTTTTCACTCAATATGAAAACAAAACATATCAAACAAGGAAAACCGTGAAAAAAGTTCATTCTGACACCAGCTTTGTTTTTAATTGTTCCATAGCTACATGTAAGGATCTAGAAGGGTTGTTATTCACACATTATGATGGGTAAAAACTCTTACTAAACATATTTAGATATCATTTCTACTGTTTTTAGACTTGCTTGGTTTAATAACTATGTAGAAGCAAAGATAAATACCTATATAAGTACTGCTTATACATACATATGTTAATTTTCATAACACAGATGTGACCACTTAGATTTGTTTTAAAGGAAAAAAATAACTGCAAGATTTCATCGGGTGATAAAGTATCACCCCCCCCACGCCTCTCAGCTAAAACAACAATAAAACCCCAGTAGTTGAAGTGAGAAGCTCCAACTCGTTAAAACAAACTGTTAAAGGAAGCAATTTGCAGACAAAGCAGATGTTACACTGGTCTCAGCTGAACATATTTAGTTGCATTTTTTCAGCCTTCTTAATCAATCAGAAAAGGGAATTCATGTTTATAGTTACTCCTTATATCAAGCAAACCAGACTATTGAGCTTTTTAAACTGGAGACATGCAGTTCTGAAATAATGATTCATAACATGACATGACCGAGTTTTTTGGGAACAAAAAAAAGTCTTTGCTGATAAGTTGCCTTTGGAACAACATTGGATTTTTTTTATGAACTCTGTCTTCCACATGTTTGGAAAAGAGTCAGTCTTTCCTACAGTAGTCTTTCACATGACCTCATGAAGGAGCTGGTATTAATATTTTTATAACTTATCATCCTAATTACTTAGCACAATAAATTACAGGTACTGTGAAAAACTCAACTACATATACATCATCTGCAAATGTTATAAACCCAGTCATATTATTTGCTGTTGGAATTTCAGTTGACACCAAATTTCAGTTATTGATGACAGTACAAAATTTCAAATTTTTTGCATTTGTCCTCCTTAGGTACTTAAATGGTTTTCTTTACTGTCATCTGAGTTGCAGAAATGTCATAACATCTTTCTCTTCCTGTCGGTCCTGAGAGATACAAAACTGTTACTATATCAGTACTACAAAATGGAAACCAAGGTACAGAGACAAGTCACTTATTTAAGTTATACATGTAGCAGTGAAGTGTGTTAAAGTCTTGCAGATCTTATAGTAGCACAGTAACCACTGTACCATCTAGTTTTGGGGTGAAAAATAATGGCTTACATCAGCACTTCTCAGTTTGTAAGAGACACCTCTCTAGAGAGATGGTACAAACAGGGGGGAAAAAAACGTCCCCAAGGCCAGAAAAAATGCATTTCAATACAAATACCATATTTTATGAAGAGTTATGGAGAGTTCTTAATCTACTGTAGTAAGGCATAAGGTATGAAACTGGCGAAACATGGTTTTAGATATCCTTATTAATGCCGTTCTTACTTCAAGAGTAAGAAATACTCTCAGAGTCCAGATCCAGGGGGTATCATCAGTCACATTCACATTTCTTGCATAACATCAGGTGATTTGCTATGTGGTGCAGGAAAGGAGACAACATCATTAAATGCTGGACAATGCTAGTTTCAAGTAGAGCTATGAAAAGAATTTACATACTTCAGCTATATCAGTGTAACTGAAGAGATAATTCCACAATAGAGTTAGTCTTTGGAAGACTATTGCCTTTGTGAGCCTCCCTCCTTGGTGCTTGGAACACGTCTAAGGAATTGTAGTTGAGAGAAATGTTGCATACGGGTATGAAGAATCATGATCTGGCTACCTTCAGCACAGGATCTCTGTTTATGCATATCCATGCATGCTGTCCAGTCTTACCCTGTGACTCAATACCATGAAATACTACAGTGTAGTATTCTGAATATGGATGATACTGTTGATTTCACAGAAACAGTACCAGTACTCACCCTACCTAATTGTCCTGAATTACAGTCAGCCACATCCAAACTACCCAAGGAAGTGGCAGAGAGCTTTTCCATTCAGTGTCTTGCAGTATTGTGACTGTTGTGTACTCCAGTTTATCTTCTTTATTGTAAATAATTACAAAGAGTTTTTTTTAAAAAGTATTTGTTTAAAAGACATGTAGGGGAATTTTTTATTTTCTGAATAAATTACTAATGTTAGCACAAACCTAGAAGCTGTTGTTACTTTTAAGAGCTCATACATTAAAGAAAAAAAAAATTAAGTATTACTTTACTACTTCTGTGTTTTACCGTTAAACATACACCATGCCAGAAGGCAGTTTGAATATGGCTGAA
This sequence comes from Stercorarius parasiticus, assembly GCA_013396915.1. Classification (NCBI taxonomy): domain Eukaryota; kingdom Metazoa; phylum Chordata; class Aves; order Charadriiformes; family Stercorariidae; genus Stercorarius; species Stercorarius parasiticus. The sequence goes on along the minus strand of VWZL01000226.1, from coordinate 109,199 downwards.
AATTTTAAAACCAGGGTGGTCAATTCTCAGAAAAAACAAGATATCCTGTGTGAAGTCAGCTTTCATGGACTTATACCTCAATGCCAGCAAACCCCAGGTGGGGTAATTATTCCCAGTGAGCTGTGAAGGATCAGTATGGGAATTTCACTGCCAAAAGCTGATTTTAGGGAACTCAAGCAGTTATAAACCATTCCCTTCTGGCTTTAGGTAAGTCCTGAATTGTTCAGTTAGGTTTGCAAAGTAGCCTACATTGGATACTGCTTGATATTGCATAATACTCTGTTCGTAACAGTATTTCAGTCCACTGAAATTAAACTACTTTTAAAAAGGCTTCTATTTAAGGCAAGTAAAAAGAAAAAAAAAAAAGAACGTCTCTGAGTTGTGGGTTCTGGACTGCAACATATATGTAACCTCACCCTAAAGGTTTTGTTTTGACAATTTAATTTCATAAACAGTAATTACATCTTAATTATAGTTAGGTGGGTTCTTTCTGATGCCATTAGAACTCCATCAAATTACAGAATAATTTGTAAACCTTTGTCTAAAAGTCATAAAAAGTTCACATGACACAGAATTCTAGTATGGGATTGCCAAGACCATCTTCAATCATGGAAAGTTGTTCAGGATATAGAGTGGAGAATCATGTTTCATCCACCCCAATTCAACAATTTCCACAATAGTTTTATTTTATGTCCACCAGTGTAAGCTTGCATAAATATTCAGCTTTTTTTTAGTAATAATGAGGGTTTCCTGAAACAAGTAAGGTTGCCCTTCCAGTTTTGTATTTGAGATAATTTAAGACATTGGTAGAAGCAGTGCATCCCTAATCAGTGAAATTGAGCATATATGGATGGGGCTGCAGAATAGCTCAGCAGAGTTTGCATGTGAATATGTATTTCAGTATCTCTTAAGCTCTCTGCGTTCTGCAAGCTGCTTTCAGTAACGTGCTCCACTGTGATGGACAGGAATCCTGAAATGTTACCGTCTGAATCACACTGCATTTCAAAATCTGATACGTAGAGCTGGTCAGTATTGAGATTGATTCTTTAGTGGATAAGCAGTATCTCCTTAGTGATCTGGTCTCCTCAGTGATCTGATAATGAGGCCGGCAAATGATTCTGATAGTTTTTCAATACTTGAATCATTCATTGTGATATTAACAATCCAAACCTGAGCAGGATAACATTTGAATTTGCGGTGTTTGTATTTACTTCTGATAATTGGACTTTCCCACAAAAAAACCTATTAAGCTACAGAACCACTGTCACGGTTGCTAAGACTGTGAGCATGTTATAGTGCCTTGCTTTCACAGAAGTCACAGTCTGAAGTGAGGCACCCGATGGATAACTAGAGGCAGCTTGAAAATCTATAGTAGTCCCACTGGCAACATTAATCAACTCTAATTTCTGTGGCAGTCTGGCATGCAACTAAGTGAACATTCATATACATTTTTGTAACACCACATGCCGCTGGCAAATCTAAGTTATTAATAGAGCTCATTGTGAGGGAGCCATTCCACAGCAGATGCTTCCTTAGCGCAACAGATTTAAATTTTATCAAATGCCACCTTGCCAACTATGCTCACCTAGATTGCCCATTTGTCAAATTTTCTCATAAACACCATGATACTTTCTTCCAGCACAGTCTTTATGCACAGAAAGTACTCCCTGTAAGAAAATTAAAAGACTACACTATTAATCTTCTTGCAATCTCTTTTCAAAATACAGCTACATTATGATCAGTGCAAAACACTCAGTGATGAGTTCATGGTGGTTGTAGAGGTTGCTGTAGTCACTGATTGTTAATCTGAATTTAATCCTTATTTCCTATAACATTCCTCACACTGTTTGTGCTAGGATGGATACCCTTTTGGAGAGGGACCATCTTTCCGTTATGTGATCCAGCATGCTGTCCTGGTGCTATTTCTAAAACAAGTGGTATTACTGCGCAAGTGGCCTACTGCCTGCCATTGGGTCAAAATGAACAAATTATTCAGTCATTTTGTCCTGTGGGCTATCTGTGAGTTTGGGTTATTTTAAATTTTCCTTTACAAAAAGAATTTGGCAGTAGTTATGGTATCTAATGGGAGTGACTGAATATGAATATTTCCAGTTCTGTCAGAACTGTGGTACAGTGCACTGTTGGATCAATACAATCCACCACATCAGTCTTTCCTGTCTTGTTGGTTCATTCTTCTATTCCAAATGGATTGGTTATGTCATTCTTAAAAAACACATTTTCATGACATATTTTTAGAAGATTATGTCATGAGAGCACTAACATGACATTTTAATTAAGCATAGCCCATATTTTATTTACCCTTTTTATCACCAGTTAAACTGAGACACGAAGAAAAGAATAGGCGTAAGACAACCCTACATAGCAAACTAATGGCAAAAGCACCAGGGTAAATCTTACTTTAAGTCTGCAGAACAAAATCTGATTATATGATACTAGAAAAAGGATTTGATGGTTAATGCCCTTTGCGCCTTCAGCAGGTATCATAAGATTGTACCAAAGGACTTAATTATACACACTAGTATTCACAAAGGCACTGGAGACCTTGTAACACTCTAGGATCACATTTTGCAGCAGGGCTGATTGCTTTCTGCAGTGAATTTGTGGCAGTGATAACAAGGCTTCATAAAAGTCACCATTTGCTGTGAAAAATCAAAGACTCAGAAGAAATGTAGAGCAAGAAATAGGCTGAGAAATGTATCAGTGTTATTAAAAGTAGAGCCATGGGAGCTTGGAAGAAATTGCCTGGCAAGAAAGCACATAAACCTTTTGGAGAACTTAATAGAAGCCAGGGGAAGTGTTAAAGAAATTAGGACAGTAAACTGAGGTTAAAAAAGAAGAGAAAGAGGTGATTAAAAAGAGAACAAGAGCAATGAAATGGAAAGCTACCTTCTCTAGTTCGTTCTAGAGGTTTCTTGAAAGACGGAGTAAATTGGATGCTCATTTGTACTGTGAACATACTGCGATATCTGCAGAAATCAAGCTTTAAGTCTTCTCTGTTGCAGTTTAGACCAGCTTTGGTGGGAGAATTTGAGGCTATTAGGTTACGTCATATGCTTTGGGCATCCATTTCTGTTAGCTAGTAAAAGTCTGTGGGGAGAGTTGACTTCAAGGATAATAGTTATCAGTCACTACTCCAGGATTAGAAGCTCCAGTTTATGAGACCATATACCATCTAATATAAAGAAAATTCACATATAGATGGTTCTATAGTTCATCAGCTAATCTGTTATATTTGTTTAAGATTACAAAAAATGTTTTAGAGAACACTATTATTCCAGATGTCTTCAGTTCTTTCCAGGATGGCTGTAACTTACATATGACATCTATAAAAAAAGACACCTATTCTTAGACAAAATGTCCATGCTGGTCTACCACTGCCGTCAGTGCAATCAGTATGATAATATTATTTCCTGTTTTGAAGACCTCATTGTGAATGGTTGGGACTATTCTCTGCTGTTTTCATTTTGATTTCTTGGAGATAACGAAAGAAAATACTTTCTGCTGTGGAGGCTGGTGGTTGTAACAGATGAAGGGAAGCAACCTGAAACTGTAATAAGGACCATATTTAGTCCTTTTACTACAGTCATTTGCTTGTAAATTGGTAGAGTTCAGAGTTTCAGAATGTTATTTCATTAACTTCAGTTTCTGCATATAGCAATGCTGTTGTGCAAGGATCATTTCAATTCTGTTATATCTACTCACTGCAACTTTATTGCCTGGGCTTACTATCATTACTTGTATATTTACCATTTCAAATCCAAATTACTAGAGACCACTTTGCAGTAAGTCCCATACTAAACAATTTCAGAACCTGCTGACAAGTGAGAATGCATCAGCCTGTTATACAAGCCATGTGCTAGATGGGGAACTAGGGCAGGATTTGCTGAGCTGAGGAGAGGAAGAAGCAGCTGGCTACAGACCAGCAGCTGCCTGCAGTGCCTTGTGTGCTCAGTGTTGCGCTCTATAGGAGAGGTTGCATTACTTTGTGAGTCCTTTTCTATCACTGTAAACTGCATCTCACCCATCATTGGTACCAGCCACATGCTGCATTTTTGTAAAGAGACTGAGACATTGATTTCTCCCTGCCTCCTCAGAAAAATCATGAGCCAAAACTGTATACTCCTGGTCCTAGGCACTTGAACGACCTCCTCTTTTTGTTAAATGCAGTGGCAAGGGGTGTTACGTGAGATTAGCACCCAGCTCTCTTAAGGCAGCTGCCTTCAGAAGCTGTTACCTGGCTTACTGGCATTCAGATTGTGACATAAAACCCCCTCTTTCCTTCTAACAAGACAGGAAAGGGAATAGTATAAAGGCTGTTCTTTCTTCAGGTTGTACTTTTGATTCGTTTAAGGACAATCTCTATGATGTTCTGTTTTTAAACTGAAGGAAGGGTGGATGGAAATATGTACCTGCATAATACTCTTTGAGTTTATAAACCATTGCAGAATCCTGCTATGTGACTTAGCACTAACCTTCTCTAAGGGGTTGCTTCAGCTCTGGAATAACTGACATCCTCTCACGTCCCAGGCAATGCATCCCACACAACTGTCTGTGCCTGGAATAATTGCAGCCTGATTGCTTTAAAAAGTTTAAGATTTGCAGATTCAAAACCAAGATTAAAACCTGCAGCTGGAACCCCTTGGAATATAAAATTTTTGCAGGAATAGGATTTTATTAATTTTTTTTTTTTAAAAAAGGGAGTCCTGAAACAAACGAAGCAGTGTTACAAGTATATTTTTAAATATTTGTTTTAAATTCATAAAAGTCCCTCTTTCTTATTAATGCAAAAAAGAAATGCAAGACCCACAAGGTTAAAAGAGAAAAGATGCTAAAGTGTACTTGAAAGACAAGTTTTGCACCTGGAAACTGATGTGAGAATGTGGGCTGCCTGGCTGTTGTTTTAATATTTTTTATTTGTTTCTTTTGAATGATGAGATAAAGATGTGAAGGAAGAAAGATAGCTTACCTGTCATAGGAAAAAAAAAAATATTAACCTGTGTTTAATTTTCTCAGTAACTTTTTTTTTCAAATTCTCAAAGGTGGTCATTCATCTCCATGGTTTTAGAGGTTCCAATAGAGGATGGTGCAGTCACACTTGACAAAGATTAAGTCACACTCTGTTCTGCTATTGACATCAATGGGAAAAAGAATGAGACACTCATGTTAGATGCAGATGAGGAACGGAAAAGTACTTGCCAGTTCCCACCTTCATAGAGTGCCCTGATTGCCTCTGAATTTCAGTGTGGCAAGACCCAAGTCTACCAGATTCTGTTATTCTCTCCCCCTCTTTCCTGGTTTCCACTGAAATGGAACCAGATATAAAGACTGGAAAGGACTTATTCTGTACACAAAATCACTGGTGAGACAAGTGATCAAATCTTTGAGACTGAGCAAATTCCTTCTGGTAAATCTGGATTTAGCTTTACCTTATTTTCTGCTGATTTCAGCATGTGTATACAACATATAGATCAAAACAACACATTTTGCAGTGAAAATCTGAAGCTGTGAAACCAACAATAGATCAAAATCTGGCCCCATAAGAAGATTTCTTTTTCCTTCTCCTTCTACTCCTTCTTTTTCAGGAAAAAGCAAAAACAAAACCCCCAAATCAACCTAAGTTGTTATCTGTTTGTATGAGTTGGAACAGGCTTTTCTGCTTAAGTAATACTCTTATCAGAAATGTTTAGGAGGCCAGTTCAGTAAGAAGTGCAGGAAGAGAAAATTTTTCTCATATTTTTAGTCAGGCTGCCTAAAGAAAAGGAAGGACCAACCTCCCTTGCCACTCCTTGCTTTAGTATGAGATTCCAAAAGAGAGATATTCTCCAATTAAAAATACAATCTTTCAAATCACTTGCGTACAGAAATTTAGTTACAGAACTAACCCCTTAGAGGACATACATATTACTCCCCCCTTACACTTGCCCATCAATAAGTCACTGTGCAGACAAGCAAATGAAGCTGTGTAACATGCCACGTTATCATACAAGGCAATAAAACAGAGATGCTTAGGAAAAGATTGAAACTAACCTCTCCTTTTTTATTTGTGTAAACCACTCCTAACATTTCTTAGCAGTTTTTTAAATAATGTCTTGCTCAATTTTTGCCCAAATTTTATCAGAGTGCAAAAATAGATCAAATACATAATAAATGCTGATTTTATAGCTGTTTTCCAAATTTAAATCACACTAATTTCCTAACAGCACTGAAAAGAAACACCCAAAACTACCTTGCAGTTAAAGAAGAGACAAAAATAATAACTACATATTATAAAAGGCATTTGAAGGATATAACTGTTAAAGAGACAGTCATTTCCTCTTTTTACCTGTCTCAAGGCGTGATTGGGAGAATGTTACTAGGGAAGTAGTGGTGTGCCAGATACTGCTATATTTATATGCTGCTATTCAGCTTAGGTAATACTTACCCCATTTACGCAGATCTTCACATAATCATGACTAGACACTAGATATTACCCAGTTGCCTTCCATTTATAAAAGTGCTCATTTCTAAGTTGTCATTACATTAATCATTCGTCTTAGAATGCTAAATCTGATTTTCTAAGTTCTTATTATTTGTACAAGGAAACTCCACTTACCCCATGCGTGAGCTTTCCAATACTACTATTTAAGAACAGCTTAAATTACTTATGACTTCCAAAATTATGGCATTCAGAGCCTCTAATAGTTAAAGATTTGGGGTGGTCTGACTAAAAAAAATATCTACTCCATTCTTGCCTACTGTATTTACTGTTTTATAAATGTTAAGAGTTAAACTGTTTTCAGTTATGCTTTGACAGTGTGTGATGATACGTGAAATTGACTTTTGTTTGGAAGGGCAGCTAGCTGCCTTTTGAACTAGAGGACTAGAAAGTAGCAGAAAAGTTGTTGATTGTCTTCACCACAAGGACAGGAACCCAGGTCTGAAGTAGCCGCATCCTTATGAGAGACTCAGGAGGCTACAGTGAAAACTGAAGAGAGGAAATACTCTTTTTGCTTGTTTTCTTATTGCTAGTTTTACAGCTAGTTGGTTAGAATTTTCGTTTCTCTTTTCCCCTTTAACGTACCATGAAGTCCTTTCTGGTGAGTAATAAAATAATATTTTCTACTGCTTTTTATGCATTGCATTATTTGGGATTTCAGCATAGAAACCTCAAATTATTCCTGAGAGAAGAGAGGTACTATTCTCATAAGTTGGATTTTATAATATATACTGCAATGTCTTCTGTATGCAATATCTTATTATTTGTTAAGAACAAATAACTAACATGCATTTTTCTCATTGGCACATTTTTCTTACATGGTATTGAGAGAAAAATTAAAAATTCTTTCAAAATAACAAAACACTTATTTTTACCCCTTCACCTCTTCCCTCTGCTAATGATGAAGGAAATTCTTATCCAAACTTTTTTTCAGAAATAGGAAACTAAATTCCAAAAATGTTATGAAACTTACCCGAACAACATCAAAGTTACTCTCAAAATAAGAATTCCAAATCTGAGACAGGTTTTCTGACTCCTTGAAAATCTTTCTTTTTACAGGGAACAGTGAGCCCAGACCAGTCATGACAAGGCTTTGCCAGGCTGGTATTACCAGACTGCAAAGGAGAAAAGAAACAACTATGAAATGGCGTACAGCAGTTCAGACTTCATTTCTAATCAATCATACACAATAATCTAGATTTTTGGCAAACTATGCACTTCAGGACCATCATCCAGCATAGGAAGCAAATAAAGTTAGCAGTAAGTAGGAAAAAAGAAACACTAAATAAAATCCTGTTTTCTGAGAAAAAATAGGTTTTAACTATTTATTTGTTACTCTGACATCTTTCTTTCCAAAATGTGCCATGCTTGCCAAACCGTGATCAACAGTTCTATTCTCACAGATTCAACTCTGTGTTTATTAAAGTTTTGATGCCAGCATTTCTCAATTCCATACCACCATAAAATTTGTTTTGGTTGAAACTCACGTAATAGGCTGAATCTTAAGGGGAGGGAAGGGAAAACACTCCATGGAATTCAGACAAACACATTTAATCCTTTTTTGAAGTGACCATTGTGAAATCCTACCAGCACATATTCAACAGTGGCTTTTTTAAACGTGCATCTTCTGTCTTTATTTATTTTTAGTGTTTTCTCCAGAAGATGTCTGGAAACTGTTCTCGTATTAAACACAGATGTCAGGGTGCCAATGCTAGAGAATCTGTCTGTGAAAAAATCAAAAACTATAAAGATCGTAAGATTTGCAACAAAGCTGAGCATAATATTGCAGCAATAAATTTTTATTTGCAAATGTTACTCTTTTTTTTTATTGTTGTTTTGACTCGTATTCCACTTCTCATTTTGCTCTTAGAAAAAAAGGAGAAAAAAAGACAGTATTGTGCGTCCTCCCAGAAAATAGAACCAACCCCAGAAGACTCCTTTGCTTTGTGGTGTGGATGAATCCGGGACGCAGTAATATTCTGATAGAAATGAAAAAACCACATTTTCTTGATAAGTTTCCATAGTAAATATAAAAAGGTAAACAATTCTTGCAGAAGTTTTGTTTCACAGTTAAATCTTCTGCGTTGTAAATCTTTTGTGTACAAAGGTTTATGAGATAAATGCTTTGTATAATTTTTTTAGAGTTTAAAAATCCCAGTCAAGATCAAAAATTCTCAGTGTCAGATGTTACATAAACAAACATACAAGAAAGGTCAGATCCTTACTCTGAAAAGCCATAACAACCTGCTTTTTTTCTTATTCTGTGTGTCAATAATTTAAAGACAAAATGAGACATGTATTTTTTCAGTACTGAGTATTGACTTATGCTTTGAAAGAATGGTTAAGCAACTCCCTTGCAGATTAATAAATTGAGAAAAATCCATGCTTTTGGGGGGAATAGACGAAGGAGGTCTACTTCATTGTTCAGAGGATGAACTTCATCCTACTTGAATATCCAGTTGATGTGATGTTATTATATTGTAAATATAATAGGTACCAATAGTTAAAAGGTAGAAGGTGGCAAAAGTACTTTTTGATGCTATATACTGTTAAACCACCAACTGATGAACCTTTGACGATGAAGGTATTTTTTGCTTATTTCCTTTTATGGTGGAGGCATTGTTTATGAACGGCACATCTCCTAAACTCACAGAAATGGAATATTTTGTGGGAGGTTAGACTGCTTTTTTTTTAAAAAAACAATGCTCATTTGGGATCTTTGCCCACACAGCTGTATTTTAACTGAGGCTAACCCTGAGCCCAGTGCCTAGTTCATCATAGCACTCCTCCCCTCATTTAAGCTAATGACGAAAAGCCTCCCTAACTTCAGGAAAGTAAGGTCAGACCTTAGGTGGGCTGCATATCACTCAGACATGTAATCCTTTCCTCATTGCACTGAGCCACATCAGACTTCTGAGTAGCTCATTACAGATCCAGGGAGTGTTCACACTTTAGCATGTTCCATGCTGTGCAAGACAGTTAAGTCACCTACACCTGTCCTGTCGGTGAGAATGTTAAGAACCCTGATCCCTCTCTTGAGCAATAAATCTTGAAGATTGACTTCAGTTTGATGCAGGGCATATTCTGTAACTACAGAGTCACAGAAATAATCCAAAGTTCTAGAAAGTGCCTGGGTTTTACTTTTTAAAGCAAAAAATGTCTTTGACTTGGATTCCGAAGCTCTTTGAGTCCAGTTAGCAGACTTTTATAAGCCAACACATAACTTTATCTTTGTTAATTATGAAGAAAACATGAAATAGAGAAAGCTCCTATGTTATAGAAATAGCTGGGAGTTATTCCATCATATGATGCAGTGTTTTTTACTTAAATCAAGGCAGTCAAATCCCGAATTTGCCGAACTTGGCAGTAAGACCTCATCTAAGTCTTTTCTCTTGTGCAGTATGATCCAAAATTAACATAATTTATGATACAGACAGCGGGATCTTAGCTACCATTAAGCACCTATCAAACACATCTAAGCAGAGTCACCCTAAGCTCATTACATTGTTAAATGTAATCACAGAATCACAGAATGGTAGGGGTTGGAAAGGACCTTCAGAGATCATCTAGTCAACCCCCGTGCCAAAGCAGCTTCACCTAGAGCAGGTTGGACAGGAACGTGTCCAGGTGGGTTTTGAATATCTCCAGTGAAAGACACTCCACCACCTCTCTGGGCAGCCTGTTCCAGTGCTCTGCCACCCTCAAAGTAAAGAAGTTCCTCCTCATGCTCAGACAGAATTTCCTGCGTTCCACTTTGTGCCCATTGCCCTTTGTCCTGTCGCTGGACACCACTGAGAAGTGTCTGGCCACATCCTCTTGACACCCGCCCTTTAGATAGTTATAAGCATTAATGAGATCCCCTCTCAGTCTTCTCTTCTCCAGGCTAAACAGACCCAGCTCTCTCAGCCTTTCCTCATAAGAGAGGTGCTCCAGTCCCTTGATCATTTTTGTAGCCCTCTGCTGGACTCTCTCCAGTAGTTCCTTAACTTTCTTGAACTGGGGAGCCCAGAACTCCAGGCGTGGCCTCACCAGGGCAGAGTAGAGGGGCAGGATGACCTCCCTTGACGTGCTGGCCACGCTCTTTTTAATGCACCCCAGGATACCGTTGGCCTTCTTGGCCACAAGGGCAAATTGTTGGCTTATGGTCAACTTGTGGTCTACCAGGATTCCCAGGTATAATCTGGACAATCACGTTCAGCACATAATCAGCACATTTTCACTTACAATGTATTCTCTATCCCTATTCATTTGTCCCAGGTATGTAGGCAACCTATACAAGAGATGACACCCACATGAGGGCAACTCAACCACAGCCTGACTTCACACTCCCTACAGTGGAAGCTTCAACAGCTGTTTCACATGTAGTAGAGACGTATGTTTTACGTACACAAATTTCATCTGGCTTAATTGGGAGATGACTCTTACCACATTTATATAACTGAATTAGATCGGATTTTAAAACAGGTCAGTCCCTCAGCAATTACATGGCAGATGAAGTTGGAAGTGGATATAGAGCTCCATAGGTTTTTTATAGCCAGAAGTGTACACACCCCTCTACCACAATTCTTCAATCAGGGAAACATGAGCTTTAGACTGCACAAGCCTGGTTATGACTCTTGAGAATATATGTGCTCAGCTAGCCATCGTTTCAAGTTTCACTGTTATTTAACAAGCCAAATTAAAGCTAGTGAGTTTGTTACATACGCTGCAACCCGGGCCCTACATCAGCCTTAATGGGAGATAGGCTTGTGCCATGGAGGGCTAAAACACTGAGGAGTGTTAAAAGCAGAAGACAGTGCTAATAGAGTCACTTTAAGCTTCTTAGCCCTGTCATTATATTAACGTCACAGTTCCTGATGCCTTTGCTAAGCAGGTGGAAATATGAAAAGATGAAGAAGTGCAGAATTCTTTACAAAGCTCCAGTATCACATTTAACATCAAAACGGTCTCTAATTTTGGAGGTACACTTCGTCTTCCCACATTTTTCTCATTATTGACATTACTAGTGTATTGCTACACCAACAAAAATGTTGGTCTTGCAAAGGTATCATCCATTTCTATACTGGCTTGATTGTTTTTACCCACACAAATGAATATTGCATAAATCATATTTTGGCTACTTTTTGTGCAACCTCAGTCTCACAGGTATTACATGCTTCTCATCATATTTCATAATTCTTTTGTTATTCTTCCCACAGTTCACTAGGATACGGTTTAAAATTCTTTTTTTATTATTTTTTCAGCAACTCTATACTCAAGGTACTTTCTGAAGGTGAGATTTCAGGTGGCACTGAGTTTTGTGCTTTAAACTTCAATTATCATCTGAGACTGGAAAAATTAGAGGCTCTTTTATTCTGCCCTTCTTTCATGGTACATTTTTTTGATTTGGCAAAAGTTTTTGGATCATTTTAAATCACAGAATCGTAGAATCATAGAATCATAGAATATTTCAAGTTGGAAGGGATTCATAAGGATCATTAATAGATTATTGCTTTGAATAGCATCCAATTCCCATTTGCTCTTTCATTTGAAAGCCCTGGGAAGAAGATTTTTGTAAGGAAAATATGTAAATGAAAGAAATTGCTGCTTTCTTCTCTTTCCTAGAACAGTATATCTAGGTATGGAGCATGAGGAAGACAATATGCCTTTAAACATGTCCTGTAGAGCTCTACAATATTTATTTTTATTTTTAAACTTTACTTTCTTCCTTTTTTCCATACTATAAACATCAAGATAAGATCATTATTATTGCTATCATCACCTATTATTTTTTATAGTAGTACTGACTGTATACTTTCTGTGTATCTTTAACCTCCTGTAAATTACCCTCACTACATCCTCACTACAATGTAGATATTAATACCATTGAACACTTGTCATTGTGTAAAAAAAAAAAAAAGGAAAAAAACCCACAAAGAAATCAAGAGCTGCTTACCAAAATATCAGATTTTCTTTAAGATCCCTTTGAATGAAATATGACTTTTATGTATATGGTATTATCTATGCTATTGAAATAATTTCAGCCAGCTTTTTCAAAAGCAAAATGTCTAGAATATTTTTTTTCCTACACTGAAATGTATTTTGAGAATTAATAGAGAATATTCAAACATTCATAAATCTTCAAAACCAATCTGAAATCTTCCTTAGTGTTTAAAACATCCAATGAGACGTGGTTATTCTCCAAAATAGATTGCAAAAAGTCAACCAGTATTGAGGCCAAATATTGCAGTTCAGAAAGCTGAAAGAGAGTGACCTATTAACTGGACAATTCAACAAGCTTGATCTGGAAAACACCTTTGTTTTCTGCAAGGATAAGGAAGAGATGCAGGTATTTAGGAGATCCAAACTATATTCTTCACTTTGCCTTTGCATTTTGCCTTTGCATTGCTGGGTCATGCTGATGAAGCTGCTGTGCTCTTCAGTGTGTCTGTGAGTCTTTCTGCTGCCATGCTTTTTTTACAGTCTATAAGACACTTGAGGCCAGGAGGTCTATAAGACACAGGAGGCCAGGATTTTCAGGTAGTGCTATGTTAAAATATGTCATAATAACTAGGTTCCAGGGCTTTGGGCAGACTCTTACACTGAAAGGTTACCTGCCTGTGGCTCCAGGTTGGAAACCATTGCAGGTGTGTCAATCCTTGGCCACCCGTCTCACCAGCCCTCATCCTCACCTCATCCTGTGGGCTGTATCCTGGCCAGACCTTGGTCCTCCCCACCACTGCAGCTTTGCCATGGATTCACGGGGCTCTGGACTAGCTCAGGTCACTGTCCCCATCGCAGCCCCGATCCTTTGCTAGGTCCTGCATGACAAGTCTTGCTTGGGGAGGGCATGGTCCTGCTGGACCTATGGCTGGTCTTGGCTCCCAGCTTCATCCCTCAGGGCAGCCAGCCCTCGCAGCACGCTCACATTCTTGGTTTTTTAAAATCTCATCTTTACATAGAACTAGATGCCAAGTTGCTTTTAACAGCTTAAAATGAATCACGTTGGAGAATGGCAATGAGAAAGACAATGGAAAAGAGTGGTTTAATAAGTGGTTAACCTAAATCAGTGGTTGATTAATCATGTTACGTTTTCCATTATCACTTAAATTGTGACTTTAAATAAGCTATATATCTGTGCTGCACTGTCGATACTGAAACATTAATGGAAATATGTCCTCTCTAGTCCAGCGAATATTAAAAAAAAAGAACTAAAAAATATGTTCACTGCCATCTTTCCAGCCGCAAAGGAAGCATGATGGCCAGGTCAGCGTGCTGTCATTTTCAGACCATGGACTGTTGAAGAGTTATTGATCTGATTTTTTTCATTCTGTATTTATTGCTGTTTTTTCTTTTGTATTCTATATTTTTATTATTCTAATCATTATTATGGGGACAGAAAAAGTAAGAGGTACACAAAGATGCTGATAGTGCTAGAAATCATTTCTCAGTCTCTAATGTTGACAACATCATATAGTCTAAAAACACAAGATCAGAAGAAATACCTCAGCAACTGAGTCTCATCCTCTGTCATCACAGGGGTGAAGCATTTAAGCTGTAAAGGTCCTCAGAGCCTCTGGTCTGCACGCTGCCGCTGCCCCGCGTACTGCTGATTACAGGCCTCCTCTGCAAACTTAAAAATTTATTGCAGTATGCCAGATGAAGAGGAAAGGCAAGACCAAAGATTTTTCCTGCAACAATAACCAGGGATTTAAATGAAAATTCTGGATGATCTGAAGACATGGACTACACTTCAGGAAAAAAAGGAGAAAAAATCCAGGCTCCAACGCTACCACTTAAGAAAAGCAAGGATACCTCTGCAGACAGTTTCTGGTGTTTCAGAGAAGGGTAAAATAAATATATGAAATATTGCTAAGATAGATATTAAAATTAGAAAAAGATTCATGAATGAGGCAAAAAGTTATGAAGTATGTGATTGATATAGTAAAGGCAATAGTACAAACATATACTATCAGGAAAAAACAATTCTACTTTCTTTCAAATTCTCCTGGGAACACCAATGGCACATTGCTTTGGCTACCTACTCAAGACCACACTTAAATACACTTGCAGTGTCTTTTATCTGTGACTATAACCACTATCATCTTCAAAAGAATGAGAAAATTAAATGAAATATCTAGACACTGCAAGAATGTGTAGTAAAAGCAAGTTTTGTTTTATGCTTAATTTTGCAGTTAAAAAAGTAACTACAGCAGTAGTCATTTATTATAAAAACTTTGAAGAACGTTTGGTTTTTTTCTGTAAAACACAAAGATAAGTGGCCGTGTATCTAAACATAGCATGGCACATTTACTTTTAATAGTTCTATGTTAAGTTAATATTTTAAAATTTTAGTACATCAGAGTGTAATAAGAAAAAAAGGAAAACCTCCTTATCTTCACTTTCCAGAAAGGAAAATGATGCAAAGAACAACCAACTGGCTTCTCCAAAGCCTTGCAGGGAATTAAAACAGAGTACTAGAAGATGTTTGAACAGAAGATATTCTTTCTTTTTCTTCAATTCTACTATATAAAATAGATGCAGGTTATTTTGATCTCCTAGATATTTTACCTTGTACAGAAGGAACTATGAACATTGCAATTTGTGTGCTCTTTTCAGTAGAAAATGGAAGTAAAGAAGTCCTCCAAACCATACTGACAATAATGATAACTGCAGTAAGGATTTAAGTGGTCAGCTTCATCTTTGCCTATGGTATGATCCACAGTGTAACTTTAATGGCTTTTCAGGTGACAACAGCTAACATTAATGATTCCAAATGATGGAGAAATTAATTTTTCATGTCCTTACCAGTGACTCAGTTTGCTTCCTGGTTGGTCATAAGCCCTACTCTCCAAGTCGTCCATGCTAGGTACGTGTCATTGCACTTCAGCCCGGATTTGCAATGAATCAAGTGTACCCTTTCATGAAATCCAGGTATGGCGGAGTCAACCCTATGCAACTGTAGCTACATTCTGCAAATACCGCGTGTACAAGCTGATTACCAGCTCTCAGCCAGGAGAGGCTTGAACTCTCAGAAGAGGGTAACAGGGACACTTTCTATGGGTCTCAAATCATGTCCGACAGACATCTCATATTATGAGCTCTTTATGAATCCTGCTCTCACATGAGTGCAATACATCGACGCCCTAAGTTATGGGTAAATCAAGAAGCCTTCTGCCTGCATTCTGAGCCAAAAATTGTATGGAGCTTGCACTGGGCTCCCACTAATAAATCTGAATTCCAGTTGAATTAATCAGCTCATTTTCAGTACAGTGCTACGTGATTCTTTTTCATCTTAAGGAATGAGCAAAGCAAGTGGCAGGAATGAACTCCTATATGCCAGCAATATACAGTGACAATGCATACTTACATTCATGGA
The DNA here is from genome assembly GCA_013396915.1 of Stercorarius parasiticus. Taxonomy (NCBI): domain Eukaryota; kingdom Metazoa; phylum Chordata; class Aves; order Charadriiformes; family Stercorariidae; genus Stercorarius; species Stercorarius parasiticus. The sequence continues at coordinate 93,345 of VWZL01000226.1, read as the reverse complement.
CCACATCAATTAAATCACCTGCAAAGGGATGTAATTCTCTCTATAAAAAATAAGGAACTTGTAAAATTGTAGACTGTCTTTTTAAATTTCTATTTTTAAATTATTTTCAAGCCTGGTCTTTTCAGAGTGTTCCTAATTAATAAAACAACTGGTCTTCCAAGACCACCCAGGAAGAGCATCTAAAGCAAATTACCACTTAATTGAAAACAAAAATACAGCTCAAAACATAGTGTAAAGTTAAAAACCGCTTTATTCAATAAAGGTGGAAAACTATACATACTAAAGTATTTTCACTAAGCTCACTAGCTAGGAATTAACCTCTCAGCAGTACATTCTTGATATAATCTGGCAGGTTTGCTTTTCACTTTCCATTTTCATAATTTGATCTGAGTTTCTGGACGACTTCAAGGCTCCAAGAATAAGTTTGCCCAGTCTAGTAGCCTTATTTGCTGTAAGCAAATTTCTTTATGGTGGTAATTTTGGACATCATAATCTCCTGGAAGTACGGAAGAGGAAAATCAAAGGCTTCTCCTTGAAGAGCTGGTTTGTCAAAGCATTACATTTCAAACAGTTCATACTTCTATTATGTCAGAGATTTATTCCATGAACAAGGCAAACTCCAGTTATCCCTTGACATAATGTCGTGATTTGTGGGTCTGATCTGCATTATTGATTAACCCCAACAGATAGTATGAGTCTTTGCTGTTGCACATATGAAAGAAAGGAAAAAAATATAGGTCAAAGTATAACTTGCCTTTTGGAATCAAGTTTTAAACACTTCTCTTAGCTTTTTTGACATCCACATTTTATCATCTTTATCAAAATGAAGTGCCCTACTTCTGGATGCAGTCACACACAGTAATGTGACAGACATCTTTCTTGAAAGAAATGCTATTATCAATTGGAAAGATACAATTAAGACGTCATATTCTGTCTACTTTAATAAAGTCAGTATAAACAAGAAAGCAAAAACACATGAAAAAATACTGAAAAAAAAGTAGATAATAACATATTATAATTAGATCATGTTCAAGGATGCAAGTATGTCTTTTCTTACCTGTGTATATCAAGGTTTTGTTTCCTCTTATTGTTTCCTCTTTTTATTTATTTTAAATATGTTATTATTTTGATTGTTCTTGTCATGTCTAGAAAATCGCTAAGTCATAATACTATACTTTTGTTAGTTTTACCTGTAAGTCATGTATTTGGAAGGCTAGGAGGAGGTAGCTTTCTGCTTTTGTAGATTAGCTCTGACCAGCCCTGTTAACATTCACTATACGGCTGTCTTCTCACTTGCTCGCACTGTTCTACAGTGCATAAAATGGAAATGATGTACTTGCTGATAGTACATTTTATAGTAATCTACCTCCTTATCTCCGCCTATGAAAAGACATAGAAGCAGAGGAAGTGCTATATAATAAGTCAGCCTGATTATACACATGTTGCTGGTTTCTTTTAAGGGGAAGAGAAAGAGGTGTAAGATTTGTTTCAGAGACAATCATTCTGTATCATGAAGAGATTTATGCCACTATGGCCTTATTCTTCCCAATCTCTTTCTGCTTTGAGTTCCTCAGGGGGAGGTTCAAATGCATGCTGAGATGACTATGTGGAATTGATCTGGAACTAGCAAAGCACTGACACCATGGTTGAAGATGTAATCCAGAACCTTCCCCGTTGTATTTTTTGTTTGTGGCAGATAGATAGAGAATAGTTAATTCCTTTTGTCAAATAGCTACCTTATCTACCTTGCCTCCAGACTCAGATTTTCATGGAAGGACTACTTTGTGACTAGACTTATGCACCTCAACAGGCCACAGAGCTAATATATTGGAACACATGTGTGACACTGATTAGAAATTGCTTATTGTGTTGTACATGCATGAGACAGTTCATTTGTGCTTTTCTCTCAAACGACAACAACAACAATGAAAAAACCTAAAAAAAATTTACATATGCCAAAAAAGGCTTGCATTCAAGGAAGAACAATCTTAAAAGATGGTTAGGAAAGTTCTGTTCCCACTATTGGTTTAGCAAACTTAATGTAAATTTGAAAGATTTGAAGAAAAGAGCAGGGTTAAATTATTTTATATTTCCAGGACAAAATAGTTATGATATGCAGTTACCAAGACCATCCACAAAATGATCTACTTCTACTGTCAGTCTCTTTCCTAAACAAGCAGTCTCTGTGGTATCAATGAACTAGGTTCTCTATGCTTAAATCCCAATTTCAGCTGAAATACATAGTAGTTTGTCAAAAATATAAAATATTCACATCCCCCAATGCCCTATTAACATGCAGAAAGAGAATTCCTAGTACTTGTGATAAGCCCAGAATTTACTCCATAACTTTAGATTACAAATGCTGTAACGTATTCATTGTCCTGAGCTCTTGGTAGCTAAGATAGTGTCGAAGCGAGAGTTAGTTACACTTACTGAGTAGACAGATGATATGCACTACTATACCTTTCACTCAGTTTGTGGTACAGAAGATGGTATTTGTCACTGTATGATCTGCTCTAATGTTGCACCTGCAACCTCCACTGTAGAGATTCAGAGATATTTCCTGCCCAAGAGTATGCAATTTCTTTCCAAGAAACATCTATTTTAGCTGTTATATTGGCAAATAAACTGTATTCTGTCAAGTGTGACCTTGAAGCATTTCTTAGGGTAACGACATCTTTTCTTTCCGTCTTCCAGGAGATGATATAAAACAGCCTGGGTGTTCATGCACTGTCCATGACATTCACATTTTGCACATTCCGAATGGACCCTCACTGATGACAGTGTCTGAACAAGCAGTCAGGGCATTACAAAAGACCTTCATTCTTCATTTCGCTGTGCTGCTTCACTCAAACAAGAATGTAGTGGTACCTCTTGCTGGACCATACAGTTTATGCATTCTCTACAGCATCCAATCCGTAGCTCCCGCAGCAAAACAGCAGGCACAAGAACTATAGGTATATCCAAGCTGGTGGAGAGTCTGAGCCTATACAGGCTCTAGTCTCCCTTTATAATCCTGATAAAGCCATTTGGAAAACAAGGGATTACTTTTTTATCAGTATTGTCAAAATCACATATCTAAGGAGGATGAACACTGAAATTGTCATAAATTCAACCTGTCCTTTTGTGGAGTTTGCTTGACACATACTGTTAATTTTCTTCAAGATTATATTAATCCACAAATGGTTGTAGAAGCAGAAAATCGATCTACTAAGAGCTGAAAGTCTTTCTAAGAAGTTGTTATCAGTGCACAGTTATTGGCATACAAGTGTTCCTTTGTACTCAGTCTGGCAATGTTAGAGGCGGTGTGCAATGTGGAAAGATCACAACATTCCTGTACAGAAAAGTCCAGAGTTTAACCCCATGAGTTGTGTTGTCTAATAGTGATGCCAGCACTAATAACATTGCCAGCAATACTGTCTTGGGTGGCTCTGTATTTGGTTCCTGTTCAAAACAGGGAATGACAGAGACAAAAGTCTTTTGAGTCTATGACAAATCCTTATCTGTAGAAAGCAAACAGTGCAATTCTTCCCATGAGGCCATCAAGTCCCAATAAACTTACCACTGTGAAAGTTTAACTGCATCACTTAAGGCTGGGTAGCTCTCTCAATACTTCTTTTGAATTCAGTGAGCAGTGAAAACCTTTGTATGCCTAAACTCCTTGTAATGACTTGAAAAGCATATTTCTATATCACGAACAGACAAGGAGAATCTCAGAGATTTTAATTACCACAGGAAACCAATTGACATTCAGCCATTTAGTACTGTAAACTATGACTAGGACTTCAATATTTATTAAGGATTTTCAATTTGTTTAGATTTGTGAAATGATCTTTGTGCCCCAGATAAAATAAATAAATAAATTGAATAGCTGGAGTAACCTTTCACTTGGAGGATTGCAACACACTTTGCAACATTTAGCAAATATATCATCTGTACACTTTCTCTTACCATCTTCCGTGCTTGCTGTCTTTTGTCAACTTCAGATGGTCCTCCACAGCTTTACTGAGGCAGCAACACACTACATGAGTTCAACAGGCCAATACACTGCCGACAGCTGTTTTGACATTGAGTAGATGTTCAAAGTGATGGGCCCAGCTCTTTCTTTTGCTTACGTACTTCTGTAAGCAATACATCAACTGAATGTAATACTAGTTAAATAAAAAAGTGCTAGTAAAAATAACCAAGATTCTCAAACCATTTCCTTTTTGGCATCAGTGATCAGAATTATTTATTACAAGTTTAAGCATTACCCACTAAACCATTTAATCACAATATTTTTGGCACCTATGACAGAAGTATTCGGGCGTTAAATGTGAAGCTCTCTTACTGCAGTGCCTGGAGGTAACTAATCAACGTGGCAAAGATCTTCTGGGTGCAGAAGATGTATATCTCACCTTCCAGTGATTAGTTTGTCAAAGCCACAAGATCTATGAATATACTTATTTAATCTGTCAAAAGGATATAGTACAGCCTGAAAAGTCATCATCAAACCTGATGTAGCAGAAAATTTCTAACTATTGATTAGATTCAGACATTCATTTTAATCTGAACATGTACTTTGGTGCATCAATAGGTCAAGTAGCTTATGAGTGCAACCAAATAATATTGGAATCTGGAGTCAGCAATTTAATACACCCCTGAGTACCTCAAATTATTTTCTCCTGGGATGACTTTTAAAGAGAAAGGAGGATTAGTGTAAGTACAGAATAATAAACTGAGGTTGTGTTCAGCTACACCATCTCTCCTCGTTTTTTGGTCCAAGTCCTGTGTGATGTATCAGGTGGAGGCAGGTATTTCAGGTCTTATATTCATTATTTCTGAAAGAAAATAAAACAAAAGTAAGACTCTAAACTCATTCATCCATTAAAAATCTCTACTGTCAGAATGACCTGTGGAGTGGGAGAGGTTAAAAAAAAAGAGAGAAAGCAAATTAAAGTGAGATTTATCTAAGCCTTCTGTCATTTCTGTCAAGAGAAGCTTAAATTTAAAAAAATAAAAATAAACTTAGACTCTCGACTCCCTGAAACAGCTGTCTAAATAATACACTTGGAGTATTTTATTCTGAAAGGAGAAAAACTTTTCTACAGCCAATATTTTTCTAAACAGTGGAATAATGTACCTAGTGAGTTCACTTAGGAAAATGCCGTATAGTTCATCATGCATGTCATGATCATAATGCTGGACTACTTGTATTCCTTGTTGATGACATTATTAATAGGATTTTCAGCTATTTGGTTGGATAAAATGTTTTAATGTGTGTGATTTATTTTTACTTTACTTTTGCATTTTGCATTATTGATAACAGACTCCTGAAACTTTTAGGCCATATAGTTCCCCATAACCAACCAAAAAAAACCCTATTTCCTTTATTTCCCCACCAACCGTAAAATCCCTTATCTGTATTACACCAAATTGCCAGAAGCAACTGGAACAGAGTCTTTAGGGAAGTTAAGAAAACCAGCATTTCCAAATCTTTACATTCTTGATGGAGTTACCCAGCAGGAAATACATGAAAAAAAAAAAATCTACTTATGATTTCATTAAAAGGAATAATAAAATATAAGGAGTTATTTTGCTTAAGTTATGTGTACATGTTGAATTGTTTCTAACTACAACCAAGAACTATTTTACTGCTTACATAATATGAAAATTCAGTAGTTTATCTAATTCAAATTAAACTGGGCAATAATCATTAGAGGAAGAAAAATTTACATATATGTATAAAGTATTATAAAAGTACCTTTACAAGAAACAATTTTCACTTGTAGCAAAGCTGCCCATTTTTTGTGCTGAATATAAAGGAAAAAGTAACAAAACAGTGGGTGAAATTAAATAAATTAAACAAATGTACAGACTACTTGTCTCACTCAGGAACAATAACTATACACTGTAGGTTATTATTTTTTCACTGTGGGAGGAGTGCAGACAAGCATCCCCACGTACTGTAGCTCACTTTCACACAAGTATGAGAACTGTGTGGATTTCCCCTTACCTGAAAACTCCAACACCAGGGATATAGGGCAGTATAGGCAACTGAAATAAGAATTCACCTCATGCAGCTTTAAACATCTAAAGACTAGGTATGTCTAGTCTACACATCCATTATCAGTTTGTTCTGCTTAGAGACCATGCAAGGAGGGAGGCATCTTCTGAGGATAGTTCTCACCTATTTTAAGATGGGTTGGCTCCAGCTGACCCCACCTATGAAGATGCCTGGGTGTCTCCCCATTACCTGTTGCAGGATCTTATTTCTAACATATACAAATCACATGGGAATAAAATGCCACTATAGTAGCTGAACTTTGCTTAAGGAACCTGAACCTTCCTTATGGAAAGCATTCCCCTAAATTAACTTCCGATCCAACTGATCAACAACCTAGGCTCTCTACAAACAGACTGCAAGGGTTTAAATTTTCCCTGTCCTGCCATGTGAAAAAGTCAAGAAACCTGTTCGCCATGTGATCAGCTGTTGAGGGTACAAATCCCACAGCCCCAGAAAACAAATTCCAGGAGTAACGCAAGATATTCAGCAAGGTCCTGTGACCTTGTGTTAGTCAGGGTCAAAACCATCTGACATAAAATATACTTAGGCTGCTATGGCTTCATTATCCTTTATGCTTTAATTTACGAAGTCTGCAACTACATGTTTAATTATTCCAGATAAAGGCATTACATGTCCAGGTCTCAAAAATGAAGCTATCTGTGTATATAAACACAAGTATTTTATGAATTAAAGTGTATTCACTTACATATCCATATATAGTTACATATATGTATACATACCTACAAAACACTTTTATAGATACATACACACATACATATTTATAATGTGGTGCATTTTACAGATGAATATTTTTATATGTCTTTTTCCTACATAAATCCCTGTGCAGTGGACATGAGCAAGTGACTAAATACTCTGTGCATATAATTGTTTTCCCCAGGTAAAAGAATAACTTGGAAGTTTTTTTCCTATTCTGTCTAAATTTTTTAGGTAAGAAGTATCTTCCTTTTCCTTGCAGTTGCCTGTAAAGCCTTTCTTCCTGAATTACTCTTGCTTTTATGCAATAACAATGCTAAAAAATTGTTAAAGAAGAAAGTGATACATAAAGTGCTATTTTTTTCTTTGTTTGATTGTTGTTGGCAATTATACAACTATTCTTCAGAGAAAATTTTTCAAACAACTCTTAAAGGTAGTTTTCCTTTTTCCTTAAAACTTCACCTGACTTGCATTTCCAAACTTATTCTGTTATTTAACTAAACACACCACTGAAAAAAATGTTTTGCTAATTCCCAGGTGCACATTGTTTGGTGATGCTCATTTTAGTGATGGAAACTGAGCGTGAGGACCATCCTGTGACCACCAACCTTTATTCAGTTCCATAACTTTAACTTGCAACTACTTATGAATAAGCTACCAAACTTTGGGTTGTGTGAAAGGGGAGGAGAAGAGGGAGGCCAAGGATGGAGCCTGTCTATGTTGGTAAAGAGAGGAGGCGGCTTTTGCTATGCCATGTGTTTGTGATGCAGCTTCCAGGAAAGCAGGCAGTGGTAAAAGACAGTGGAGGCAGCCGGAGGCATTTGGACGCAACCTTTTTGTGAATCAGCTGTGCCATGCACAGTTGCTTCTGCGAACATGGACCAAGCATCTCCAGTCCAAGTCAATACACACTTTTGAATGACAAAATAAGGCATAATGCTGTTCCCTACACGTTTGAAGACCCTGCAGTCTGGTGACACCCTCACAAAGGAGTCTGTCAGTCATAATTTTGTGCCCTAGCTGGATTGAAACAGAGCTGTTTATTTATTTATTTTGGGTAACAAATCCTTATAAAGCAGCTGGAGGCTAAACAGTAAGATAAACTGCAGGCAGAGGTAGTTGTTTAGAGTAACATCTGCACTAGCATATGTCAGAAGAGCTTAAAAAAAAGAATTTATTTCAGCATTTTGTTTAGTCTAATAGTGCCAGCAAAGGGACATTATTAAATAGAGAGAACATGGATTTCAGAGACCATCAGTTCAAGAGAACTATCAGACTGAGAATCTAAACATATTTAGGTCAAGGTTGGATTACAAATTCAGAAACTTCTTCTTAATAGAGTATTTCCCTATTGATTCCTTTCCTTCTGACTCCTACTGAGTCTGCATCTGTTCCTTCTCTAAGTAGACAGAACGTGGAATAGATGCAAATATGATGCAGTTTGTTGATTAAATTCTTGGCTACGTTTATCTGTTGGAGGCCTCACCATCAGGCAGTCAATTTAATCAAACAATAATCTTCAGTCAATGGTGATCTTTTATAAAAAATACATCCATGGTGCCTGCTGTGTCCTGTATTTATTGAAGATGTATCTCTTCATGGGTTTTAACGCAATTGTCTAAAAATCATAATCAAGAGGACTATTTGTAATAACAGGCAGTACCACATGTAACTTTTTTGTCCTGTCCCAAGACAATATAGCTCTTCTTTGAGAACAGTTAACATCCCTCTGGCGTGGGACAGAATATTATTCATTACATTTCTGACATTCCCCATGGCGATGAAAAAGTGCAAACAAATCAGCTCCTTTGCCAGTTCAGTGTTTTATTATGAGCATTGTGGTTTTTTAGTTGAGTTAACCTAAATCTCTTGTTTTAGACTCTGCTACACCCATGATTAAATGGAGAGGAGGGCAGAGGAGTTTTCTGCCATTCCCTTTCCACTAAGAACTTCTCTAATCTTAGGTAACACAGCATTTTAACCTCCATAAAAAAATGTAGGCAAGTTGACGTTAAAAAAGAGTGAAAAATTAGAGCTGTTAATGTACGCACTTTAGAGGTAAACAAAACTGTTCTCCACAGTAGTAATGACAAGAGCTAGGGATGAGAATAAGTACGAATTATAAAACTTATTAAAAAAAGGTGTATCCTTTTTTTCAGGCCTTCTTTTGTTTTTATTGCTGTTTTGAAGGCTACCACCCTCTGGAAGGTCCTTCACCTTTTCCCCAGAAACCACTACCCCTAGTGAAAGACTGGCTGATTTTCACCTTCCTGAAACTGAAGAGGCCAAACCCAAATTTTCAACTCTCTTGCTTTGCCCCATCAGGCAGGTTATACAGTTGCCTAACCTTTCTTAAAAACCCCTCAGCAAAGAGGTTCCACAATGTGCCGCAGGTAATCTATTCTAATATTTCACTAGCTGTTAGGTGTTTTTGCTAATAGGCAGCTTTGGTTAAATTTTCTATAATTTAGCTCATTGCTTTTTGTCCTATCGACACTGATCTAGAGAGCAACTGCTCAATTGTTCAGCACGTCTTGGACCTGAACACTGCTGTCACATCACACATTGATCTTTTCATCTTTAATTTAAACTTTCCTGTTTCATTCAATCTTTCCTGTAGGTGAGGTTTTCTAGACCTCTCTGGAATCCCTCCAGTAGTTTCAGAAGGTTCTTGAAGGGCTGCCAAAACCCAGAGAAATACTCAGCTAAGGTCTTGTCAGTGTAGAGCGGAGCAGAAAGATCATTCATCTGTATAATATCTGCACTTTTCACAGCAGCATGACATTGCTTATGATCCACCATAACCTGTAGGTCTTTTTCTGAAGGACTGGCATCAGTATAGTTCTATTTCAAGACCTGATTTTCTTTCCCAGTGTAACTGATTATACATGCCTGAGTGCAGAACACTGTGTTCTCTGTATTGAATTGTATCTTTTTCACACTAATTTGCCAAGACCATGTTAAACTCTGTGCACATAATCCTGGCAGTCCTCCCAACCTTGGTATGATCTCCAGATTTAACAATAACATTCTCTATCTGCCAGATATTAATAAATTTATTAAGTAGAGCTGGAGCAGGACAAGTCCTAAAGAAAACAGGTTGGTATGCCCTTCAGCATGACACTGAAAACATGTACTCTGAACATGGTTTTTCTCTATCCACAAGGCTTCTTGTACTGTGATAGAATAAATCTAATGGGTCCAACCTTTGTTTTTCTTCAACTCAGGCCACCAAAATGCTGCTGTTAGGCCTATGGTTTCACTAGGCCATCCACTAAGCTACCTCAGGCAATTGATATTTTCAATAAGACTCATGTCAGAATGCAATTTTCTGAGCATTTGAACCTGGGCCTTTTTTAACTATACTACAATATTTGATTCCAAAAACACAGAAAAATACTATCTTTTTAAAAGTTGCTTTACAGAAGAGGAAATAAATGTAATTCCCCTTTTTCTCAAGAACAGTAATAAAAGATGATATTCATCTACTTCCTTTCTTCCTTTTGTGTGTATGCAGGTTATACTCAGAATGGGTACTATGATTGTGTACATCACAATCAGACAGCAGACCTATAGAGACTACGGGTCCTAAATAAGACATGGGCTGCAATGCAAGAAGTGTAAAAAGTGCACAGCAGTAAACCTATTATTCTTGACAAAAGGCGTTCAGGGAAAATTGCTGCAAAATGTACTTCATTAAGTTCCAAATGGTATGTGCAACTTCATATTTTGTAAGAAGGATTTTTTAAGCCATAAAACATTGCATGCCTCACTCCACGTTCACTCATTTTATACACATACTCAACTGGAAGTATTCGTGTCCTGGTTAAATTCCATCATCACCTCTTTTCCTCTAGCTGCAGAAATATGCCTTTGAAAAACTCAATGACTTTGCAAAACTCATTTAGCAGACTAAATCCTTACTAGGGGTAAGGAAAACAAATATATCTGAAGTAGAAGGATGCATGCTCAAAAGTTAGTAACTTTGAACACCGTTATTTAGCTTAAAATTTTCTTCATTTACCAGAGCTGTTGTAGGGCCATGGAAATGTAAGAATAAACAAAGAATTGCTTAGTTAAACTTAAAAACTGAGGTTCTGTTTTCATACTGAGGACCTAAATGTGTTATATCAGTGCAGATAATAATAGAATTATAAAATAATTTAGGTTGCTTTGACTATTATCCTTGTCAGCCTGCTACTCAAGAGATAACAGGCAGACCAGGTTGTTCAGGGCATTGTCCAGCCAAGTTTTGAAAGTTTTCAATGATGGAGATCCGACAACCCATCCAGAAATCTGCTGTAGAGTCTGACCAACCTCACTATGAAGATTTTTTTCTTATTTCTAATCCCAGTTCACCTTATTGCAGCTTGTGTCCATTGCCTCTGGTACTTTTGCTTGTGAGCCTCCAAAAAGCATCTCACACTGTTTTCCCTATAACTACACACAAGGTTGTTGAAGCCAGCAAATGGATTCCCCCCTGCCTCCTTGAGCATTCAACTCCCCCTTCTGTATCATGCAACTTCTCCCCCTCCACCATTTCAGCCTGACATTTCAAAGGACTGCTGGCTAGCTTTGTTCTTGATCCCAGTGAAGGAAAAGGGAGTTAGTAAAGCTGTGCTTTTGCAGAACCATGGTCATAAACTGGAGAACACATTTCAGAAAAGACATTTAATGATCCATTAATAAATATTATGGGCCAGGTTTTCTAGTTGTCTTGCATCTAACAGCTTATACTGGCAGCTGTGTTAGGCTTTGCTACTCAGTAACAAGAGCTGGTGTCTCAAAGCCTAGCTCCCTGTGCCTGTTTTGTGAACTTGGGGAAGGCTCATTCTCCAGTGGACCAAGGTCTAAATCTGTTCCTAGCTCAGTACAATGTACAGAAGGGATTGCTGACCTTATAAGGGTTTTTTTTCCTTTTAAACTAAACTATGCTTCATAGACCTATGTATATTTCAGCAACCTATAGGACCATTGTCACTTGTTTAAAAAGATCTCAAGATTACATCTAGACCAGATTTTCAAATCTGTTCAGGCAGTTAGAGGTGCATATTTAATTTTCTAGGCTTTACCAAGCTGCCTACAGTCTTTGAGGAATAGAAAATGCTAGTAGGTACCCGGTATCTGATTATTTAGGCAATTATGTGCTTTGGTGCCAGTTCCGTGTGGCCTTAATTCCATTAGTACTGCTTAATGACAAGAAGTACATGAAGCATGAGGTCTAAATAGCACCATAATGGCTTACATCCAATATCATCTTTTTTTCTTTTACTTTTTAAAAACTGCATTACTCCTTTCTTTTGGTGTTGACAGTATTGATGATAAAAATATTTTCAGGGCTTTACATCTAAAGGAAATGTTATTTTTCTAAAACAAGGATCACTTTATATTAGGTATATGCCCAGTTGATGAAAGAAAATACGTTTAATGGCTGCTATTTGGCGTTCCTGTTTGAAAAAGAATGAATTATCTCAAATATTTTCTTTACGAGTTATCTGTTAGTAGTCACAGTTCACTGCCCTGTTGATCTAGTGATTAAATCTGTCTTCTGCAGAGCTCGAAAACCTGCAATTCACACTTCTAATCTTATTTCATTAATTGAGTGACCCTTTTTTCTCTCAGATGACAACTTTTGGTTTCAAGCAAGCATTGTGCTGCTTTGTCAAAGTCTTTTTCACATTTCTACTGAACGGCCTGTAAGTGTTTGATTCCCTTTATAGTCTGGTAATGTATAGCAAGTACATGAAACAAAATTCTTCAGAAAGCTAGTGTTGGGCTGTTACATTCTGTGACTAGAAGTAATGAAATGCATGTGCATACATTTTCTTTCCTTTGTTTTTTTTCCCATTTGAATACGCAGTATGGAATTATAGAAGATCTTCCTCTGAATGGTCAAAAATAATATCAACGTAGAATTTCATTCCCTTTCAGTCTGACCTCCAGAAATGGTTCCTGAATGGTTTGGTACATCTGTAAATTGCTGTTGCATTGGTCAAGAGCAGAATGGCTGGAGGAAGGTTTCAACCTGTCTAGCTGAATTTGCATGAAAGAGTTCTGAGGCCTTTCATTCACTTGTTAGCTTTTTTCTTTTTTTTTTCTTTTTTTTTTTTTCTCATTCATGAATAAATTAAGTTTGATATTGGAAAGAAAAAAGAAGATACCAAATGTCTGTTTATTCTGAGCTTGAGGAAGTAAGGTAAGTGAGAGCTTTCTTCTGATCTTCTGAATTTATCGCTTAGATTCAATATTATATGACCATATCCTGACTGGTTCAACAGACACTTCCAAAGAAGACAATTCAGAATCAATCCCACCTCCCTTTGTCCGGGAGCAGGGTTTTGAATCCTGATATCTCACATAACAATTTTTTCTTCTGGTTATAACACTCTCTCTTCTGCATTTTGAGTGCTTTCCTTACAATTTCTCATATTGAAACTATCTCATTTCGAATTGCAAATGCCATGACAGGTAGAACTGGAACTCAAGTCTCGCAGCTTAGTGCCCACCAGGCTGCAAAATCATTCTCCTACCTGGCCTGGCATATTCATTGCCAACTATCCCATGAAAGTTTTTGTTTCCTTAACTACAGTAGTGAAGTGATAACGCTTATCATTTGTGAGTTCATATCACATAGCTCCAGCTTAACATTGGGCCAAGATTAGAGAACAACAAGAAGCCTTTAGAAAGTTTTCCCAATACAACTGTAATTCTTTAGATTTTGTAGTGTAAAAGGTATTGGATCATTCTTCATGGCTGAACTCAGCACTCTGCTGCAATATGTATTATCATGGCCTAATCTTGCACTAGATCAAAAGTGCAAGCGCATCCCAATGAAACTCAATTGTGAGCCAGCTCAGTCTCGGAATTTGATATGGAACATGTTCTAACTCTTTACAATTATTTTATTGTATTCAAAATAAGTAGTCACCAGAGCAAAGATGCTATTCTCAAGAACTAAACAAAGCAATAAGATATAATAGACAAATGCCATTTTTTCATGCCTGTGCTTCTTTTTTAATTTCCACTTACGTAAAGTGAAAACTGCCATTAATTTTAATTTTAATTTAAAATATGGAAGTTTGACAGACTACTACATCTTTTTAATAACATATAAGGAGATTATTGTTGCATGAGTTCAAGATTTTTGATTTCCTTTCATTTATTTTGGTATATAGCTTCAGGTTTGATAGTCTGAGCTGGTGTTCTTGCAGCTTTTTAGGTTGCCTGATGATATTTTTGGGTGGTTGTTGTTGTTTTTTTAATAACAGATTACATAATCCAAAAAAATAACCCAGTAATGTAATTTTGTCATTTTAAACATATTTTTATATTTCCTCCATAGATTGCTCTCCCTGGTCCATTATAAAAAACATAATTAAGTTTTATAGCTTGCATTCATGAATAATTCAACGCATATATGCCATTTATGAGGTTTTCTTTTGGGTTTGACGTTGACATTGCTAATACAAGATCTCTATACTTATGACTCAGGAAAACTGAAAAGTTCATTTGCAGTATTACCATTAAGGAAAAAAAAACAAACCTGAAGAAGTTACAAAAGTAAAATATTCAGTTCCCACACTCTTGTTGCTAACTCATGGAAGAAATATCCTTGTGAAGGGAACTGAGAAAACAGCATGCCATTGAATGTTATACAGGTTTAACATGAGAACAAAACCAAGGATATTAGAACTGGTAATACCTTTATCTAAAACTAGATTTTAGACAAATGATGTTTTGTTGTTCTTGTACTTTCTCTACCCTTTGAATCAAGCACTACTTTGGAAGACTTAAACTCTTGAAGTAAGCTATATAGATAAGCAAGTGAAGAAAAAGAGACTGACTATCAAAATACTGTTCAGAAAACTTTACTCCTGTTTTATGGTTATTGTTGTCTGTAATAATATTTTCATTCTTTATCTATCTCTTCTGGTTTGGCATGTTGAAAAATTTCTTTTTTAAAATTTAAGATAAAAGCAGAGGGAAGTTGATATAAATGTAGAATTCAAATGTCTCTGCACAAGTTTAAGTCTGTCTGAACAGATGAGTTAGCTATAGTACTCAAATTTGGTTTAATTAACGGTTAACAATACAAAGGAGTGTGACAGATGAAGATTAATTTGCAACAAACCAAATGTTGCACTAAAAAGGGTCTCAACATAACAACAACAAAAAAAACCCACCTGCTTCCTCCCAAAAATAGAGACGACACCATTACATTTTAGTTTCCTGAACAATTAAAACAAACTTCCATCTTGCAGGTCCTGAGAATCATTTTTGCTCAGGCATTACATTTTAGAAGATTGTTAAAAGTTCTGCTAAAGCCCTATTACAACACTGTGCCTTTCATATTAGTATGCATCTGCTTCTATTTCTCATGTACTTCAAGGAAGACAATTTCCATGAAATCTTCATGTGGTTAAATGAAACAAATCTTTCCGTTGTCAAACCACAGCAAAACTCTGTCAAGTATTGCTACAGTTTATTGAATTAGAATATTCTAAGCAAACATCCTCTGGAGCTTATAGGGATTGACAATGGACTGAATGAATAGGAAAAATCAACCAGACAGTTGACAGAGCAGACAAGGCAAGGGTTGGAGGAAAAAAACTTAAGCTCTGACCATACATACCTTTCAGTTACCCTCAAAAGATGGATGTATGCCAGGAAAACAGGACAGGCTGAGAATAAGCATACTGTTCATATTGCTTAAAGGAATCCACAATCACTTACTGATATATCTAAAGACCAGTCTCATTGCTTGTTATTAATTCTCATCAAGGTTGCTAATAAGTTGTAGTAGCACATTTTCCTATTGTGGTAATGTTGGCTAACTGTTAAATGCCCACTCAGCTGCTCACACATTCCCACTGCTTAGCAGAATGAGGGAAGGGAAATGGGAAAAAAACCAAGAATGACAAAGCTAGTGGGTTGAGACAAGGACAGGGACTTTTCTTACCAGCTACCATCAAGGGCAAAGCAGTTTTGACTTGGGGAAAATGAGTTTAATTTATTGTCAACTAAAATAGGTTTGGCTAGTGAGAAACAAAGACAAACATTAAAACTTCACCTTTCCTCCCCCCTCTCCAAGCTCCACCTCAGTCCTTCACTGCAGACATATATTCAGCCCCAGAGGTGCAGGGAGGGCTGGCATGGGGAGAGGGGTCAACTGTGTCCTGCAATGGGTCTGTTTTGGAGACAGTTGGAACCAACTGATCCAGCATGTGGCAGCCCCTGGTATCTTCTCACAGATGTCATACCTGCAGGTCCTCCCTACTGCCAACACATTGACACCTGCACCCAACACACTCATTGATTTTTACTTTGTACAGTATTTTATTTTATACTATTTCTCTTTTTTTTCCAGAAAGTTTTTTGTTATAGTAGCTACTATGTCATCAACATGAAAATAATTGTGAAGATCAGTATGGTTTATTCCTAGAAAATTAATAATGTTCATATTTTGGAAGAAATACGCTTCTAGTCATGCCGGTGTAATTATTCATACAATATATAAACATTTCCACATGTCAGAATAAAAAAATAAATCCTTTTTCAATAATGTATGTCAGTAATCTAGATTACAACTCCAGAAGAATAAAACCAGAACTGTTATACTAAAATGCAAATAAATCTGCATTGCTACTGTGAAAAATAAAAGCTTTGTGTTTATGTATGCATTTACACACACACAAAACCAATGAGTCCATTAAAAGGAGTTTTCTTTTAGTGATTTAACAAAGTGGTGTTTCAGAGTTTTAGTAATATTTTGTTTTAATCTCTGGATGAAAATTTAAGGATGAGTTTGTGTTTTTTCACACCAGTTCACCTGCCGACTCAAGTCACTGTCTACAAGCTTGGGACTAAAACAGTCTATTGAGTAATCTTCCCTGGTTCTCTGGTCTTATTTCAGCTCTTACACTCAATGGACTTAATTTGATTTTAGGGTTGACTGCTAGTGCTCTATCATTTTAGCTGTTCAAGGGAATACCTCAAGAAAAACGTTGAAAAGGTCATTTCCATAGTTTCCATGCAATCATATTGCCCTGCATGATAAAGTCTCAAACACAACATCTGGACTTGCTAGTAACTATTTTCCTTTGTCTCTGAGACAGATAATGAGATAGGATAATAATGCCTTCAAACTGTCTTGAAAGGTTTCAATTGTCTATTTGATGGGATTTTGTAGAAAGCTGAAAGAAAGACACTTTTGCATTATCTCTAATTACAGCAGCAGACTCCTTGGAAAGGTTTGATGCTATAGTGGTGGAGCATTTCAAATTATCTTTGAGAAAAAAATTGCACAGCAATTAAAGTAACATGCAACAGAAAGGTAAAATGAAAATGATCATTTAGCTTATTAAGTTTTGGATTTGGGGGGNGGGGGGGTTGGTGGTTTGTGGTTTTTTGGGGGTTGCTTTTTTTTTGTTCAGAAGATACTGGCATTATAGAGGATTACAAATTTGTTTGCTGCATAAACATAATACCTGACATGATTCCTGGAAGCACAGAAGGTATTTAACAAAAATTTAAGGCTTCAGGATTTTGACAATTGACATTCAGGACCAAAAGCAAGCCATCCAGCTCTGGAAGAGAAATTCTAGAGTCAGACATGCTCATAGACTCTTGATTTTGTGCTTTAAAAGAGACAACAGTGTCTGTAGCTTTCCCTCCTAAATATTTATCTCAAGGCTGTAGCTGTGCACCTAAATGAAACTTGAATTAGGATCTGATCTTTCTCCATCAGTTTTCTGTCTAGCTTCTCTTACTGAGTATATAAATTAAAATGTAATGACATAGGAGTCAAGAAGGTCAGAAACAATGGCTTAGTTGCTCTTTTTTGCCTTAAAGTTAGTAAATCTTGTAATCCACCTATCTGTACTGCAAGCAATGACTGGCAGAAACTATTTTTTTTTAAAGTTCCAGATCACTGATGCCATTTTTCCAAAGAAGGACAGACGTTTTACACTGAAAGATAAAGTGGAAAGGCATAAAGACAATTCTCCTCTTTTTCCATTTTCTTTATGTCCCTTGAATACGTGTGTAATGGATCTGGCTCAGATGCAGCTAGCTTCCTCCTTACCAGCCCATCTGCTGTGCTCTGCATTTGTGGCTAAGACAGTGTTGATAACACACCAATGTTTTGGCTGTTGCTGGAGGGTGCTTGCACAGTATGAAGGCTCTCTCTTTTTCCACCCCTGCCCAAAGCAGAATGAGGCTGGGAGTGGACACGGAGGAGACATCTGACCCAAACTGACTCGAGAGATATTCTGTGCTATATGTTGTCATGCTCATCAATAAAAGCTCAAGGAAAGGAAGAGGAAGAAGGGACATCTTTGGTAATGGAATTTGTCTTCCCAAGCAACAGTTGCATGTGCTGACACCCATGTTCCCAGGAGGTGGCTGGACATTGCCTGCTGATGGGAGGTAGTGAATAAATTCCTTTTTTTGCTTTGCTTATATGGGCAGCTTTTGCTTTCTTTATTAAACAATCATTACCTCAATTCTTGAGTCTTTTCGCTTTCCTTCTATTTTCTTCCCATCCTGTGGGAGAAGGGACTGAGTGAGGGACCCTCTGGGTGTTTGGCTGCTGGCTGGAGTCAACCCACCACAATTCGTAATTATGGTTCATTTTCCCTCTTGTTAGACTTATTCAGCAGAATAAGCAGGGGATGCACAAACACGGTTGCCTACCGCATTTGAATGCTGTTTGGTTGACTTTACTCAGTATGAAAATACAGAAAGCTATTATTAATCTGATATTAGAATTTCATGAGAATATATATATATTTCCGTCCAATAATTTTACACAACTGTCTTTTTTAATGTAGTATGAACAATGGAGTGAAGCACTAATCTGCCTATTCACGCTTTGTCAGGAAAACAAACTTCACAAGCCTTAGTCCTTCAAATTTAAAGGAATGTAGAAGCTGAAGGGATTTAGTTTATATACAACAAGAGGGCATTTAAGAGGCACTTGCACAGATTTTTTTTAAAACAGAAGACAGAAAGTAATGGAAGAAAAGAAATGGAATCATTCATGTACTGTCATTTTTATAATACGTATTTGTGCACAAAGTGTTTATGAAAGTCTCTAGCATAGTATTTATTGCCAAGTCACCAGCGAAGCAGTTAAAATAATGTATCTAGGTTTTCTTCATCTTCTACAGCCAAACAAAGGAATACCTGGGAAACATTCTAAGTAAGTGCAAAAGCTTAATACGGTCTGGGAGAAAAATTGTTCTTTTAATGAAACCTAAGAACTGCCTTTGAAACAATACTGAGGTTATTATGAGCTTTTCAAAAGCTTATCTTAATACAAAGTTTATATAGGTTTACAAATGTATTCTGCTTTCTACAGATGGAACTCATTCCTCAAATTGAGGGTGTCATTGGAAGTATTTGTCATCAGCCTTGTTTCTTAATAAGACTATGACGATTAAGTATGTTTTAATATTTTATTTTTATGGAGTGGGTAAGAAAGGTTGGAATTTTGGAATACATCCAAATAGGTACAAGTATAGACAGATTAGTACATCCAGATAGATACAAGATCCAAATAGATAAAAGACTTGTCTACTGGAGTAAACAGACCAAATTCCTATAGAATGATTTTCTCACTTTTTTTTCCTAATGTGTTCAAACTACATCGTGAAGAACTGCTCTATTAAGTTTTCCTTTTGCATCTTTGAGACAAATACTTGATACACTTCATGATTGTTATTTTTGGTTCTAAGTCATTGCATCCATCAGATTGACAGTTGAAACCTTTTTAGTTCTCCCAAGTCACCCAGTATGGGAGGCGGTATGCACTTGACCACACCATTAAATTTTTATGCAATAAACTCCTTATATCAGAGTTAAATTGTTTATTTGTTCTTTAGCTTTCTGAAAAGGTTTAGCAAAGTGCAGAGGAGGCAGTGAAAAAGAAGCAAACATTATGCACAAAAGGAAAAGGTTATTTTCTCATATTTCAAAATTTATTTTGAATTATATCTCTGAAAACTATTTTAGTTTACATTATCAGAGACTGAAGACTAAGTAAACCACACTCATTCTTCTATAGCAGCCTGCCTCTATTCTCCCCTTTAGGGATCTTTTCTAGGGATCTTTCACTGTTCAGACACATTCTGCTCTTGTGCTGAGTTCCCCTTTAGCCATCTAAGGTAATGCAGAAATATCATGAGCTTGCCCTGGCCAAGAGCTGAGTCAAATGCAAAGAGGAGCTGACCATGATGAGTCATGGCAAAAAGAACAAGAGCAAGAACTGAGAATAAGTGAATCTTGACACAGACCTTAGATCAGCAGCTAACAGGAAAACAGTGCCTGAAACCTCTGAAAAGGTCTATCACAGAGTTGTTGTGGACTAATATGATTGGCAGCCTATGTCAACAGCTGTCTGTAAAAACCCTCAGCAGCATAGACCAGGGCAGGGTTTTGCGGGGGTGGGGGGATGCCTTGCAGAGGGATCTAGATAGATTGGAGCATTGGGCTATGATTAGTGGGATGAAATTTATCAAGTTGAAATGCCGGATTCTGCACCTAGGACAGAGTAATGCTGGGCACAAGTATAAACTGGGAAAGGAGTGACTGGAGAGCAGAAAGGGATCTGGGTGTGCTGGTTGACAACAGGCTCGACAGGAGTCAACAGTGTGCCCTGACAGCCAAGGGGGAAAAACATATCTTGGGGTGCATCAAACACAGTATAACCAGCCACTCAAAAGAGGTGATTATTCCGCTGTATTCGGCATTGGTGCGGCCTCACCTTGAGTACTATATGCAGTTCTGGGCCCCACAATTTAAGAAGGATGTGAAGGTCTTTGAATGCATCCAGAGGTGGACAACAAAGCTGGTGAAAGGGCTGGAAGACATATCCTGTGAGGAGTGGCTAAGGACTTTGGGCTTGTCTAGTTTGGAGAGAAGGAGGCTGAGGGGTGACCTCATTACTCTCTACAGCTTCCTGAGAAGGGGAAGTGGAGAGGGAGGTGCTGAGCTCTTTTCCCTGGGATCCAGTGACAGGACACGTGGGAATGGTTCAAAGCTCCACCAGGGGAAGATTACACTGGACATCAGGAAGCATTTCTTTACCAAAAGGGTGGTCAGCCACTGGAAAAGGCTTCCTAAAGAGGTGATTGATGCCCTAAGTCTGTGAGTGTTTAAGAGGCATTTGGACAATGCCCTTAATAACATGCTTTAACTTTGTCAGACCTGAATTGTTCAGACAGTTGGACTAGATGACCATTGTAAGTCCCTTCCAACTGAAATATTCTATTCTATTCTATTCTATGCTATGCTATGCTATCCTATCCTATCCTATTTTATTCTATTCTATTCTATTCTATTTGCTGTCTTCCTGATCTCTTCTGGACCCTGGGCTCAGTTGCAGCACCGTATGCAATCAAAGCAGGTCTCAGCAGGTGTGTGAGCATGAAGGTGACTGAGTCTGGAGTAAAGAAATATAATTTCCTGTATTTCAGCTTGAGACCATTGTCTCTTGTCCTTTTAATGGTCAGCAACGAGGAGGGTCTGGCCTTTTCTTCATTCCTTCCCATCAGATGTTTATACATGTGGATAAGATCCTCCTGAGCCTTCTCTTCTCCAGGCTGAACACTCTCAGCTCTTTCAGCTTTTTTTCATATAAAAGACACACCAGTTCCTTAATCATCTTTGTGGCTCTTCTCTGAACTTGCCCCACTAAGTTCATTTCTTATACTGAGGAGTCAAGATTGGACCCAGTACTCCCAAAGTGTCTCATCAGTGACAAAGTAAAGGACAAGGATCACCTTCCTCAACCTGCTGGCAACACTCATATTGTAGCTTAGGATGCTGTTGGCCTTCTTTGCCAGCAGGGCACATTGCTGGTTTATGTTCAACTTGTTGTCAACCAGGACACCCAGGTCCTTCTCTCAGCCCCCAGCTGTACAGGTATATGGGGTTACTCCTGCCCAGGTACAAGACTTGATATTTCCCTTTTCTGATCTGCGTGAAATTCCTCTCAGCCCGATTCTCCATCCTATTGAGGTCCTTCTGAATGGCAGCACAACCATCAGCTGTATCAGACACTCCACCCAGTTTTGTATCACCCGCAAACTTGCTGAGAGTGTACCCTGTCCCAGCATCCAGGTCATTAATGAAGATTTAAACAGTATAGGACCCTGTATTGAGCCCTGTGGTGTACCAATAGTGACTGGCCTCCACCTGGACTTTGTGCCACTGATCAGAATTACCTGGGCCTGGATCTTCAGCCAGCTTTCAATCCACTTCACTGTCCACTTATCTAACCTGTTCTTTGTCAGTTTGTCTATGAAGATATTATGGGAGAGTGTCAAAAGTCTTACCAGTGGTGAAGTAAACAACATCCACAGCTCTCCTCTCATCCACCAAGCTAGTGACCTTGTTGTAGAAAGCTATCAGGTTGGTCAAGCATGATTTTCCCTTCATGAATCCATGTTGACCGATCAACTTCTTGTCCTGCAAGTGTCTGGATATGGTTTCCAGGATCAATTGCTCCATCACCTTTCCAGGGACTGAGGTGAGGCTGACCAGCCTGTAGTTGCCCAGACCTTCCTTGTCCTTCTGAACAGTTAGAGTGACACTTGATATCTTCCAGTCTTCAGGAACCTCTCCCATTTGCCATAACATTTCAAAGATAGTAGAGAGTGGTCTTGCCATGACATTGGTCAGTTGTGCATGCATCTCATCAGGCTTATGGACTTAGGTATATCCATTTTGCTTAAATATTCCTTGACCTGATACTCTTTTACTAAGGGTAAGTGTTCCTTCATCCAGACTTTCCTTCTGGTGTCAGAGACCTCAGATTCCTGCTATAAATCAGGACCTCCTGATTTATAGCAAATACTGAGGCAAATACTGAGGGAGATATTAGGCACTACAGCCTTTTCCATGTTTTTTGTTACGGGGTCCCCTGTCCCATTCGGCAGCAGGCCTACATTTTCCCTAGTCTTCCTTTTGCTGCTGATATACTCATAGAAGCTCTTCTTGTCTTTCACATCCTCACCCAATTTAACTCCAGGTGGGCTTTGTCTTTCCTAAGCCCATCCCTAGATGCTCAGACAGTGCTTACAAATTTCCCCATGGGTCACCTGCCCCTCCTTCCACCTCTCATACACTTCCTTTTTATATTTCAATCAGGAGGTTTTTTTCATCCATGCAGGCCTCCTGCCACCTTTGCTTGATTTCCTGCTCATCAGGATGGACCATTCTTGAACATGCAGGAAGTGATCCTTGAAGATCAACCAGCTGTCTTGTACCCTTTTTCTCTCCAGGGCCTTCTCCCATGGGATTCTTTCAAGCAGATCCCTCAATAAGCTGAAGCTTGTTCTGAATTTCAGGGTTGTGATGCTGCTTTTTTGCCTTTTTTCCCTCCTCTCAGGACCCGAAACTTCACCATCTCATTGTTGCTGAAGCCAGGGCTGCCCTCAGCTTTCACATCACCTTTTACATCACATTTCTTTATTTTTAAGTATCAGGTCCAGCAGAGCATCTCTCCTCATCAGGTCCTCAATCACCTCCACCAGGAAGTTGTCATCAATGCGATACAGTAACCTCTTGTTTTTCTTGTCACCTGTTGTGCTGTTCTTCCAGTAGATATCAGTGTAGTAAAATTTCCCCAGGAGGACCAGGACCTGTGGACATGATACTGCTTCCAGCTGTCTGAAGAATGTCTCCTATACTTTTCCCCAGTCCGGGGATTTATAGCAGACAACCACTACAATATCACCCATATTGGTTCGCCTGCTCATCTTGACCCACAAGCTGGCTCATCATCCATTCTGAGACAGAACTCTGCTTTGTCACATAAAGGGCAAATTTCCCTTCTCACGTTCCCAGTCTGACTTGTATCCATCCATTGCAGCACTCCAGACTTAAGAACTATGCCACCACATCTCTGTGATCCCAGTGAGGTCATAGCCCTGTAACTGCACAAAGGCTTCTAATTCCTCCTGTTTATTTCCCTTGTTGTGAGTATTACTGTACAGGCATTTCAGAAAGTTACCCAAGCACGCTGATTCCCTAGAAAGAGCATAAGAGTTTTTCCAATGAGGCTGCCCCATAGACACTTCCTTATTTACATACCTGCACTTGAGATGATTCTGCTTCAGCTTTTCTCAGCTGATTGCCATGTCCTTTCTGTTCACACCACCCCAGGCCCTTTGCTTGTTTACCTCATCCACCACTTCATCACTTGAATATTAAGGAAGTTCTCCTTTTCCATCATTCCTAGTTTGAAGGTCTCCTTAGCAGGTCAGCTGGTCTGTTGGCAAAGCTATGGATCCTTAGAGATAGTTCCATGGTCCTAGAAAGCAAAACCTTTCTGCCCAACACCAGCTACACGATCATTTACCCAAGGTCCGCAAACAGTTACAGTGCTGTGAACTAATTGGGATTACACAGACATGATGGTATAGATCACACATGGCTGAGTTTGATCTTGGTTACCCCTACCAGGCCTGATTCTGAATCCCCACCCATGGGCTTACATTCCAGCCTCGTCTCAGCCTATCTCTATCCCCACTAAAGTGTCTGATGCCCTGGGCTGGGACTGCCCCTGGATGCATCCCTGCCTGCCCTGATCTCTGGCTGGGGTGGTGGGATGGGCTCTGCGTGGTGAGGCCCTGTCCTGGTAGCCACCTTGAGGAGGCCCCGCTGCTTCCAGCCCCTAGTCTCCGAGGTGCCACCAGCCCCTGTGGTACCCTGACAGTACTCCACATGGAAGTCTGTGACAAATTGATAATTTAGGAGTCTGCACTGGGACCTGTCCGTTTTAATATCCTTATTGATGACCTGGAAGAAGTGAAAAAGTGCACTCTTGTCACATTTGCAAATGACTCCAAGTTGGGGCGACCAGCTAATACACTTCAAAGTGGGCAAACAGGTTCCCATGAAATTCAACAAGTACAAATGATGAGTCCCTGTTTTGTCCCCGTAGGCAAAGAAGAACCCCTGCAATGACTCTGACTGGGGACCAAGGAGTTGGGGAGCAGCTCTGTGGAAAAGGTCCTGGAGTGGTCATGGGCAGTGAGCCAAACATGAACCCATGGTGTTCCCTAACAGCAAAGGTGGTGAACAGCTCCTGGCTATATGAACAGGGGCATGTTTGATAGATTGAAGGACAGGATTGTCAACCCTCTATATTGTATTTGTTAGATCACATTTTAAGACTGCATCAAATTTTTGTCCCCAGAGCAGCAAAGACATGGGCAAATGGTGGGGAGCTCAGTGGAGGGTGCCCAAGGTAATGAGGGCTGGAGCACTAGTCTCATGGGGAGTGACTGGCAAAACTGGGCTGAGTTAGGCTGGAGAATGGATGGCTTCAGTTCAACAAATAGACTCCCAGCACCTTTGAGAGGTCATCAAGGAAATGAAGGTGATTTCGTCATTGGGGTGCAGGGCAGAAGGGTGAGAGACAATGGCTGCAGAAGAGGTTCAGGGTGAGCATAAGGTGAAACCATTTTGCCCCAGGGACAGTGAGCCAGTGGAGCAGGTTACCCTGAAAGGCTGTGTCACCTCGATCCTTGGTGGGTTTCAAACCCCAACTAGACCAAGTTGTGAGGGGCCCAAAGCTGGCCCTGCTTTGGGCAGGGGGTTGGACTAGAGACCTCTTGAGGTCCCTCCCAGCCTGAATTATCCTGCAATACAATAATTCTAAGTAGACAAATATATTCAAGAGAAAGTGGTATATTTTTCCTTGCTTACAGGTTTATATACTTCATACAGGATCTACACATTTTTTCACATTCATATAGGGCAAAGTCATTTTCATTCAATGCAAGAGAAGATTAGAAATCAATATTTTGGCTACCAGAGGGCATAATCTTTTTTGCGTTATTACTGCTATTCACTATATTTACTTACTTGTCATTCAAACTTTTGTAATGAAAACCATTTGTTCAAAGCTTTTCTGGAAGCATTTATTATGTTCACTAAGCTTCAGAAAATAAAACTCCCTTAATAGCAACAGCAAGAAAGTCTGAAACACAGTGACTTTGAGGTTGATTTCTAGATATTACAGCAATTTTGAAGACAACAGATTTGTTTGCATTATGTCATTTCCCACCCAGCACAGTGTGTGCCTTCATTACAAATATACTCATTGGACCATGCTGAAAATATTCCCGACCTAACTCAAAATTAGATCCAAATGAGATCTCTTGGGTGTAGTGAGAATTGGAATGAAGGCCCCTAGCTATAAGGAATATGTATACCAATATCCTGACAATAATATTCACGCCAGAAAGTGCTAAGAATTTAGGTTTATTATGCCTCATTGGGTTATAGTAGGGGACAGAAGAGAATATATCAGAAATGAAGGAAAAGCTGGAACAGAGACTAAGAAGCTACTGAAAAGGGAAAACATATGTTGTAACAAACCATTCAGTGTGCAATATTAACTGCTAGGTAAGAATGCTAAAATTACAAAGTCCTTGGAGTATATTTCCAAGAAATTCAAGAATTAATGGGTACAGCTAAACCAAAATTCTGCTCAGCAGATCAATGTTAATTTCTTTATAGTTGGACAGTTTTGTACCCTTACAGGCTATTACCCTAAAAATTTTGTCTCCCACTACACAATCTCAATAAATAAATTGCATGACTGAAAATGAAATGTGGAAAATCCTGAACAAACTCCCCAGTTAAAGCCATAGTAAATTATTACAAATATATATACGCTTCAGTCATTGATTAAGATTGGCACCAAGAAGCTTATGTACTGCCAAACACACAGACTGACTCCATAAAGAACTGCATGTATTTATATACGTGAGGGGTTCACATTAATTACATTTACTTAAATAAATAAATGAATACAGGATCATTGGACCGGTAATGCCATTTCTCAGAAGCCATTAAAAAAACCTCAAGAATTTTACTAAGCAGCACCTTCCATGCAATTCTAAAAAAAAAAACCCGAACAAAAACCACCACCCCAAAATGGGGATATACTAATGTTTTTTGATAGCAACAACTCAGAAAGGATGACTTCTATAGAAAAAAAAAGTGGTATTAAGAGAAAAAATGAATGATTTTGAGACCCAGACTGAAATATGTAAGTTGAAAATCATTAATAATGAAAAGTCATGAAGAGAATTATTTTTTCTTGTTGGGATCAACTGATTGAAAAAAGTAAGTAGTTGTGGTAGGTGATGACAAGGGAACTATGTATTCCCATGACAATACAAGTCTGAAAAAGGTAATTCTGAAGAGGTGAGAGAGAAGAATCTTCCTGTAACAAATGGGAGCATACATGCTACTGACAAGATATCAGAAATAGCCCACATACAATTCAAATCATATTTAAGAAAACTAATAGATGTAATGTAAGAATATAAAACGAAGGATTATTTGGATGATAAGGGGGATGAAAACTCTAATTTAGAATAGGGAATTAAAAGCATGTTGTTTCTTCAGCCTACAAAAACAAAAGCCAAGAGGGATACGAGTAACGTTTGTAATTTCTTAATGGAAGAAGGATTAGAGAAGGAAAAGAAAACAAATCAAAACAATTTAAGATATAGGGAATGTTGGAACAAAAGCTAGTACATAAATCCTGTGAATATGCATATGAATAAATTAAAGATGGACATTTGAATAAGCTTCCTAGCTCAAGGAGGTTATGACCAATTTTTCAGATGGAATAGATATATCTTCTTATCAAGTCACGGAAAGGATTGAACAATGTGAGGGTCTGCAAAACCAAGGTACTTGCACCAATAGCTTAGGAAGTGTCTTTCAGTTCCAGAATCTTAACATCTTTTGACTTAGTGTTTTGATACATAGTTAGAATTCCATGGGTTCAAGTAAAGAACGAACAAATGTGCCCTTTAGAACATGTCCCAAAGTATACAAGATAAGAAAAAAAAAAAAAAGCAAAACCAAAAAAGGCAAAAACAGAATGTACGGTATGCTTTCATTATAGATAATAGTGATAATATGGTATAATGGGCAATTAAGGGTTAAATAGAAGTTGGAAGCCTTCCATATTTTTCCTGGTTTTTTCAGTCCTCACCCTTAAATCACTGCTTCCTCTGCTTTCAGGCTCAGACTCCCAGTCTTTCTTCAGTTAAAATCCATACTGATTTCAAAAACTGTTGACTATATCCTCTTAACATACAACATTCTTTGATATTTTTCTCTAGTAATGATCAAAGACAAATACAGTGTCTCGCTCTCCTGGCAGCTAAATCACCAGATTTATGTCTGCACAAACTGAGAGTCAATCAACTAAAATATTATTATCGAATGTTCATTCAGTATCAGCCTGGTTTCCTTTCTATTTAATCATGGAAAATTTAGTACTGCTTTCAATGAAAGACTAATTAATCCAAGAAGGAAAGATTTTGAGAATCTTATGTTTGAACTACAGCAGTGTGAAAACAACTTCTAAGATAGATATGGACCTGTCATAACTGACCTCAAAATTCTAAGCAATATTAAGCAATGATTCGTTGGTTTCTACATTTGGAGAGAGCTCATGAGAACTCAAGGTTTCTGGTTTTGACTCCATTTCAAAACCAGAGCAGCAGAACAGTGAATCCACTGTGAATTCATGTTTTGGATAGGAAGAGGAAAATGTAAAGTTTTTCTATGAACTATCAGTAAACCCTAGCTTTCAAAATTCCTAATTCCAGGAAGTTATCTATTTTTTCTGAAATGTGATTAGCTACTCGTGTTAATTAGCAAATCGTTGCTGATAAGACCATGGGATCAGAACGTCGCAGTACTGTCCAAGGTGCTGTATTTCAGAGGAAGTACTTCATTGCTGGGTTGTGTTCTGTAGGTCTTGTTCTATCTCCTAAACATCCAATGATATATGGCATAAGGCCATAAATTCATTCCTCCCCCTTTTTCTTTCTATCACTCTTCTTTCACACCGAAACCAGATTCTAATCTCTGTATCTGTATGTTCTAATTTACTGAACGTGTAATGTGTTTGGTCTGCTTCCATTATCAAGAAATTCCTTGTGCTTTTTCACTTTACATTTTCCTTTGGAATTCCCCGCATAAGGGAAATTTTACATAGAACTAAACTTATGTAATTTTATCTTTAAAAAATTATCACCTAACAATTCTTATTAAGCAAACTGACAGAATTTTGTATGTACTGCTCCATAGTACAACTGGAGCAAGAAATCCCAAACAAACATTTCTGAAATAGTCTTCTCAAATTCTATTCTAATCACATTAGAAAATAATGTGAGAAAATAAGTCCTTCGGTTTTATTATTAACTTAGTAATGTTAAAGAGGAGTGAGAAGGTTTTGAATGTGTTTTAACACCATTTAACACCCTTTCAGAAGGTTTGTCTGATGACACATAGTACATAAGTTACATGTTCACAGCATAGGTGCAGCTACAGAATAACCTACATAGCTACTACAGCAAAGAAATTCTAACATTAGGTCACCAGATTTATGTCTGCCTCAGGCATTTTTTTTGAAATATCATCGGCAAATGTAATGCATTGTTATTGACAAAAAACAACCTCCAACTGTCCATAAATAGGTTTCCTAGCTAAAAATACCATGACCAAATTCTCAGCTGAATTAAAGTCCTGAAAGAATCAAAGATAAAAGTTAATTATGCAAGACATTCAATCTAGCTGGAAGCTACAGAAAAAAATCCTTTGGCTAATCTTCAGAATTCCTGAAAGGTTCTGTTAATAATGTTAACTGGACTAATTTTTCTCAACATGGCGTACTTTGTGAATTTCAGATCATTAATGTGCAAAAAATATAGATAATAGGCAATGTCTTAAAAACATATTCTTCTAAGTGCCAGAAGGGTTGATGCATCTATGCCAATTTATATTATTTTAGAATCTAGGACTATATGTAATTTTTTAAAATGAGTTCCTGACAGTAATAAAGGTAGTAGATTTTTGATACTAATTTGACTAGTCTATTCTTCTCCCTTATTGCTATGTTTAAGGTATTTTTCCTTTCTCTTTCTTGTTACATCTGTTTATTTTCTATTGTCTCTGCTACAACAGAAATGGTCTAGGCAATGAACTGCAGTCAGAGCATATCTCTGACCTTGAATTATCCTATGAGATACATAAAAGCCATGGTTCAAGTGTGGTGGTAGTGTCAGAGATCTTAAAATTACACAAGGTGGGAAACTGATCTTAGAATCATAGAATAATCATAGAATTGCCTAGGTTGGAAAAGACCTTTAAGATCAGCTGTTAACCTAGCACTGCCAAGTCCATCACTAAATCATGTCCCTAAGCACCGCATCTACACATCTTTTAAATACCTCCAAGGATGGTGACTCAACCACTTCCCTGGACAGCCTGTTCCAATGCTTGATAACCCTTTTGGTGAAGACATTTTCCCTAATATCCAATCTAAACCTCCCCTGGCACAACTTGAGGCCATTTCCTCTTGTCCTATAGCTTGTTATGTGGGAGAAGAGACCAACCCCGACCTCTCTACAACCTCCTTTCAGGTAGTTGTAGAGAGCGATAAGCCTCCTTTTCTCCAGGCTAAACATCCTCAGTTCCCTCAGCTGCTCCTCATAAGATTTGTGCTCTAGACCCTCACGAGCTTCGTTGCCATTCTCTGAACACACTCCAGCACGTCAATGTCCCTCTTGTACAGAGGGGCCCAAAACCGAACACAGTACTCGAGGTGCAGCCTCACCAGTGCCGAGTACAGGGGAACAATCACTTCCCTAATCCTGCCTGCCAGAATATTTCTGATACAAGCCAGGATGCTATTGGCCTTCTTGGCCACCTGGGCACACTGCTGGCTTATATTCAGACAGCTGTCGACCACCACCCTCATGTCCTTTTCTGCCAGGCAGCTTTCCAGCCACTCTTCCCCTAGCCTGTAGTGTTGCCTGGTGGTGTTGTGACTTGTCTTAACTTCTATGAAATAAAAAAAATTGTGGACTCAATTTAAGCAATATTCTTTTCAGAAGTATAGAATAGTATTTTCTAATTATTCAGTAATCCTTTTTATAATTCTAAATATGTTTGCCTTTTTTTTTTGCATAAATCTGTAATGACATCTACAGATTAAAATGCAACGTAAATATCTCTGTATGTCAGTCACTCATCTCATGGAAGAGGTAAACTTGTGGTGTTTCTTCCTATTATTTCTCTTACAAACATCTCTTCTACATTGTATTTTCAAAAATGTCAAGACCAAATTCCATATATTTTATTTTTCTAATTTGCTCTATGCTATGTTTTATGACATTTTCAACCCTCTTATTTCTATTTTCTTTTTTTTTCAGATGAACTAGGGGCAGGTGTGTATTTGCCACAGGCTAGGCCATTATTAAAATCCTTTAAAGTAGCAAGATACATAGCATTCCCTTTATGTTTGCTATATACATATTAATTGTGAAATATTTAAGCATAATAAAGGACATCAAGGGTGTATTATTGCAATCCATTCCTTCATTCAGAACAACTCAGTGCAATTTTCATGTATATATTGCATAACATACCATGCATATACTATTCTTTATGTGGTTGTGTAATTTTTTCAAAACATTGATAACGTAATTCAAGCTTTAAAAATAAAAAATAAACTTGAAGTGTTCTGTCAGATATTATGCCAAGTGACTTGACATGTTAACTGCTGCAATTCATGGTTTTTTCACGTCTGTAAGTAGAATGATTGTGTAGAAAACACAGAAGTAAAGGATGTTCAGTCATTTATCACCCTTCAAAAATCCTTGAACTTTTCTTTCTTGTTACCTTATGCAGTCTGTAGCAACAGCCGTCTTCCTGCATGATGGATAGCTTTTATATTGTCCTTTGTTTTAACTTGAATGAAATTATTTTGCCACGAGTCAATATGTACATGGGGGAAAAATGAAATAATTCAAATTCTGTCCTGATTTCATCCTCCTGAGTGCATAACAAGGATTCAAAGTGTATCTTAAAACACCTACCATAAAGGACAAAGTCATTCTGACTTTGTCTCATTAATTCTAAAGAGGAAAACAGTGATAAATATATAAAGATCTTACAGGGGTTTTTTATGATTTTGTATCCAGTTCATTTTTTTTCCCAGATTAATCTCTTACATCATTCTGGGACTGAACCGTGTCAGCTTGCTTTTCTTACTGGCTCTCTGAAACTTTCACAAGGACAAAGCAGACCAATTCTGAGATTTGCAGAAGTTCTTGTCATTCATCTACTCAACTCAGAAGAAAATGTTGTGTGACAACAGCAAAGTTCCAGGTAAGCCTAATGTTCTCAACTAATGTGGGTGGGTATAGTATGATTTTTTTGAAAGGATGGTAATTTCTGATCCAATAAAGCACACCAAGCTCTTTATTTCACCATAATGACTGATTTCAGTTTTTCACAGAACACTTAATCAATGATCTTCTATAATTTAGCAGAGCTGAACAGAAATACACATTTGTCTTTTCAGCTTTTATTCAGGATAATTTTTCAAAAATTATTTGGGACATGAGTTAGATATTCTACACTCTACTTAAATACATTGCATATAGCACACACTCTTTATGAGAAATCACTGTATGTAGTACTACTTATCTAGTAAAAATAACCTGCATATGCATTATTCCCATCCAGTTTTCATAAATTGGAGGAATACCGTCAAATGGAGGAAGAATAGTTGTCCATAAGTAGCAAATAAAATTTTTTTTTCCTTCCAATATAGACCAATTCACGCTTACCTTCTGGTGACACTAACCATGTCATTGTTTGATTAATCTGTGCTTTTGTTATAAGCCAAATTTTTTCTGCTTTCATTATAAGCCATGTAACAGCAGTCATACCATATATCCAGCCTTTTCTTTCATTCTGTCCCCTCTCCTCTGCTATCTTACATGTCAAACAAAACAAAAGTTCATCTGTGGAAACGCATAATCTGCTATTTAATGATGTCTACTATGGTCTTTTTCATCTATTAATGTTAATAAAATACTAGGTGACTTAGCCCAGAAAGCCAGATGTATCCTGGGCCGCACGCTGCTTCTACTCTACTGTGGGCAGCTCTAGGGTCCCCAGCACAAGAAAGAAAAGGACCTGTTAGAGTGGGTCCAGAGGAGGGCCACAAAAATGATCAGAGGGCTGGAGCACCTCTCCTATGAGGAAAGGCTGAGAGAGCTGGGGTTGTTCAGCCTAGAGAAGAGAAGGCTCAGGGGAGACCTTATAGCAGCCTCTCAATATATCAAGGGGGCTTATAAGAAAGTCAGAGACAGACTTTTTACTAGGCCCTGTAGAGGCAGGATAAGGGGTAGCATTTTTAAACTGAAATAGGGTAGGTTTGGATTGCACATTAGGAAGAATTTGTTTATGATGAGGGTGATGAGACACTGGAACAGGCTGCCCAGAGAAGTTGTGGATGCCCCACCATTGGAGTTGTTCGAGGCCAGGTTGAACAGGGCTTTGAGCACTCTGATCTAGTGAAAAATGTCCTTGCGCATGGCAAGGGGGTTGGAATTAGATGATCTTTGAAGATGCCTTCCAATCCAAACCTTTCTAAGATTATAGAAAGCTTTCCAAAATAATTTCCTATGTTACAAATATATTTAATATATTTGTGGTTTTTTGTTCTATGAAAAAGCAAGGGCGCCGCCCTACAATCTCAAAATTGTCTATGAATATGTTTATATTTACAGAGAGCCCTGCAACATTTAGGGCTCATTATTCATTCATCTTCTGCTACAACTCTGTCCAAAGCTTTTATTTTGAAATTATCTCAAATGTCTCCATTTCCTTTGTCCATTTCACCAGGTAGTTGCATTATTCTATGCTGGTAATAAGCTTCTCCTGCATCTTTTTTAATGAGCTTCATATTGGTGTAAGTTGTGTGCTACAATGTGTAGTTCCACATTCTGCATTGAATTTTAGTTGAAAAGAAAACTGGAGACAAAACCATTTACTCTAAGAGCCTCTCAGAAAAGCTAAACTGCCTGCAATCATTTTTCAGACACTTAGCAGAGCCAAGAAATCAGATAATATGTGCTTAGTTTAGAGAACAAGGTTTGATAAAGGTTTTGTGTAATCTCACTACCAAGATAGAACAGCAGCAGGCTCCAGCTCAATCAAATATGAATTTCTCGTACTTGGGGAGAAGAAAGCAAGAAAGGCATCTTACCTACCTGCTAGAACACACTGAATAATAGTGTAGACATTGTGTTCAGAATTTCACCCCGAAAGTGTCTATTTCTTTATTAATTGCAAAAGAAATCTAAGATAACTATATTGCATAGATATATGAACACTACGGATGCTTAAAATTTGTGAAATTGTTTCTACCATCTTGATGTGGGAAAACTAAGATGGCCTGTCTGAAATATGGTTGCCTTTAGTGTGAATACGGGGAAATAACACAGTCCTTCCAGCTTGTTTTATACTTCCATTCTATGATTTTGTCCTAGAAGTGATTATGTTCTCTTTGAATCTAGAATCTAGATTGGTAACTCAGAAATGGACTTCTATACTTCAGATGAATCTTACCTGAAGAGACTTTGAAAGCAACTTTAAGAAGGCTTACTGGAATAGCTTCCAGTTACTATAGAAAAACCATAGGGAGGAAAAAATGGAAAAAAAAGGTCAGAGAAAGAGACAGATACAAAGGGAAAGAGGAATTAAAATTATTTAGCCTTATTGTCTACATACCAATATATTTGATGGTCTCCTATGCAGCAAAACTCAGGAAAGCAAGCTCACCTGTCCAGCTTAATTTACCCGGTGTCTGTCTTATATACTCAAAAAAATAATCTGAAGACTCAGTATATAATTCTGCTATGCTAATGGGGTTAAAATAATTTTTGTACTTCATGCAAAAAACATCTAATCCCAAAAAATTGCTTAAGAGAACTGCTTAAGACTAAAATACTCCAGGAAATTAAAAGTTTTCACTGTGGTTAGTTAGTTTGCCTTGAGGCGTTCCAGGCATATATGAAATGATCCTGCTGGTTTGCTTTGCTGTGTTTGTGTGTTCTCACTTACACAACTGTTCTTATTAGCTTGTAAAATTCAAGGTTAATCCAAGTTCAAATTTTGTTGAAGACTATACAATGAGTATATATGACAATGAAGTAGTATGAATTTTCAATGTAATGAATATCATTTTGTGTGGATGTCATGAGAAAAATGGAAAGTCAAGCATCGGTCACAGCTGGGAAGCTTTTCATTATTGGCTTCAGATGCATATAAGCATGTTGAGAGACTACTAACGTACATTATCAGTCACATTTTCCAATCTGGATACACTTAAATGTGTCATATATTTTTATGGCCTAGTTTAAACAAATAAACTACAGGATATGCTGACACAATGGTGAGACACATCTATGAACTCTTAGTGGCCCAAAATATGAACATACAGATACAAAATAAGTATTTGAAAATGCAGGTGCCAATTTAAAGTGAGTAAACTTTAAATATCTGCTTTGCACAGTGCCTTAAGTTGGGAGGTTACTTTTAGTATGCCTTCAGTATAAAGATGGTGATCCTTTCAATGTAGCACTTCTAAATTGTCTTCAAGAGGGATTTCCTTCGTGCATTCAACAAGAGAGGAGTAAGACTGGTGCTCAATTTAGGAATGCAAATCAGGTGCCTAAAATTAGATTCTGTAAATAACTTTTTAAATGGTTGTGCATGCCAGAAATACCTCTTTGGTACCTGCACATTAGCTTTCCAGCTTCTTAAAAGGATATGAATAAAATAGCATTCAAACACCACTGAATATCTGAATCAATAAATAAAATTATTTAAAAACCTTAATTTAAGAGATTGGTTCGTTTTCTTTTCCCAGTACATTTTTTCTGCTTGGCAATATTTGAGCAGATGAAGTCCTCTAATCCTCTAATCTTGCAATTTTTCATTTTCAGTGGTCAAGAAAATCTATTGCTTGCCGTATTGCCTTTTTGTGCTCAGAATGTCCCTTTGACAGAAGGCGTATTTAAAGAAAAGAAATATGTCTTTTTGGTACAGATGTTTACTTTTATCAACTGAAAGCCAGTCTGGGCTACATCACGTAATTCTTTCTTTCAGACTCATTGGTGATGCACTCTCTGGCAGTGTTAGGCAGGGAAGAGGTGGAGGGAAAGCAATGGTTTTTATTCCAAGGGTGTTAACAGTAGTGTAGGCACATCAACATGAGAGGGGAAGCAGAGTTTGAGTATTGCCACAGAGGTCTTTAGCAGGAACATAATAGGGAACAAGATGGGCTGTACCGTAAAGGCAGGAAGGAGGCAGGATCCTGGGAAGCTATGAAAGGGAATCAGGATATCTCCTCTTTCTGACTAGAATCACAGCAACAGGAGCAAAACGTAGCCCAAGAGTGGCAGTGCATACAGCTTTCTGTCCTTAAAGGTACCCAGAATGGGGGCTATAGAGCTAGGTGGGATTTGGCTTGAGCAGCTGCAGGTAACACTTAGGCAGCTTCTTGCTTTTACCTTTGTTAGATGTTACTGACCTTATAGACACAGCTGAATGTACCTGTTCCTGAACTATTACACCTTATTGGGTTACATGATACACCTTAAGATACATGATCGATCCTACAACACCCGCTACAGACCTTTGGGGAGAGTGAGAAAGTCACTACTAAAGTTGAACTAACACCTGCAGTATGTGAGACTTAGTTGCTGAACTGTCTGTTTTAAGAGTCCCAAATAAACATAAGCAGAAGTTTGAAGATCCCAAGTCATGTGAAGAACTGATAGTTATTTAGGTGTGTAAAATTGTCTAGTTTCAAAGGTTATTTGAAGTCTAAGTGTCTTAAAGGGTCTGGATCTAAAGACTAAGGCTGCTCCCAAGACTTAAGGTATGTAGCTGTTGTGTTTCTAATAGCACTGAGGGAGGTATTTCACAATGACTTAATATTGTACTTGATTTTTTTAGTAATTAAAATTAAGAAATTTCCAAAAAATGCCATGTCTTCTCCAAGGTTTAGGCACTTAAAGCCTGACAATGTGAACAGAAACAGTTTGAAGTTGCTGAAAGATGTCCATTCATGTTCATTTCCCTATAATACTGCTGTATGGCAAAATCACACAGCTGATTCTTTATTTCTGTTCCATGAATCCTGTTATTATGTCAGGGTACCAACTGAATTTACTTATTTAATAAAATAGTATGTGTTATAAATAATATATTTTAGGGGGGAAAAAACCCAAACCATTTGTGAATATATTAAATGTCCTGAAATTTGGGTTTTATTGGAAAATTATGTACAGACTGATTAATAAAGCAACAAAAAAACCACCAACAGGTCTGTATGTGTTATTCTCAGTTTAATATATGAAGTACTCCCAGTCACAAAGAATCTCATATTTAATGGACATTTTCTGTTTAAAAAAATAATCTTTTGACAATGATTTATAAACTTAAAAATGTTTGCAAAAATCAACTGATTTGCTCAGTTTCATGTTAAATAGTCTCTTCCACAGGCACTTGTATCTTTTCATTTAATTACGGAGGAATCATCTTTTAAACTGACTCAGAGTGATTTTTTTTATTTTTCTAGGCTAAGGAACACCTAACTTACATTTCTTAACACATCCTGGAAGATTTCATAAGGAATATCTATTTCATGAAACATACAAAAGCCCTTAGGAACATACTAAGATTAAAGGACCTAGCCTCTGACCTTAAAATGATTGTTTTTTTCTATAAATAAAAATATGCTGAGATGTAAAGGAAATGACTAATATAAAAAATGATGTGCACTACTGCTCTGAATGATTTGCCAACCCTCTTTAAAAGTTAGACATTGACACTTGTGGTCAAAAAGAGCTTTTGATCCCAGCTTCCTACACAAATTAGAGAATGCATATCTGAATAGCTGTATCATAGAAAAAGAAGTAGAGCCGAATGTACATCAATAGTTTAGAAGTCAGAAATGACCTGAGGCAATCAGCACAAGAAGATAGGGGAATGGTTAAATTTGTAAGTCTGCTTTGTTGTAGATATTGCTTGGCAGGCTTTTACATTCCTGGTTTTGTGCTTCCTCATATAAGATGTGATCATGGAACTCCCCTTCAGTTTTAGTCCTCAGGAAAAAGCAACAGCACATTGGTCATATACCAGCCAGGATTTTTATCGCTTTCCTTGGAATCTACCAGGTAATGTCCGATTGATTGAGAAGACATCCTCCAGAGGAAGAAATTGCTAATCACAGAAGAAAATGAAATTCTGATAATTCCTTAAATAACACAAGACGAAAAAACATCAAAGTGTAAAGATAAATACCACCTCAAAAAGCTACCCTCCAGACTGTTATCGGCAGTGGGTGGATGAGCAAGAATCCTGCCAGAATGCTATTTTCAGAGAAGTATAATTATAAAGTGATTTCCTCTGCTCTTAAGATACGATCTGGGCAAACTTTCCGATCTTGAAAAGCAGTTCAAAGGATCTCTCCAAAGTACTACACTTCAACACAAGTTGAAGTAGCAGCAAAAACTAAGCTAATTCCAAGTAAGTGAACAAGACATCGTTAGTAGGCATTTCTAAGCAGAGAGGGTTAAATGCCTCTCTTGAAACTGTGTGAAACCTTGGTCACTGCCGAACTCCATGAGAGCTTTGCAATTGCCTTCCAATGCACTGAGGATTTCACTCATTACTTTGATTCCTTGTTAATAGACTACAGGATATGATCAAAGGAAAATGCCAACAAATTGGTTAGTGCGTGGAAAGGAAGCTGTGAAGGATATAATGCACCAGCCACTTGAGGGAGTCTCCTACTTCAGCAAGTTATACAGGTTTATTAGGTTGGAGAGTGATACTTCCTTTGAGATTGAATCCCTGCAAAAGCACTTTCTAACTAAAAGATCCCAGTTTCAGTAGCCCACTAATCAAAATGGAATCAGGCTGGCTGGTTGAGTGAGAAATGATTGAGGGACATTCCAAAAACCATGTTTTTTGTTTTGCACATCTATACTGCTTAAGTGTCATACTGTATTTGCAGTATGATTGATACTGCTTATAACATCATAAATCTGGTAGATTGAATGAAACAAATCAGTGCAGCCACTACTGACTTTAAAAAAATATTGATATGTATTTCTTTTCCTATGTTAGATAAATTATCAAATAAATTCTAGGTCAAGTTGGAGAAAAAAAAATCAGAATAATTTTTACTTAATCTAATTATCCTGAATCACCTAATACACTCTGACAGCCATTTGGAAGTAAGGTTTTTTTTTCTATGACACTTTTTCATTATTTAGTCTATTTCAATTGGCAAGAATAGTTTCTACTTATACCACTTATGAAGAACAAAACCCAGAAACCAAGCCAAACCCCTTTATTAGGAACATGTAAATATCAGCAGTCTAGTTCTATTAAAACACAAAATATTTCTTGCTTACAGACTTTCTATGTATTTTTTTGTATTCCAGGTATCAGAACTGCTTCAATTATATGCTGGTATTTTGACTGTGAGACTGCTTTATTGCGTGATTTCTTATTGACTGCAGCTTTTTAATAGTCACATGAACCAGTACGCTGTCATATGCTTTTAACAATGACCCAGTACTGGAACATATGATTGCATATGGTTTCTCTCACAATCTATACTTTTGTTTCAACAGAATTTACACTTATGCAGACAAGTTGCACATACAAAGCTATGTCTGAACAAGCGTAGGGCTATCACCAATAGTAGATCAAGCCATCCACGGGTATGGCAGTGAACATACCTGTTTTAGGAAACCTGATCCAGTGTTGCACTACTCTCACAGTGAACAAATTTTTTTTCTAACCTGAACTTCCTGAGTGACATATATGGCCATTACACTTCCTTTTGCTGTTTACCATAAATTAAATGAGTCATCTTTATTGTCTTCATAACCCCACCACGCCTCAAGCACATACCACCCCACCCCACCCCCCGCTACACTTTACAAGTCTAAACAAGTCCAGCTCCCCCAAAAGACCCCGATTAGGTTGTGTCTCCTATGCTCCTCACCATCATGGTAAGCCTCCACTGGATCCTTTCCAGTGCCTCAGTGTCCATCTTGAGAAACTCAGTCTCACTTCTTCTGTGTTTTACAAGAAAGAAAATATATGTAGAAAGAAATATCCTTTAATTGGTTGGCAATGTTTTGGGACCTATTTCTAGGGAATCATTGTTTTCAGTCTGTAAATTTGTTTTTTTTCTTTGCTGGTTGGTTGGTTTATTTTTACTTTCCAAGTCCAGACTTCCGAAGAAAAGGATAACACGTAGTTACATCCATCAGGCATGGTCATTGTTTCAATACTGATTTCTGGTTGCTGACTTCAGCTTTCTTTCCACCTGTTCAAACAGAGTGACACAGCATGAATTCAGGAGAGGAAAAACCTCTGAATTCATCAGGAAAAAAACTTTGTAAAATTATGTAAGATTAGTACCTCTTGTAAGCTGTGGCACAACTGGCAAATCACAGAATCACAGAATAGTTGAGGCCAGAAGGCATCTCTGTATGTCATGCAGGCCAAGCCCTCTGCTCAAAGCAGGTCCAGCCTCAGGGCTGTGTCTGATAAGGTTTTAAATATCTCCACAAATGGAGACTCCACAACCTCCCTGGACAGCCTGTTCCAGTGTTCAAACACCCTGCCAAATGTTGCTACCCATAAATTTTGCGCATTTTTAAAAAATGTGGTGGGCAGCTCAAGAGCAGTGTTGGAGCATATGTATGGTTGTTTTAAAGTGCTGAAGGGTGAACTAGTTCATTAAGCAACCAGATTATCTTCCTCCTCTTGCTAGATATTCATCACCTGGGGACAGAATCATACTTTAGTTACTGGGCTATATCATGACACTTAAATTACTTTGTTTTTACCTGAACATCTGACTTTATATCAAATAGAGACTGTTAGGAATTTAAAGGGCAAGAGAGGTTGCAAGAAGCAGAAATATTTAATTTTCTTCTTTTTTTATTTATCAGGACCTGAGACAATTTCGGTTAGTACCAGCAAAAAAGAACTTCCTTGAGTTTTTTAGAAAAAAAAAATAGTTGCATGTAACAACAGGTGGACAATATTGATTAACTTTAAATTAATTTTATAATCTATTATGATTTTGATTTAACCAACTAGGTCATATAACAGTTTCTGTCATTGATATTTGTTAAATTAAAGCAAAACAAATTTTGGCTAGCATGACAGACTTTGTAAGACCCTGTTATGCATTATTGGTATCCAGTCTTTGAGTTCTTTCCTGAGGTTTTCAGAAAAACTCCTCTTTTTGCTTGTTTGTTTTCCAATTTATGGCCATCTATTGGGCATATGTTCCAGATACCATTACATTTTCCACTTTACCAAACACTGTCCTTGATAAAAAATTGCTTGTTTCTTAAATCTGAATCTCTTGGGTTTTGAGCAGTGAAAATATCATGTCAACAAAAAATAATTTTGGAATTTGCCGTACTAAAATCTGCTAAAAATAACCATACACTTTGCAGGTACATATTTATTATGTAGGACAATGTTAAAATTAAGAATCATTTATATGCCAGTCAATGAGATCATCTTTTTTCTGATCTTATTCTCCCGGTGTCTTTCATAGGATTGAGTACTTTCCTCCATGTCTTCTTCTCTTCTCCTTTTTAACTTAGGCAGCCCTCTCTGCTGCCCCAATAGCTCTAAAAAGTATAAAGAAGGAAGAAATAAGAGCTTGGGATAGTATAATTGGGGGGCGGGGGGAGGGACGGACATGATTTGCAAGTAACTGATTGTAGTCCTTTACCTTCTCCCTGAATATAACAGTTTCATAACACAAAAGCTGATATCAAAACCTTCAAACTAAAATCCTCTCACCTCCTTTGTCTAAGTTATCTCATGATCTGTGAATCTCATTTAAGTATCTGAAATCTTAGTTCCTAATCTTTTTGTGGATAGTTATACCCAGATGCAAACTGTGGCAGGGAAGGCTCAAGTCACCTGGAAAAGTAAACCTGCTAGATGCTGAATTAAAAGAAATATGGAAGTTATTCTATCTAGATATCCAGAGAGAGGAAGAGAAAAACAGAAAAGTAATAAGAAGACAATAGAATCTAATATTACTTAGAAATATGCCCGTTCCAGAGGTATAGAATAGTTAACTGTCAGTTAGATATGAAAAAGGTGCATGTATAACTTCTTATAGAAAAGACAGAAAACAAAAAATGCTGTATATTGTATTTACATACATAGTATATCATGTACATATATAACTATAACTAATTAATTGCATTTATATGCAGAGATATAAACTTCACTTTATGTAAATAAAACCTAATGCCCTCCATAAGAGTAGAGAATTTCTTAATTCTTTGGAAACAATTCTGATACTCACTCTATTTAAACATATTTATTTGCATTTACTAATACATGAGTTTGTCCACTGTTAGGTAAGGAACTGAAACAAATATGACTCTCTTCAACTGACTTTAGGAAGAA
Organism: Stercorarius parasiticus; assembly: GCA_013396915.1. Lineage (NCBI taxonomy): Eukaryota > Metazoa > Chordata > Aves > Charadriiformes > Stercorariidae > Stercorarius > Stercorarius parasiticus. The sequence goes on along the minus strand of VWZL01000226.1, from coordinate 51,203 downwards.
GATTGCTGTCATCCTTGGCATGGGAGAAAACAGAGAGAAGAAAAGCATGTAATTTTAAAAAAATTCTCTAAAGTCCTTGAGCACCTTCTAAATGAAAGATAAGTTGAAAGATAAGCAGCTACACATGTGAAGTACAAGACTACGAAGTAAGAGTCCTGTAGGAATCAGTAATGAAGAGATGCATCGGAACAGGTGTTTCCAGTTCAGCTCTGGGCTTGTTGCTTTTCCTCCTTCCCTCTGCTTTAGTGCGACATCTTGGTTCATTGAGCTTCCTTTCAGAATTAAACAGCAAAGGACGGAATATTTTTACAATTGTAAGTGACTAGCACAATTTTTTTATATTAATAGCAGCAAGCAATCACACTACATTTGGTCTGAAGAGTACATATAAGCTGGGTTCAATTCATAATTCATAAAATTTTTTAAAGCTCTTCTTTTACTCTACTAATTCTGTTTCATACTGCTGCTCAGTTTACGGTGGTCTTAACACTGTTAGAACACAGTAGGAGTTGTTTTGGATTACACTCCATCTATGAAAAGATGAAGGGACAGCCAAAGATTGATATGAAACAAGGAGAGCAGTCTCTGGCAACAAGGAAAATACGAGAAGGAACGCCTTCTTTTAAACTGTCTGGATGATTGCCTTAATGTGAGGCAAACTGTCTCCTGTGAGATGAAGTACTAAAACATGTTTATATTATAGGGCTGAAGCTTCCTGAAAACATCTGCATGTTAAAGTACTTGCCTCAGACAGCTTAAGTTCTGTTTAGACATGCTGCAAGTGACAGTGAGACACTGCAAACCAAATCAATAGGTACCATATTTGTGGTTGAGAATCTGTTGCTTTAACAGAGACAGAGCGAGCTATTTGGTGAGATCTAGCATATCTGTCCTAGTCTCCAGCTGCTACCTCAGAACTCAGAGGTCACCTCTTCACCTCGTGTCCTGTCTATCAGCCCCTTAGCAGTGTCTCAGAGATTCTGGGTGATGACAAATACTTCTTAGTGTTGATGGTTAGATGACTGGCTCCTGCCCTCCGAAGTCCTAGCTGTAAAGGTGGGATACAGACAGTCCGTTGTCCAGGTTTCTTTCATCAACAGGACAGATTTTTTTCTGAAGCTCTCTTCATGGACAGACCAGTATCTCCCTGACACTGCAGCCTGTACACTATGTATTCATGACACTTGTACAAATAATTTTTCTTCAGCGTAAATATAAGCATCATGGAAGAAAAACTAACTTGAAACTTGTTAACACTTGCAACTATGAATTTGTCTGCACTGAGGATGAAGGGCGAGGCCTGAGACAAGACTAGGGAGAGCCTGATTGTCACTGCTTTTTCTAGCAAGAGGTATAAGCAGTGTTCCCCAGGAGCAGCTGCTGCCTGACCTGGATTTTCAGGGCTATGGCATAATATAAGGACACCTAAAAATCACACCCACAGAATGCTGCAACCCTGCAAAACTAACTGCTTTTCTTTTGAGCAGAGACAGTCCAGGGTCAGAAAAATAAACAGGGTGTTGACAGAGTATCAAAATCTGCTAAGACTAATAGTTTTGTTCACATATTTAATTTTAGATAAATAAATTTTAGCCTTTTATAATGAATGATTTTTTATAGTGACTGTATCTAGGCCAAACTGTATATGAATTTTTATTCCAGCTCAGGGCTCAATAAAAAAGGTGTTATTCATGGAATGGTTAAAAGAGACAGTTTTAAAATAAAAAGCCTCCCTGACAGTTGAATTGCTTTTAAACAATATGCCATATTCTAATACAAGTGTCATTTTCTGACAATGAAAGAAGGAAGAGTGTCGAGATTCAGGGTTGAGCTGCAAAGCTCTGCTTCATGCTTCCACTACCGCACTTGCTCCAAGTTCTGCCATGTGAAATGTTAGGGTACTGAAAGGAGTCACTTTCATGTTTTTGTCTCAGCTCACTTGTCACTGAGTAGATCTCCATGAGAACATGAATCATGTGCCAAAGGTGGGAGGCCCTTTGTCTTATCACCACCTACCATCCCTTTATCCCGCCACCTATAGACTCCTTTCCTTCCCATTCACCCAAGGATTTAAAGTGGCCAGTGGGAGTGATGTTAGAAGAGTGGAAAATTAGTGTGCTATAGCTAAGGAGAAAAATGAGCATATTTGAAAAGCTGTAAAATAATGTTAAATTAAAGCAGACCAAAAGAAATAAAAGACTTTAATATGCAGTTCACTGTTCCATCATGTTCAGTCTATCTCATAACATCATGTCTGAGTCATGACTCACTGATGGCAATGCCTCACACCTGCTGCTTTAGAAAGATGTAAATGTTCCTGGTGGTATAAAGGACAAGCTTTTATACAAGCTATTGCAAATATAGTACTTTGCATAGGGAAAGATTTCTTCCCTGACCCCACGAAGTGACCATTGACTAGATTCTCATATCTTCTGTTATTGCAAATGTTATTCATAGTCATAAAATTATATGGACTTTTTTTAAAATTTAGCTATCCAGTAAGTCAAGTGATGCATTCCTTTTCTTGTCACATGAAAGAGTTTTGGGGGTTTTTTTTAAATTTTAGCTTAATATATTCTTCCTCTATAGATCCTATAAAAGTAAAATATAGATTAAATCTGTGTGATTTGATGCCATAAAAGCTTGATATGAAAGATCATCCTTTTATCCTTTATAATCTTCAACGACTACCCCATCAAATAAAGCTCTGCATTTTGAAGTCTTTGGTTGAAGCAGCATCACGCTGTTAGTTTGTTACTATACAGAGAAACATGCAACACATGCATTTAGGTAATATAGAATACAATTAAGGGCATAAGTTACCATGGTACGCTATATGGGGATCAAGCAGCATTTTGCAATCTAGTCACCCTTTAATGCACATCAAATGCTTGTGCTGTTCTAAACACTTTTACTGTTTAAAAAGCAGTTAAGGTAGTCTAATAGAATTTGCTTTTCATTTGCATTTGTTTTGAGCAGATGATGGAAAGATAAATGCTGGCTTTTACTGATTTATTTTATAAGAACATTATGGAACTTAGAAGGAAATCAACATGTAATCAGGAAATCCGTGATATAAACATTTAATGACCTCAGATAAGTGCATAAACCCCAAATATGTTGGGTTTTTAGAGAAGCTTATGCAAGGATTTTGGTGGTCATCAGTGCAATTTTTTTTCAAGTTAAGACCTACCATTTCCATTAAGCTTAAGGGTTTACACATAACTTAGACCACCAGTCTGCAACTTTGTGATATTTTTACTTTTATTTATTTTATTTTTTTAATGGGAAATTAATTTCATCGTTCAATGGCTCTTTCTTTGAAGGTCTGTCAGATCCTGTGTTTGCTCTTTGCTTGAGAGTATCTATTTGACATTAAAGGAACTCAAAAACCATCCACTTTCTGGTTGGGCACAAAATAATTCCACAGCAGTTGCTTTCTCCTCCAGCACTACTTCAGTCTTCACCTGATACCCAAGTACCTCTGAGGAAAAGTGAAAAAAGCAAATAATTGAAAAGCAGCATATTGTCTCAGCTCAAAGCTGTTATGGGCGAGGACTGGTAGTAATGATATCAGAGGGAACTCTCCGTCTGTCTGGGGCTCTGCTTACATGGGCTGGACACGCGTCTTCCAAAGTGCACCTTCAGTGCATCAACTGTCAGTGTGAGGTTGATGGTTGGACTCGGTGATCTGAAAGGTCCCTTCCAGCCTAGGTGATTCTATGATTCTTTGAAAATATTCGCAAAACATATTTTTCAAGAGTAGACGGGGAAAATCATTTACAGTACTTAGGTTTCTCTGGATCACTTTTGTACAAGTGGTGCAACCAGATTTCCTCACCATAAATTTTCATTATAATTTATTCTTATATTTCCTCAGGTACCCATTGAATTTCTTTTGCACTCTATGAAGCAAGCTGTAATACGATTATTGAAACCTCAACTTGTTGCAGGAAAGGTAAAGGTAAAGAAGTAGACTAGTATGACCTTGCCCCAAACCCTTATTTTTTAAAGTCCTGGATTTCTGTTTTAAAGGATAAGGTAGGATTTAATAAATTTTACTTGGGGTTTCTCAGAGCTGCCCTTTTGCAGAGAAAGAAGGGTTACAGCTACGACAGCTATACTAATTTAGAAATCATAATTTACTATGCTAGCAAATATGTAATACCTAATCTTGCTACCATTGAAGATAATACTGCAGAGACGGCATAAGAAAAGAATAGAAGTGCATTAAAAGTGAGGAAGGGAGGGAGGGAGGGAGGAAGGGAAAGAGAACGTTGATCATATTCTTTTAAGGGATTTAATTTTACATGTTTGTGAGAGAAACACAAACTAACAGCATTTCAGTGGGATAATAAAACTCAAAAGGACTTTAATGGTAAAAAAATACATACATATATGCATATATACTTGCGTATACATCTTTATACATACACATATATGAACCAAAAGAATAGCTAGCCAAACTTTTGAAATTTTCATTTCATTAAGAAGTGCACACATGCTCAGAATCACACATACTCTCAGGCATGTTAAGCTGAAGCGCGGTTTTAAAAGGGTGCATTTATAAGAAACAAGAGTTTCCAAGGGCCTGGTATTTCAATCATTATACATGACAAACACTTGGAGCTGGCATGGAAAAAAAATCTATTCCTCATTTGCAAATCTGCCAGACTACAAGTCTCCTGTGTACTTCTGAATGAACTGATGAGTGAAAAATTAAAGAAAACAGCATTTAACTATTTGCATGTGCCATGCTCAGGGTGCAGTAGCAGAGTATGAAGATGAAATGGTGCAACACTCTACAAAAGCTTTTGCTTGCGTTCAAAGGTATATTGTACCTTTATTTGTTAAGTAGTGCATAGATGACACAGAACACTAATGGCAGTTGTTATTTGCCCACCATCAGTTGTTTTAATGTCTGGTAGTGAAATGAAAATTCCACTGAGGATTTAACAGAGACATTTGTATGGATTCTTAGTCCGTACTGACACTAAACGACCCTTTGGAAGCTCAGCTGCAGGTGATGTGCAGCACTGTCAGCCTAGTGTTTCCAGGTCAGATGCTGTTGAAAGCACTTGGTGACTTTTCATTTGATAAAACAATAATTCAGAGATGACTGAACATGTCTAGCTGATGAAGACAGATCAAATATTCTGCTCATCTCTGAGATAATCTTTCTGATTGAAGAGTACAATATTTATACTAAATCATAACTTTCTTTAATTCTAATATTATCTGGAAAATAGTGACCATTATTTATTCTTATTCCATGAACTTAGTCTTCAGTATTACACTAGCAACAGCTATTTGTCTGATTTTTCTTTTTAATTTTCTGAGATATGCATGCTTTTGAATGTCTGGCTTTGACTTTCCAAATGTCTTCCTTTAAAAGAAATACAATTATTCAAGTCACCTTTCAGATGAGATAATTCATAGTACTGACTTCCTTATAGATGCTCATTCAATGCTTTTATTAAACTTGAGAGTACTCTGTTGAATTTTAGATTGGCTCACCAAAGTACATACACAAAGTACAGACAAAGTACATGTTCATTCACCATCTTAAATTTGTATCAATACTGGTCATCTCCTGACAGCTATTTGCTGTCTTCTAGTTAGTAGTTCTTTATGAGTAAATGACAGGAGCTACTGTGATTAGTCTGGGACTACAGAAAGTAGGGAAGAGAAAGCTAAAAGTGTCTCTGAACCATCTTCTGTGCAGCAGAAAGGAGATCCGCATAGAACTGAGAAGATAAGAGCTGCTTTTTTAAGCTTTTCTCTGAAATATCTAGAACTTTATTCTAAAATTGACAGAAGGTTCATAAACTCTCAAATATTTTTCAATCCTCCCTTTTCTAATCTGGAGGCTGATTCAATAAAATGAAGGAGTTGAAGCCTTTAAGATATAATCTGGTTTTACCATGTGCCTTATTCCCAAGTGTATTCCCAAGAGTATAAAACGGTGAGAAAAACAAATTCAGAGAAACATGAAAGGACTCCTAATGTCTGGTGACAATAAAATGACAGAAACACTAAATGTTCCACACTAAAAGTTCCTAAACTTGAAGGAGCTTCCTTCCTCGAAAAGGACTACCTCCAGAAGTATGGTCAAAGATTCAAGAACAATATCAAGAACCAGATAAAGTGAGGGAAACCATAAACGTTTCAATGTAGTTTGTCTTTAAAAAAACTGAAAAGACATATCCACACGTCTTCCCAAAACTCGTATTTAACTAGACATGCAAATAAATCTAAAAATTAAAAAGGAAAAGAAAGGCAAACCATATGTTTGGTTAAAAAAAAACCTCTCATGTACAATGAGAAAGAAAAATATGTAAGCGTTCTATGGTTTTATGGAGCACAAGTCTTATGAGGAGCAGATGAGGGAACTGGGGATGTTTAGCCTGGACAAAAGGAGGCTGAGGGGAGACCTTGTCGCTTCCTACAACTACCTGAAAGGAGGTTGTAGAGACATGGGGATCAGGCTGTTCTCCCAAGTAACAGGCAATAGGGCAGGAGGAAATGGCCTCAAGTTGTGCCAGGGGAGGTTTAGATTGGATATTAGGAAAAATGTCTTCACCAAAAGGGTTATCAAGCATTGGAACAGGCTGTCCAGGGAAGTGGTTGAGGCACTGTCCCTGGAGGTACATAAAAGACGGGTAGACATAGCGCTTAGAGATATGCTTTAGTGATGGTTTTTGTCAGTCAGGTTGATGGTTGGACTCAATGATCTGAAAGGTCCCTTCCAACCTAGACAATTCTATGATTCTATGATTCCATGACTCCATGGTGGGAGTGTCTTCAAATTAAAAGGAAACCTCTGCAAAGGAAATAATCCAAAATGGATTAAAAATGTGTTTTTCTGTGTATACAGATTGACCTATACTTTCATGGGAAAATGAGTAGTCAAAAATATTGTCTCAGACACACAGCCTTTGCTAAATGAATACTTTAGGCTGGACTTCTTGGCTTGTATTTCTCCTTGGCTTGGTCTTTTGCTACATGTTCTCTCAGTTTCATTAATCTCTCTCTCTGGCTATTGAGGCTTTCACAGTGTTTGCATCATCTGAGCCAACTTGCCATTGGCCTTCATACAAAGAGACCACATTCCTGGAAATGGAGCATGAAACTGGCAGTCAGGAGAAGAGGGCTGTATTTTGTCCTTTATTTCTTAAGACAACCTCAGTCTATCAGATCCCTTTTTCTTCAGATATAGTGAAGGAATGGCATTTATTTTTTATGAGAAAATACTCTGTCACTGTAAGTTTAACAAGTAAAGATAGGAATAATATTCTCATTACCCATTCTATTTAATTTATGCTTTTCTTTCTGTTTTCAATTTTTCCTTTGCTCTCTTTACCCATAACTATTTCAAGCCTTTGGCTTTCCCTTGTTTAGTGAAAATTTATCTTTTGACAACAATATAAAACAACCATTAAATATTCTTATAGCCATCCAAATATCAACAGTTGCCACTTAAAGTGAGCAAATGACCTGAAGGGCTGAAGTTATTTATTTTTGCAAGTATGAGGTTCATTTCAGATGTCATGAAGCACTGAATGTTGGCAACTGTTGACTATTTAATGCAGAAGAGCATGCGATTCATGCTACAAATATATTATGCAGAAGGCAGAAGAATCTAGGTACTCCAATCTACTCACACTTGATCTGTTAAAGTATTGGCACTCAGGCTGCCTGAGCAGACACTGAATGGCTCTGGAGACTGAATTATCCTTTCCATTTATGAGCTGGTCTACCTAACAGTTTTCTATTAAAGCTGTTTAACACAACGGAAAGGAGATGATTTAATTGACATGATGTTCCCCAGGACTGCTAGTTCAGCATAGACTTAGTGAAATCATGTTTGACATTACATAGAGCAACTACTAGTAGAAAGGCTAGCTATGCCGTATTTTATTTGTGATCAGTTGATGGGAAAATTCACTTCATTGCGCTGACCTTGAAGTCTAACCAGACTATTCAATAGCAACTCATCTTACTTCAAAATAACCAGTAATACTATGTAATAGAGATAAACTTTTGTTCGTCACCTTCTCCAAATGAGGGTAAATGCCATGAGGAGAGCAAAAATTTCCATCAGCAGCATCTCAGTGTGTCTGATCTGTGAACTATAAATTGCAGTATCATTGATCTAGTGTCATTCTTTTCCACAATAACTTAAATGTATTTATAAAAAGAATTGCTTGCTGGGCTTTTTTTTTTTTTGAATAGGTAGTGGACATGTGTAGAAAACCAGACTTGCTAAGTCTAAGAAACATTGGACAAAACAAAATAAGATAAAGACATTTTAATATATCCATAATTATTCTTTTTAAAGCAAAAAAATCTTTACTCTCAGCTAATTAATGAATAGATCGCCAATTTCAGACAATGATCGAATAGACTTACTTCACTACATCCAGCTGCATTTCATGTTTGCAGAGATGAATATTACATGGTGGAGTAAACAATGACACCCAGTGGCCATATTGACTCAAGGCCTGTTTGTGCTGTTTTGGATTTTCTCAGCACAACGATTTCTATTGTTTCAGAGAGTTAACATTGCTATTGTTTTGACTTGGTTTTGGTGGTTTGTGTTCTTTTTGTTTGTTTGTTTTTTTTTTTTTTTTTACCCCCAGTACTAATGACACAATAAATGAGTTTTGTTTGGAGCCAAATAATGTAGCAGGTTTGACACATGGAGCTCCATCCCTCTAATGAGAGAAATGATGACCAGTTCACCAATGACAAGACTCACACATATAAATCATACAAACTGTGTTTATTAAAGAAACTAACTGTTGAAAACTGTTGGAGCTCAAGATGTACTAGATTGGTATGACAAGGCCAGGTAATGGATATTCATGCTGCTTGCCCGAGGATAAAAGCTGTTGGATTGTTGAGTGCCATTATGTTACCCTCAGGGGGAAAAAAAAACAACAAACACCAAAAAAAAAAAGAAAACAAAAAAAACCAACAACGAAAACCAAGCAAAAAACACCCAATCCTTCTCCCCAAATAACTTCACAACCAAAAACCACCAAAGTGGAACCTATATTACGGATAAAAAGGATTTTAATGAGTTATGATTTATCAGGAGATAAGGGATATCTGACTCCAACTGAGACCAAAGCAAAAGCAGAGAGCAGCTGACTCTAATGAAATTGGCTAGAAGATGCGGATCTGGAATGTGTTGTCTGGTTCTAACTTGCATGATATGAAACTTCACATTTATTACTTCTGGCTTCTGTGGTGCATTGGTCACTGAATGATCTTTGGAACAAAGCTAGTATGTCATTTCTGTCATGAGCTGAACCCATGTCTGATTTTACTACAGGCCTTCTCACTGATCTAGAAATAATGAAGTCATTTGGTGAATAAAATTTGTCTCATAAAGTACTGATTTTCTGAATGACACGACTGTAAGTTGGACTTTCCTCTTTTTCTGCCCTTGCTTCCCTCTCTGCCTGAAACTACCATATAGGCATCCCAAGACAGTGAAGCAACAAGACAAATATGAAAATTATTTTATTTTCCACCTCAGCGCTCAGGAAAAGAAATACTCCTAATGCTCCTAACAATAAATGTAAGCCAATATCATGGTGCATAGGCCATAGTAAAAAGATGTTAGTAAGAACTAAACAATGTCATGTGGAATTGTTGGTGAAGGGTTCAGCCAGGACGATGCTGTCCTAAGGCATTTTGCAAGCAACTGCAAAACTTCATGCCTCAGGAGCACAGAGAAGATTGTAGTGGCTGCTACAGATGTGAAGGTAAAGATTTCCTTCAGCAGGTAGTACATGGGAGTTCCACAACAGAAAGTAGACCTAGCAATTCCTAAGAGGGAATGAAGAACTGTTGAGAGGCAGAGCCTATTACAGACTCTGCTAGGACTTAGTACCCCTGCAAAGAGCTAGACTGATTTGTTCAACCAATCCCCAGTGCGCAAGGTCACCCTAAATACAATAAAAGCAAATAAAAAAATAACAGGTGAATAGGTATGGAGGAACCAATTGTAACTTGTGGGTGTTTGTAGTATAAATGACAGATTTAAATTAGCCAGTAAAACTTTTTAATATTTTATTATAATACTTTTCCTCTCAACTACTTTGTACCTATATGTCAAAGTCCATTTTCAGACTGACTCTATCTTACCAAATTAATCTAGGTAATTTCAATACCATTCTCCATTTTGATATATTCTGTTTCATGTAACACTCTGTTTCATGCAACTCTCTGTTTCATGCAATTTCTGTTGACTGCCAAATTTTCCCAGAAATAGAACATCTAGAATGCCCTCCATCATGTACCTTGCTGAGTTGCCAGCCTAAAGACCTGTGATAGATTAGTGTGATTTATAAAAAAATCCATTGGATTCCAAGATAACAGAACCAATGTAATTGTTAATTACTGAGAATGGTGAAAAAGAAGAAAGGCTAAGATTTCCAGTTCATGCTGAGAAACTGTTTTAGTGAGGTGTTTCCTATGTCCTTAACAATATCTGTAAATTCATTACTAATGACGTCTGCTGAAAATGCTCTGGTGACATTTCTATTGAGAAATATGATCACAGAACCATTCAAGCTGTGAAGGGACATCAGAAGGTTTCTATTCCAACCCCCTGCCCTAAGCAGGCCCAGCTCTAGGGTCAGACCAGGCTGCTCAGGGCTTGGACAGGTTCGGGCTTGAAAGTCTCCAGGGACAGAGATGGCGCAGACTGTCAAGGCGACCTGCTCCACTGCCTTACAGTCCTCATGGGGAAATAGGTTCTCTTTCTACCCTGTCTGAAACTCTCTTACTTCTATTTATGCCTGCATTCCAAATAGTACCCTTGTCTAACAAAGTAAGATCACGCTCCAACTCAAATCAGTGAACGTTTTGTGATTAGTTCCCTCAAGAACGTGGTATTTCCCTTTTGCTTGTTTTCATTAATGTGGTTGTCTCTTCCATACCAAGAGCAGGTCTCCATGACCACAGCCTTCCTCAGAGAGAAAATGAATCAGATGATTCTCTTAATTCATATGCCATTCCCTTTGTTTATTCTGCTTTCTTTACAGCCTACTTCTACAAATTAGACATGAAATACTCATGACAGTAAAGACCGGGGAATTCCAGATCTTCAGATTCATTAAACTGTATCTCCTGTGGGATACATTGGACAAGCTTTTCATTTAAAAGGCAAGTGAAATCAAACTGTCAGTTCTGTTCAATAAGAACCAAATGAAGAACAGCAACAATGACAACAAAAAGTAATCATAACGGCAACAGCAGCTGTCTCTTCATGGGGTGCTCATGAGGCACTGTACAGAGCTTTTCTGAAAAAAGGAAAAAAAAAAAGAACAAACCCAAACCCAACACTGGAAACAAGTAATCTCTAAAACAGCCCTTATTTTCCTCCCAAATTGCTTAAGGGATTTGTGAAATCTACTGCTGCTACAGCTGTCACCCACACTTACCTTTTCTCAGTTAGGGAGCACAGCTGAGACCTTCATGTCTCTATATGGCCCTACCAGTCATGCCATGTGTTGATTTAATTATAGTAACACACTGACGTGTCCTGAGAAAATGCTCTGCAACTGGGCAGGGTGATTTTCACTTTGGGAGTAGGAGAAAGCTTCTTCTCTCACAGGGATGGCATTTTTAAACAGATTATTATTTACTTTTTAAGAATAACCTAGAATTAAAATAAAAGCAATCGCTTATTGATTTCACAGGAACCCATATGTATATATATGACTGCACATTTAATATTCCTTTTAATGCACATTCTCATAGTTTTTTTTTAATTCATTTGAAGGAGCAGAAAGTTGGAAATGCCATCACTGAATTTTCCCTTCTCTTTTTCCTTATGATTCCCTTTTCTAATTGGCCAAAAACCTCCCAGAATCTCTTATGGCCATGATTCTTGCCAGCATAAGGGAAAAATCTGATGCTGAAAAGAAAAAAAGGTGTTTTCTCATGAGATATTGTGAGGGAAAACCAAAAAGGCAGAGGCTTGCAAGTAAGTTGCACGGGCTTCTGTGCAAAGGCTAATGATGTACTGTACTCAGGGAGTTTAATAAAAGCATAAAGAAGGCATGAGAGCAGCATGAACAGAACTGTGTGTCTATCACTGCTCACAGCTGGATCCTCCAGCCAAACTAAATTTAGGAAGTACATGTTTTGGCTTCAACAGTGAGTCGTATGATAACAATTATTTTCTTATTACTCAAACTTTGGAGGCTGCAAAGATACAGGATAAACAAGAGACAGTAATTTTTGTTTGCCACAAAAGAATGTCACAACTTTTGATACAATGCCTTCTCAGAAATATAAATCTTGATGTTATCAAACTTCAGAAAATGCAGGAATAATTAGGACGTGAATTCTAAAGCTATTCAGAGTATTACTTTTTATTATTCTTTTTTTTGTTGTTGTTTACCTATGGTGTTCACCATTTTTCTCTTCATTATCACAATTATTCTATATAAGATGTGATCCATGCACTTCTACAGTCTGGTCATAACAACTATTTTTAGATTACAGACTCTGCTCTATGACATCAGCCTACACAGGCTTATAATGTGTCCTCCTTTTAAATGAGAAAATTCTAAGATTTTTTTCCTCCAATAATTTCATGTTTCCTTCTGTCATGGTTTCCATCATGAAAGACCTAAAATGTAAGGTCAGTTTATAGCAGCTGGGCCTGAAATTCATACCATATTAAATTTTAATATCTTTTTACTGCTAGTTTTTCAACTATGATTCTAAAAGACATATTAAATAAATTTCTTAAATTTGTTAATTAATTTCATTTTCAAAGAGTTTCGGATACCCCGCAGGAGAGTATGAAGTTTCTCAAGACTTTAACTGTTCTGGAAAATCATCTCTTTTTAAACAGACCAGGATCTGATATCTCAAAAAATGAAGCATGAAAATAAGGGATCGTTTTGGGATATGTGGTCTATAACCATTCTCAATCAGTAAAATGTAGATAATGATTTTTGTCATGGGACAAGGAAGATGTGAAAATTAATCTGTTAACAAGGACAAGATAACGATTTTGTCAGTTAAGCATTATAAAGCATTGATACTATTTTGCCTGTAAATCTTTTCAGCAAGATCCTTATTTGTCATCCTGAGATGGAACACCAAAGTTCTTGAGATAATAAATTCAGGAGAATCTCTCAAGTGCTTCATTGGACTCTTTCAGTAGAGTCCTTGCCCTCTTGGCTGGGAAGAATTGCATTGTGTTTGAAATGTTAATGTTAACTCTTCAAAAAGCTACGTCAAGCAAACTTTAGTCCCAATGAGGTCAGTAAGTATATTGGTCCCATCAGCTGTAAACGTAGAAGGTCAAGAATGAGAACTTGTGGAAATCCCATTCTGACTAGTTTCCAGGCTGATTTAAAAAAGAAAAAAAATCTGTTTGTTGCTTTTCCATTGGTTCCCCTTCCCCTCAAGTTATGTAGCTCCATTAAGTACAAGATGGAAGAAAATATTTCTTTATAGGAATTCTACAGGCACAGATACCTGTGTGTGCAAATATGTGGATTCAGGGCAAAGTGTGTGCACGACTGTGGTTGTACTCGCACACATACATGCACTCACACTTATATGCTAGATACTTTCTCAGTCCATCCTCAGTACCCCTTTGTTCAGTTTTAGATATTCCCTGTGGCAATGATGGAACAGAATTGATGCAATAGTTCATCTGAGAGAAATAAGGTCCAGTTTTCAATCTCTGCTCCACATGAGTTGAAATTCTTAAGTGTTAATGGGACACTAACACTCACTTCTCTCAAGCCCAGCAGATTCCATAACTTCTACATGCCAGAGGCTCTGCAGATCAGTGAACACGTGAGAGCTGTGAATTTAAAGACATCTCAGAGTCAGTGACAGACACAACACAGGTCTCTACTTCAACCCCATGAAATAAAGACCAGGAAAGTGATATTTTCTCAAAGTCTGATGCAGCCACACTAAGTCCAGGATCAAACCTGGAGCTGTGAATACTGAACTGGAGAAAGACATTTCCACCTTTACCACAGTCAGGAGTCTACACAAAGGAACTTGGCTAACCTGCAGATACCCAAGTGCCACTAGACAATTGTCAAAGGACCTGCCTACCCTCATAGGCGCTCTATTGTCTTTAGCTACCCTAATACTTCACCTTAAGTGAACTGACCTGTAAAAACACCTTCTATACAAGTGTTCAGACAAAGTCCCTGTAGCTCTGAGGATCCTGCTCTATTAGGCAACTGCTGCCTTCTTACATGTAGTGACGCTGAAATCCTTCAAGTATAACTCTTAATTGCAGATCCTGATGTCAGTCCCTGAAAGGGACTTTAGTCAGTCACTGATCCTTACCATTTGCTTCTAGGTATTTTTAAGCAACTCTCTGCTCAACAGTCTGTCTCCCATGGATTCCAGTTTTGGTCATTATTCTCTCCATTTATTGTAGCCTGTTTATCCATCTCAAGCTAGGCAGCAAGTCATTTAAAAGTTAATCAGTGCAGTGCTCAGCATTTCAATAGCTGTCTCCTTTTATGTGTCTAGACATTAGTTGAGGAAACCAACTCAAAGAAATGAGCTATAGCTGCTGTCTGAAACCTCATACCTCATCCCTTCTGAATTTCAGAAATGGTTCATCAGGAAGCTTCTGTTCCAGACCTTGAGTTTATTCTGAGTAAAATGCAAAACCAAAAGAGATCATTTTCCATGCAGTTCACAGCAATGCCAGCCTCGGTAGGAGAATTGAATTTGTAAATTCTCCAGCATCCACAATATGAACTGATTGTGTATTATTTTTTCCTGTTTAGGATCAAAATTGTATGAGAACTGCTGTACATAGGTCCTTACCATTAGATGACTTATTAAACTGGAACTCTAAACATTCCCCTAATCCTAATCAAGATGTAGATGTGAGAATCATCTGACTTATCTTTAAACAAGAAAAAATGTTTCTATGGCTAAGAGGGAGCTTTAAAGAGTAAATAAGCTCTAGAATTTTAGACTCACATACACATGAAATGTATTAAAAAAAACAGGGTATAAAACACAAGCAGTGGTCTGTTTACCATGTGCAGTATAAGCAAAAAAATCCAGTTCACATCTTTGGGAGTTACATAAGATATTAAAAGAAATTAGATACCATTTGCTTTTCCCCAAAGGAGAAAAAATGGTATTCATGATGCACCTCAACTTCGTATTTCCTAAGCATTTATTAGTTATTGATTGCTCCTTAGTGTGTTTGTTTCTGTAGCTCTTGCATAATTGGTGTGATTGCTGCAAAACATGTCCATTTATAACTGTTTCCAGTAAAACAAAGCCCTGGATTTCATTTTCTAAATAAACGTTTTATTAACCAAGGTGATTATATCAGAAAGTAGTAAATTCTCCAAAGAAGTAAAAGCCCCATTTCTTTAACCTCTCTTTCTCTTCTTTTTTTTTTTTTTTTTTATTTAATGAACATGAATTAGAGCTGCAGCAGGGTGGAAAGAATGCAGTCTGGTGTGCAAAAGCTCTCTATTGAAAAAAAAATCCTCGACAAAAAAGGCCTCCACCTCCTAAGCATACAAGAAAACAGTATGCATAAAATCAATGAAAGCATAAGACAAATAAACAAAAAAAGTATTTTAAATACTAGTTTTGTAAAAGCTCAGAACTTTTCTTTCTTTTTTAATTAGTTACTCTTACTGGTGGAAAAATAACTAAAAATATAATATTAAGTACTTCATTGTCAGTTCCTTAGTTAAGGAAATATTAGCAAGTCAGTGTTAGTGCACTATTACTGGCTTAATTAAGAGACCAAAACAGCAAACCCCAACATTTTTACTGTACTAAATTTAAGTGAGCAACCAAGGCCATACCTGGTTTTTTGCCTACATCTCATTCTGAGAGAGAATGCTACTTCATAGCATCCCTGATGATATTAAATGATAGTCTGAGCTTCTTCCATTCTCAGACAGACAGATAATACAGAAAATAACAATTTAAAATTACTGTGTCACCATTTTTATTAAATATTTATTTGATTAAACATTTTGTTTTGTTTTCATTTTGCCATTCTCTAGATGTGCTTTTCCTATCATAGGGGAAAAAAAATGGAGAAAAAGAATGTGACACTTGGTTATGCTTTCATTTTTCAAGCTCTGAAGCGGGAAATGTTTGAAAATTTTCCATGGGAACTTTTTCATTTTGGGAAATGCTGCTTTTATGGAATAAAAATAGTTCATTTGGAATATATTAACTTGAATACATTCTTCACTGAAACACTGAATCATAGTAGTTTCTTACACTGTACTCCAAAGCAAAATTGGTGACAATTCTTTCAACAATTTGCATGGGGTTTTTTTTACCTGTCAAAATGAGTTCTTCTTATAATCTGAAATGTTTCACGTGTAAATATAAATTTTGATGAAAACAATTAACATTAAGAAAGGAAGAAAAAAGTTGAGTAAAATGCCCAGCCTTTCAGAAAGGACATTCTGCCACAATTCTTTGGGAAATCTTTCAAAAGGTTGCTTTTATTCCTCTACAACATAAAACCCCTTCTTTTTAATATTAATCTAAGATCTCTGGCTAGCTTTAGTAAAAATACTTTCTTAAAAAGCAAAGAAACAAACAAACCCTCTTCATTAC
Source organism: Stercorarius parasiticus (assembly GCA_013396915.1). Taxonomy (NCBI): domain Eukaryota; kingdom Metazoa; phylum Chordata; class Aves; order Charadriiformes; family Stercorariidae; genus Stercorarius; species Stercorarius parasiticus. The sequence continues at coordinate 34,577 of VWZL01000226.1, read as the reverse complement.
AAATATTAAAGTAGTGTTTGAAATACTGTCACAGAATGAGAGTTTCAGTCCTTTTAATAATTTTTACTATTCCCACATAGCTCTAAAGTTTCAGGTTCAGACTTTAGTTTTGTACTTATTTCATTACTTTGTCCTATTTTCTCTAAATTATTTCTGATTCACTTTTTCTTTCTGGAGTGATGTTATCTCAAGTTGCTGTCCTTGGGAAAGAAGACATTCAAACAAAAATCCATGCCAAAGCAAATTAAAATGTTGAGATGTAAAATTTATTTACTAGTACCTTCATAAGCCTTGCCTGTACAGCATTTAGTTTTATGTTTGGTAGATAAGGTGCAAGACTGGCAAACAAGGACATTTAATCTTGATTTATCTAAAGGCACATGAAGAGTAAAAATTCTGGCTGCCTTTCCAGTGTACCTCAAGCAAGACCTGGAAGGACCACCTGCAAAGATGACATGAGAATGAAAATTGCTTAGTCAATTTAGTAATTGGCTTTTCTATATGAAAGTGCCAATTACATTTAGAGGAACAATTACTGGCTTTTAAAGTGGGGGTTTTAGCACATAAACTATGTCTACTAGGAAATGAGCTGAGCCCAAGGAGTCATTTCTCTGAGGTATGAAAAAGGAATTACATACAGCCAAGCCTACATAATTCCTAACTTAAAATGTAACAGAATGAGCAGAAGAGAAGCTCTTTGTTAAGTCGTTTGTCCTGGTACAACAAAGTGGGCAACAGAGCAAGACAAAGAAAAGCCACACTGTGCAGAGTTCGTTGGGAGATTTAGTGATGAATTAAGAATGATATACTACTAACTAATAGAGGCTACATGAAGGCAGCTCTACATTTGCCACTCAAGCCTGTAATGTAAAATAAATAATCTCCCTCCTTCATATACTTGTTTGCTTTAAAAAAAAGAAATTCAAATTCAAATTAACAGTTTCAGGCTGAATTTTTATCTCTGGATCTTGGGGAAATGACATGGACAGTTCAGGAGATTTTCCAGAGAGACTTAGAAAGTTGTAATTTTCATTATTCTACTTCCAGGCTGAAATTCTGGTGCCACTGAGGCCAGCTGAAATTTTGGCATTTGCTTCTTTAGGATCAGATCTCATCCATAGCAAAAAGATACTTCTTATTACAGTCTCCCTACTTTTATTTCTCATTTAATTCCCTGTGATTGTATTTCTACAGAAAAATGTAAACTTCAGACCGTGAAATCTGTTCCTATTTACACCAGATAGAAGGTGAGAGACAGAGGGATGGTGGGTCTTGCAGTTGCAATAGCTTGAATTTTAAACCAAACACAGCTGTAGAGAAGTAAGAGGATCTCCCATGTATTGGAAATGTTATCATTTCACATCTTATTTATCTATACACATTTACACAAAGAATTAAATAAATCTTTGTCAACTTCTAGATGAGCTCAAAAGACTAAGAGCAACAATTTAATTTACAATTTTTTCCTAAATCCGTTTTCTGCCAAATATTTTTACAAGCTGGTGCCTAACTCAATTTGTGAAAATGTCACTTAGCAATGGGAAAACTGAAGTTACTTTTGGAAAATTCTATTGAATTAATTACATATGGTGTCTAATTTCTTTCTGGTATGGAATTCTAGTATATATTAGTCACTTAAAATATGTTGTAATCAAACAGTTTTTGTTTTTTAGTATTAAAAAAATATTAAGAACATTGCTTGGTACAGAAAAGATGTTCAGCAAAGACAGCTTTTTCTCTGGCTTTACGGACAGAGCAGTGAAGACTGCAGTGGTATTACTATACTCTTAAAACCTGCAAACCAATGTGTTAAGCATAGGACAAAAAACCAGAGAATAAACTGGATAACTGCTCTGTATTTTCCAGTGGAATCTCTTGAAGTCATTCTTTTTTTTTCGTTAAGAAACTAGAGGTTAGAACATGAATGCAAAACCCAGAAGCTGTGAATTAGGGTAAAAATAAACCCCTTAAACTCCTCTGTTAAATTATGGGTTTCTTGATGTAAAACACTGTAAAGAATTCCAAATAATGATCACTTCCAGTGCAGGATTTAGAATATAAATTGAGATAACTTTTTAGATGAGTGATGGCTAAGGTTGACTCCCCCCTGCCCCCGCCCAATACTCTCTTTTGGCTTTAGGACTGCTCATGAGTGATTTACAATCTGTTCTGAAGGGGAATCTTCGAAATGCAGAAGGAGAGAGAACAAAACTACACAGAAAGTTCTGTCTTCAGATCTGCTCATCCAAGACTGTTCCAAATGAAACCGCTTTCTGGCCACTGCACTGCTTCCTGGACCAGCCTCAAAGGCGCCCAGCCTTTCATCACATTCAGCTTTAATGTTCCCATATTCTTCTTTCTTCTCTTATGTCATCTGGAGATGGCTAGAGAAGAGTAAGCTTATTCCATTTGTTTTATCTTTTTTTTTTTTTTAACCTATACTCTAAGCAGCTGGTGAGAAGAGCAAAAGCCTGTAAAGAACATTTTTTAGAGTCCTAGAAGGCTTACAGGCACTCTGGAGACAGAAGGACATAGCTTAGCAACCTAGGCTAGAAAAGAAGAACCTTCCACAGGATCTTTCTGTTTTGAAAAATTTCAATGTTCTTCCTGTTATTTCTGATGATTGTGTGCATTGTTGATTTCTAAAGAAATGAGCAACTGGGGTTGGCTTTTCTTTTGGCAAATGTGGTATTCTTCTCCATTAGTGTATTTTCCCTTAGTTATAATGAATGTGCTGAAGTGAGGAAGAATAGTATGAACCAAAATATTTCTGAATGTATTTAAGGTTGCTGTATAACATCAGCTTCCCAGGGAATATTAAGATGCATTTTTGAATAGGAAAAATATATTTGCTTAATCACTTCTCTATAGTTGCAACAACAGTTTGGAGATGTGTTTTACCCTGGTATGGAGTATTAACACTTCAGTTCAAATTTAAAATAAAAAGAAATGTGAGAGAAAAACACAAGAAGGAAAAGTTCCTCTCTCATGTAAAAAAAAAAAAAGTTAGGAGCTAATAAAAAAAAGCATTTTTCAAAGTCTGACTGAAATATAAATAATTTTTAAATTCCTTAGAACTACAAGATGTAGATAAAAATTTTCACATTGTTGTTAATGTAACTGAACAAGATCTTTTGACAAAGCATTTCCAGTTGGAAAATGATTATTCAATGAGCCTGAAAGAGTTTGTGGGAAAGGATTAGACTTAGCTCATTTCCTTATGTAAATAAGGCATGAAAAAAATTTCAAAGCTGTCAGGACATTTTAAAAATTAAGAATACAGGAGGACAACTCCCAGTAAGTAAAACCTTTTAATTTTAAAATATAACAGAGCTACAATAAAAAGATTCATCATTTAAGATTTTAAATTGTTTATCTATAGAAACATTATTTATTTTACAATAATTGTTTCTAATATATTGTATTTGATTTCTGGAACTGAGATAAAAATGTTTGAATTAACAGCAATTAAATCTTATATTGAAAGTACATATTCTATGTCTATTTAACAAATGGTTTTGATAAAACTTTATGGTGCCACTCATTACATTGCCTATGTTGTTCTTTAACTCACAAGTACGGGCTCTGAATAGTTGGGCTGAAGTCTTTGGAAATGACTGAAAAGTAGGGCAAAGAGATTTGAGATGTGGTGAAAGGAAGATTAGTTTTAGAGAATATCTAACTCAAAGCAAAAATTGTTGAAGGAAGACAGAGACTCAGTCCCTTGTGTGTAGATAATATTTGGTTGATAAGACTCCAATTAGCCTTAATCCACCTCTTCATTTAAAATGAAAGGTTGTTTTTAAACATTCATCATGTTTGTTCTGGAAGGCGATTAAATGTTAGTCACTAAGGAACGTGAACTTTGCTTCAATGTGAACCTGACATTATTATTTCAATTTCTGGAACAAAGGTGTATAAAACAGGCAACAAAATGCACTGTATATGACAGTTTGAGAACAGATGTGTATTATGTGTAAGGACTTCAACAGCTATGAGCAGTAACTGCTTTGCTTATGTGAAATAAAAGCGTAAAAGCAGTTTTCAGCAGAACAGCTGTTTTATGTCAAAAAAAACCCAAACCAAAAACAAAACCAAGGACTTTTTCTTCAGGTTTAGACTTGTAGTTGTATAACACAGTGAATTTTGTTGCAGGTTATTATTTCTTTTTGAAATTATTCTAGTAAGATGCATTTCAGTGACCAACAACTCTTTCCAATATAATCTCTGAAAAATAACAAGGTTTTAATGTGTACTTTTTATCGTTGGCCTAGACCTCTTATGCAAGAGACTAGCTCTGACATATCTCTGTTTGATTACCGTGATGATACTAGATTTTTTTGGTATTCTGATCTTGTTTCAGAGAGAGGATTTATTACAGGGTGTGTTGTTAAATTATCCAGTCATAAGTGCTTGATATTCATCACATCAATGGAAGTAAACAATTACCTAAGACAATGATTTATCTCAACTGTACTGTGAATGTTACTGAGTTGTGAAATTTAGGTGACACTAGTGATGATCATTATCCTTTCTCATGGTGAAAAACTACATGAGAGACACAAGGTCTCCTGTTCTGAAGTTTCTTCTCTCTTTTCTTTGTCAGATGAAAATCCATGGATTTCTGCTAACTTCAGCATAGGTTTTTCCCTTCCTGTGATTAAGTGTTGGAATTAAATTGGATTTAAGTCTCTGTAAGCTTTGATAGGCTTTTCCTGAAGCTAAGAAATAGGGAAATAGAGAGTGATGAAGAATGCATTTAGCACTCAAATCTTGGGAGCACTATTCGCAGCATAATTCACAGTTCAAATCACTACCAGTGATTTCCTTTTAAAGTTTCATCCACTTTCCTTTCCAGGGTCCCAGACACATTGCTTGGCACTCTCATTTTGGCTTCTATTACAGTCTATTGCTGTGTCAGCTTTTGAAATTTTTTATACTTTTGGAAAAATTTCTTCGGATGGAGTGTAAAAAGACAACTGCGAACTGCAGGGTTTTCTTCAGAACCTGATGCATAAACAGGGAATTCAAGGGAGACTAAGAGAAAGACTTCTGCTCTGGAACTGTGTTTTAGGCTATTACTGATACTAAAAAAGGAGGGTCAGAAACTTCCTTGCAGGCAATGGAAAAAAAAAATCAGCTCCATAAACTTTGGATATGAACCATTATTATGTTTCTAACCATTATATGTTTCTAACTAATATTAAAAATATTCTAGAAATACTAGTTATTTAACAGTTCTAGTTAACTACTTATGTTATTTAATGGATATATGAACAACACAGTTATTTATCCTCTGTTACCTGGGAAATAGTCAATAAAATCAGTACTTGGCTGAAACTTTCAGAAACTTACTCAGTGGTATATTTCCCTTCTTCCTGCCTGTAAAATTCTCCTGCTGGGCTGATGCGATGGATTGACATGTTTTCCCCAACTATCTCAAGTAAGATCAGTTCTGGATGCTTGGTGCCCTCAGGCTGGCTGTATTTTCCTCTTCGTTTCTTGCTGTCACTTGGCCAGCTAAAATGAAAGCCTTATCTGCTCTTCTACTCTTGGGTCTCTATTAGGGTCTGAAGGGTCACAAGTGGAGTAAGACCACAAGCAAAATATTAAGAATTACCTCAGTGAAAACATTGTTGTGCTTTTAAGAGATAATCAATTTGCAACATACTCATAACAAAGGTTTGTACTGGGAGAAATAAAATTACTGTTAGCCCAGAAGTACTCTCTATCACAAATTGTCTAATCAATCTCAGGCAAAAATATTACCCATAAAATATCTATGTGATAATAATACCCATAAATATCCAGGATGTACCGGAGAGGAGGAAATTGATACTTGTTGCACACAGTAACAGAAAAGAAGATAATAATTACATATAGAAGTGAAGTGAAATCCTTCGTAAAAATAATTATTATTTCAAAGTTTCAAGTCTCATTCCCAAGTGAAAAAAAGGAAATGGAAACTATCAGTGAGCAACTATAGAAATGTTTGCTTGCTTTAACTTACAACTTTCACTTGCAAGATTTTCTGAGTTATTATTTATTAACACAAATGGGCAAAAATTTAGGTCACAAACAAATATGTCTCAATATAATCTCCCAGGAAACATTTTTAATATATAATCAACCATCATAGAAGTTAGCTTCTAGACATGTCTTCCTAATAGAGAGAGGCTTATTGTCGGATGAAAATACAGTGCTTGATTCTAATCAACAGCTTTAAACTTCTGTGGCTTTTTTGGGGGGGGGTGTTCTATTTTTTTTCCATCAAACATTAAAATTTACCTAGACTTTTTTAAGAGTTACTCCCTAAGAGCAATAGCCCATTCTGGTTTTAAATAAAGCCATTTTTTTTTTACAAACCTGAAAGTACTCTTAAAAAACTTTTGACCTTCTATGAAGTATAATGTTGTTCTGGCTTATCTCAAGACTAAATTCTAGGAAATGTCTTTTGTTCCTGGGAGAAGTGAATTTTACTGGTATTTAATGAATTCTGGGACTCATCACCAGGCCCTGACCATAAATAAGTTTATGAACAGACTACCTGATATAAGATTTTAAACACATGCCAGTCTATGTCTTACTTGTTAGTACAAATGTCAGAGAGTGCTAAATTCTCTCTTACTCTGTTGGTATTTCCTGAAAATCTATGTTTGCAATGGTAACCTGAGAGTTTTTAAAGAAAACATGTAGTCTTTAATAGCCATGGGATTCCAGGTCATTAAATTTTACATTCTGTAGTCATTGCTGCTTAATTATCAGCTAATACTGAGACCTTCTCTGCCTGTTTTAATAGGATAGAGTACATTGAAATGGATTACAAATAAAGTACAGTTTTGCTTTTAGAAATCCAGTCTTTTTTTGATCAAACTTGGAACAGGCACTAAAAGCAATTTAAAAAGAATAACAATGAGGATATGTAGCAATTTGCTATCAGAATTGAACATAAGTCACAAGATTGTTTTTTAACTAAGTAAAAAGATGGAATACTCAAAGTTAAAATATTAAATTACTAATATTCTAAGATTCCTATATTGTGTCAGAAAAAGATGAGAAATTTGACCTACATGGAGCATCTGGTTTTGTTTTGATTGAGAAGTTGCAATTAGATGTTGTTTCAGATGTGCATCAATGTATGGGAATATCAAAAACTTGGTTGAGTTTTGTGGTATTCTGCAACAGATAATACCTAGTCTTATGTAAAGTAATTACCTCATGATCATCTTCATCATCGTCATCATCATATCTAAGCTCCTTCCTTTAGAAAATGAAATGATGTTCTTGACATCTGCCATATAGTTTTGTTCTTGTCCTCCTTTTCTCTCCTGGTCTGAACAGAGCAAAGTGTTGTGTTTTCCTGACAGCAGTTACTACAGACAAAGAGCAGACTGGATATAGTCAAGTTTAAGACATTCCTTTTATGTTCCATCTCATTGCTTTGAGACAAATCACAAGTAATATTTTTATGTGTAGGTATGCATTGCTTTTATGATAGAAAATTTCCGTATGTTAGAGAGGTGGAGTTGTTCCAGCACAGTGAACATAGTCAGCTTCTGGGTAAATGTTCAGATAAGCGTCAAAAAACCAGACATGTTGAAAATAGTAAGCAACTGAAACAAAAAATGTTTTTGAATTTGTACATACAGTTTGAGCATCTATTTTACATTCTTTTTGAAGTAAGTTAAGCAAAGATATTTGAAGACTTGTGCTGTAGGCCCTGAATTTGAATTAATAGACTCTGTAAAACCACTGGGAAGAGCAAAGGTGCTCACAGTATCCCACTCTCCCAGGCAACTAGATTACTGCAAACTTGGACTCTCCAAACCCTGGTGGATTCAGTCCCAAAATGTTACAAAATTAGAATACAGACTGGACAAAACAAAAGTACATAGAACAGAAGCCACATTGTCAGTGTGAAAGGGGAGCTCCCAAACAAGAAGTTCTCCCAACTTCCTTAGGGTCAAGGAACAGCAGCTCAATCAGCATGAAAAAAATTGGCAGACTTCTTTGTTTTGGAAAATTAGTATTATGTGCATATGTGTCAAAATGTAAAAAACAAAAAAAAGCAAGGATGAATTCCCGTCTAACATTGTGTAAACTCTGAACCTGAATTTCATAATTTTATTTTCTTTCTAAAAATAAAAAGGGGAACGAGTATAGCCTAAACACACATGAGTAATGAACTGATAATCCACAAAATAGTAGGATTGTATGGGTTTCCATTCCTGTTGATTTCAACGCTTGATGTTTTAAACAAAATTGCGTACACTGATATGGTGGGATTGAATTTTATCAGAAGAAAATTATAAGATTAAATCCATTTATTTATTTTCTAAAATCATTGTCTAAAATCCATGGGACAGTTATAGAAGTTCAATTTATTCCTAAGTAAAGACTGAGAATTAACAAGTTCTTTTTAAGTAAGAGATATAATTTAGCTAACAATTAGTATCAACAATTAATATGACAAACAAAACTGAGTCAAGCTGTTACAGTTTTGATGAAATATGCTTAACAACAATATTATTACAAATTTAAAATACATATTATAAGTCCCTAAAATATTGCCTAAACAGCAATTTACTTGAGAAAATCGATGCATTAATGTACAGTAATGGGTAAGGTATCCATTATTTCATATTAGCTCAATCAGTTAATACATATCCGTAACAAACAGTGAATAAAAATTGTTTTGTTAATCTCTAACAGCTAGAAACACTATAAATGAATTCATGTAACAAAGACCCTTATGCAACACAGTTTTTCATGCCATACACACACAATGTTTTATGTTATAAAAACACCACTCTGGAGGGCTGTAGTAAAACCCTGAAATGATTTGGGAAGCTCTGAAACGGAAAACCACACAGAACAGCAATTTAGGTTTCAGGCCACAGAGCTACCAAATAGACTCAGCCAGAGGCTAAAAGGTGTGGATTAAGCCAGTCTGCTCCAGAGTGAGCCAGTTCACAGCACTATGGTTGTGAATTAATTATGCCTTTTGTCTTTTGGACTAGTGGCTTGTCTTTTGCCACTTTTTTATTAGCAGTATACCCTTAGCAGCCCATGTGTATCTGGCCTTCACCTGTAACTTCCTGAAGGATGCTGAATATTGAACAACTTCTCAACGCTTGTGCTATGCTCTATGTGTCTGATGTTCTGTACCCAGCAGTTATAGGGCTGTATGTGAACAACATGATGAGTTTGGGGCCTCCAGGTGCAAAAGAGACATTGATAAACTGGGAAGGGTCCAGTGAAGATCTGCTAACATGGCTGGGGGCTGGAGCATATGTGTGAAGACAGGTTAAGGGAACTGGGCTTGTTGGACAAGTAATAGTTCCTCATTCCCTTGAATACAAGAGGGTATTAAATCAAGCTAGTCCAAAATAAATAAAATGAAGTAGTATTTCACACAACATGTCATAATGCCATAAAGCTTCTTGCCCCACAGTGTTGTGGATATTAAGTCTACATCATTTCAAAAAATGATTGGAAGGAAATAAGAAATCTCTAACAAGGCCACTAAATGAGAAGATGTACTTTCTGTCTCAGAAAGAAATCCTGACTTTCAAATTGCTGTAGAATGAAAGAATCTTGAGAAATTATTCCTATATGCTTGTTGAATCCTTTCACTCTGCCCTAGGCATCTAATGTTGGGCATCATCAGGAACTAAGTGAGATGGACCTTTAATCTGATGTTGTATGGTTGCTTTTATGTGTTGTATCTTTGATAACTAGAATGACAGGCGAAGGAGGAGAGGGGGTCCAGATCATTCCCAGTGGAAAGATAAGCAACTCATGCGTTTCCGCTGTGCTCCATTATATAAGAGTGAAAACCTTGATCGGTTTGAGCAAATGCAAAGAGAAGAAAGACTCCCCTTGAATCAACCAGGCAGCTGAAGAGCCAAGTATGTGGGTGAGCTGTGAAAACTGGAGTTGTTTACTGAAGCACGTCATTACAACATACACAGTACTGACTGCTGAAGTACCCCTGTTGGGTTGGGGTAGGAAATCTGTTTTTCCATTCTCTCACTGCAGAGATGTGTCACTGTTCTGCATCAATATTCTCATGTTTGAACCATCTAGGTTGGGGGCTAATGAAAAACAAAGGGCTGATAATCAGTGCTCTTAAAATGCAATGAATTAAAGAATGACAAATTGGACAGGAACAGTTGGAGGTTCTTTGTATCGTTCTTGGCTAAGAATTTGATTATCCAGCCAAGTTATGAAAGGAAAAAAATATTTTCCTAACAATGTGAAACTGTTTAAGAGTATCTAGAGATCAAATACTCGACGTAGTTAAGGAAATAACTCAACACTGATTAAGTTCGGGTGGACTATTCGGAAACTTAGAGCCAGAATCAGCTTATAAAATTTATAATTTGTATATAAATCTTATTTCCTTATTTTGGTTTACATTTAAGTATAGTTTAGAAAAAGAATTCTGAATGTGAATTATAATGCTGCACAGTTTCTGTAATGTCTTCATGCTCAGTAGGAGACAAGAAATTTGAAAAGGAATTACTGGCAGTAATACAAGATAATTTTAGAATCCCAGAATCATGGAATGGTTTGGGTTGGAAGGGACCTTTAAAGGTCATCTAGTCCAACCTCCCTGCAATGACCAGGGGCATCTTCAACTAGATGAGGTTGCTCAGAGCCCTGTCCAACCTGACCTGAAATGTTTCCAGGGATGGGGTGTCTACCACCTCTCTGGGCAACCTGGGCCAGTGTTTCACCATCCTCATTGTAAAAAATTTCTTCCTGATATCTAGTTTAAATCTACCCTCTTTTAGTTTAAAACCATTACCCCTTGTCTTGTCGCAACATGCCCTGATAAAAAGTTTGTCCCCATCTTTCCTGTAGGACCCCTTTAAGTAGCAGCAGGGCTACTCTCAATCCCTTCATGCCCCAGCCTGTATTGTTACCAGGGGTTGCCCTCGACCATGTGTAGAATCCTGCACTTGACCTTGTTGAACCTCATGAGGTTCACATGGGCCCACTTCTCGAGCTTGTCCAGGTGCCTCTGGATGGCATCCTGTCTCTCAGCTGTGTCAACCACTCCACTCATCTGCAAACTTGCTGAGGGTCTTGCTCTTGCTTGGGAGATAATAAATCCTAATGCTTTGGGAAAAGGAATAATACATATTACATGAGCATCTGCAATAGTATCTCCCATCATTTTTCCAAATCTAAATCAACTCAGTTTGCAAGAACGTTGCTTTTTCACGAATGATAAAAAGAGTAACTAGGGAGTTGCTTAAGTTGAAGGATATCGTTAGATTGCTATTACGTTACTATTATTATTACGTATTGATACCAATACAAGGAGTGTCATGCCAATACAAAGAGTGTGCTATATAATGATTAAGAATAAAATTTAGCAGGCCATTATTTCCTGACTTCACTTTATTATTATTATTATTATTATTATTATTATTACAGAAAGTATACAAACATTTATCTAAAAAGAAAATGCTATTTGCCATTAAAGACCAAAATAATTTTTTTTTAGAAAAATAAAACTTTTTTAAAGATAGATCAAAGAACTTGCTGCTGGCTAATGAATTTGATTATTTTTTCTATAATCATTTAAATTTTAATGCTGGTCTGGTTATGGTTATATAGAACAGAGATAATTAACATACTTCTGCCAAGTCTTTATCACATTTAATGACTTGCATGCTTTTTCTGCTCCATACTGTCTTTTCTTTCCAGCTTAGGAGTTACTTTATCTATTTTTGTGTATTCAAAACAAATTTTTGTGTATTCTTTCCAGCTTAGGAGTTACTTTATCTATTTTTGTGTATTCAAAACAAATTCCAATTCTGATTAAAGCTTTGGGCAATTGCATAAAATTGTCCACCACCAGCTGAACGTGGTCTTATAAAGTGCTTCTTTAGTGGTGCCTTGCTGATGACCTTACTGAATTTTCTCTAATGAATCAAATAAGACGCAAATCTCTGTCTCTAGCCTTGGCAATTTTTTAATGCTATTTCCACTTCTAATTCTGCTCTGCAAGCAGTCAAGGATAAAAAAACCCTATTCCTGGAGACAGTGCAACTCTACTTGTGTAACTGCATATCTCCAAACTTCTCCCTTCTTCTCCTGTTCAAGAACTCACTACCTTACTGTTGAAGTTGCCTTTCCCCAACATTGTCAGTCAACATGGATGAGAAGAATGAGAAGAAAAGGAGTGGGCAAAGGCAGTCTGAAAGTACTAAGTTGCTTAAATAACTGTTACTGTGTTCACTGTAACTACCTCCTGTCCAATAGCACTTCCCCACTCTTTTCTTCAACAGTGCCCTCCACCCTTCCCTCAATGAACAGTGCTCTCCACTTGGATGCAATTTTCATTATATGAGATGCCACCTGGGAGGCAACAGGAGAATGGTGAGCTCTGCAAAATCATTAAAAAAAAAGAAAAAAAAAATTAAAAATTAAATTTTTTCAATGGCTCTTAATTAGTAGAATTGGAAACCTACCTGGCATTTGACGAGACTGAAACATGAATCATCAACAAAATAATGAAAAACGAGTTACAGACTAGGGCCAAAATCTTTAGACTAGATAACGACAGTAAGTGTTGCTTTAGGCTTTGTACTTCTTTATTTAGGAACCTGCATATAGTCTTCACACACAAAATTTTAGGAACCTGTTTTTAAAAAAATTGGCCTAAAGCAATTTCATATTTGTGACATGCTGTTCATTGACATTGATCTGCTTCCTCAGTTTGAAATTTTCAGTTGACGTGTGTTTGACATCCTGTCTGATTAGAATATAGCCCACTTGAAAAGCTAAGTACTTCTCTGGTTGGACAATTATATGGAACAGTATACCAAAGCAGTGATTTTTGAACTTTCAGACCTGATCAGGACAAAAGGCTAATATATATTAAAAGAGGATATAACCTTTTGAAAAAAAAATTCAAATACATTTATTTTCAAAAGAAATGCTTATTTTGTTCTTTATTTTGTTGTTACTTGTGCTTGAATTACAAATGAGCACATTTTTTTCCAGTATGAATGGAAAAGATGGGAGACCTGCTGATTTGGTTGTTAGACCTCTAGACCTATAATCCTATAACAATGGGTGGGAATCTGTTGGGTAAGTGGTAGGTAGGACTGCTTATCATCTAGAAACCCTGGAACATTTGCCACTAGATATGCACAAAAAAAAGCTAAATTGCGTATCACTATGAATATACTTATTTTATAACCTGTGCAATATTAAGTGAATCTGTATGTGTGTGGTAATGTGTTGGGACTTACATTTAGCTGAGCACTCAACATGCTGTACTGGGCACGGCTTTCTTAAGAATTATCAGTTTCATAAATTTACAGGTAAAGAAACGCATGACAAAAAAAGCCCAATTGCTTTTAAAGCTGTTGGGTTAAACAAACATGACATTTAAAAAAGGAAGAGAGAGAGCTCCAAATGATGACATTCAGACCTGAACATAAGCCCCTCTAAAGGACAAGTTTTGGTTTAACTCATCTGGCACAGGAGTTGTTCCTGCTTTGATTTTGAATCCTGTGACAAGGCATGGCTTTCTCTAAAATCCCAGAAGTAATTTCAGTCACAGTGGTCACATGAAGTGTTCATAAAATGATTTATCAGTGTAATAGCACCATAAGAGTTAATTTTCACAAATGACATGTAATTCCAGCTACTCTTCGAGTTAAGTCTGTTTTCAAAAAGTCACTGATCGTTCCACCTAGGAAATTGACTGTTCTTAAGATAGGCATGACTAAAAATACCCAAATCACTAGTTGCTAGAAAAACACAGCTCAGACAACCAAAAAAATGGATAGGGATGAAAATTAAGAGCAGCCAAATAAATTTTCCAATACCAATAAAAAAGGAAGCTTAAAATAATAAAGCTTATTTTAGAAGTTCTGTGCAATACCTCATCTACAGTGAATGCTGAGGAAAACATAGCATATAAGAGGAAATTAGACTGCTATTAAAGTTACAGATAAGTAATTTTCTGAATGGTCTTGCATTAAGATTATTTGTTTCTTACAGTAATAGATACAGTGGGGTTTGTTTTGCTTTTATGGACTTCATTATTTTTACAGATTTCAGAATTCCATGGTCAGGTTAGAAAAAAAAAAAAAGGTCCTTTCTCATGCTTTTTAACAGAATAAGAGATAAAATGGAGAGCAAACTTCTTGATAAATGTAAGGAGGAAACTGTAGTGCAGGATTTCTGCTCAGTCTTTTCGGTTTTTTAAATTAAGTCTTTAGCTGATATTTACATTTAACACAAAATATATAATTTCTCCACAGCCTAATGTGAAACTTAACATTTCTGATAGCAGTTTTTTTCTACCTAAGTAGATAAGAGTTAATGTATTACTTGTATAGCTTAAAGACACCCACTAGATCAGATTTTCACAGGGCTGTGCCACACAGTGTTCCACTAGTTACTCCTGCCCAGGGTAGATGTTCCAGACGTTTCAGTTTTGTTCCATTCTTGGTGTCTCTAGAAAAGAAATCGGCAGTCATGACAGATTTTGCAAAATTTAATCTTCTGTTTTGCTACTAGAAATACCTTTTTCCTTTTTT
>VWZL01000226.1:0-19991 GCA_013396915.1 Stercorarius parasiticus | reverse complement strand
TTTTTTTTTTTTTTTAGTTTTATAAATCTGAAAGTATCACTATCCTTGAAACCTGCAAACCTGCAGTAGGCATTGACTGGTGGTTCCCAGTACTTAGATGAAAAAAAGATTTTAATCTTTCAGCCCATCAATCACGCATTTTTCCCAGCCCTGAAAAAAGAAAAGGAAAAATGAATGATGGTGCAAGTCCCACTAAACTTCACCACTAAGAGATTTTACCACTTTCACATTGAAATCTCTGGTACCTACAAGGAAAACTTGCAAAGAATAAAGATATTCATCTCCAGCAGTGTTAAAAGTGAAGTGTAGTTGTGCACCAAATTATTCTGGTCAGAGTGATTGACCTTGGGACTGTAATGAGAACTTGAGTGACATGTTGGACACAGTAGTCTGGGTCTTACCCTAAACTTGAAACCCTTTCAAAATTCCTCTTCCTGCTTCTTTGGTACAGGACTGTTTAATTCCTCCTGCTGATATGTTCTAAACCTTCCCTTGCCTTGAAGGTAAATGTAGCCTTGGGGGGCCTGTAATAAGATTAGGAACAAACTAAAAGCTTAAATTGCCATCTTGCTGAGAATTTTAAACTCATGCTTGCAATTTGCAAGTTGCAACCCTCCATCTAAGCCTTGTGTCAGGATTAATACAATTTATCAATTTCTATGAAGGATCAATGATCCTAAAATATGTGATTTCACTTCTAGATGATGTGATTAAGACAAAACTGAAAAATAAACTTGGAAGAATGAAGAATTACTGAAATTAACATTGCAATCCCTTTTCACTGTTCTTTGACACCCGAAAAGATATGGGATTTCTGTGTGTTAGAGTGCAATAGTCAAAATAGAGGTACTAGAGAAAAAGTTAAGGTACAATAGTGGCATAGAACTGCCTTAAAAAACAAGTAACCAATACCAGGGGACAAAAAGCATAGGCCACATCTTCAGTTCCTAATCACGGCTGCTAAGTGCCAGGTGTAAATTATTACGTCTTATAATATGTATAATGTGATTTTTGATTTGCTTATGAGTCACTATATAATACCAGAGATGCTGTAGTTACTGGAGTCATCTCTTCTGCCACAAGGTTGATCACACACAGCTAGACTGGAGTTGATAAGATAGAGCTGATCTCTAAGGGAGTATTCTCAGTGCAAGACAGAATTTACACAGTATTTAAACTCACTGCCCCAAAAGAAAAAATGCTAAACTCAGCATACTCCTAATTAATTGAAGAATTCATACCTATTCATTTCCACTTAGGTTTTGTTCTTTCTACCATACAGGTAAGAAAATGGTCAGTTAGATACATCAGTGTTCTTTCCACCTTTGTTTTGTGTACTTCTGTAGAAACAAAAACCACTTTATAAATTTTTAATCATTTAGGATTTGATTCATCAATATATCCCTGTCTCATGTTGGTAGAGTTTAACTAAAGTTAGCGGAGCTTTGTTAACATAAATATTGATCAATATAGTGGTGAACAAAGCCTTTTAAGCATTGCTTTCAAAAAGCACTTAGGTGATTCACACCACTAACTTTTTTTTTTAAATGTTATTCTTGGAATACTTTTCTCGTCTTCTGAAGTCAAAGGAGAAAGAAAACTCCACAAGAGACTAAATCAGAGTACCTAAGCTTGGGCTTCTGCCCTGAACCATTTTGTTGGAGGCTATTTTTCACTGTTGGCCATAGATTTAATTTCTTCTCATTAAAGTCCGTCTTTTAAAATGCACCACCCTAGTATTACTGCTATTAAAACCAATGGAAGCCTTACACCAATGCAGAATACTTTTGAAAATCATGCTTTTTGTATCCACATTACTTCTGCATGCGTTCACAGAATCTCTTGTAATTACATCATCTCCTGTTTATTTTCCTTAATACCTCTGCTTTTGTAGCTATACTGCAAGATTTTCATCCACTTGCACTAGCTGCAGGGAGTGGCACCCGACCACAACTCATCCACCATGTCAGAATGCAAATACTCTTACAGGTGTGTCAGATCCTGTTTATGTAATGCTCTCTTGAGGAGTGTAAAACATGGACAATTTGCATGAGTTTTACTTGTGGAAAACTACTGGCAAACACTGTATCCATCAACCAAGCCAACTATCTTATTGGCTTTTTGTATTTAAATCCATTTCAAGTGACATTCTGTGGATCTGGGTTGTTATTACTTATTGTCATCATCATCATCATCAACATTATTATTATCATCATCATTTTCAACTTTGCACAATACCATCAGTAAGAGTCTCCCACTATATTCCATAAATGTCCAGAAGCGTGTTTACATGTCCCGTATGAAAAGTACTTTTCCATGGATAGTGTCTATGTCAAGCAAGCTGATGAAGTAGATGCCTCCGAGCATGAGGCAGTATGTGCATGCACCATCTACAAAGGCTTCTTGGCACTGAAGAAGTCCCTGAAGCAAAAAGCTTAGGATATTAGGAAATCTAAAGACTGAGGTAGATAGATCCTGTATGGATTTCCCAGTAGCCCTTACGTACTGATGAATGTTAGTGCAATGAGCATTCAATAATTACCTGATTAGTATGAAGTTCCATCAAAAGATATACATCTACTAATGCCAATAATATTAAATATATGCACAAATGTTTGCAGGGTCAAGGCTATATCAAACCATGTAGACTATTGGAAAGTGGAAATTTTTGCAGATGTGAATTAGACTGTGATTTCAGTTGGTCTCATGTCAGTCCAGTTGCTTCAGTTGAAATCTCAGCGCTGAAACTACCTATGAAGTGTGCAGCCATGGCACAATGTGCTGCGCTGAAAATGCCTGAAGTACAACCAATTCAAGCCCAAAAGCTGTCCCACTGTGAACTGCCTCTCATTTTATTATGGGAAGAAGTAAATTGCATCCTAGCATTCTGTATAACGGGAAATATGAATGAAATTACAGAAAAATAGTGTAATATATTTCTGCTGCTGTACTGTAAGATCATCCACCTATGCACTGAAGCTGTTTTCTTTACGTACCGTGAGACGAAACAAGAAGGCTCCAGCACCAGTAGCTCTAGCTCAAATTCCACATCTGGAACTGCTTAGTAATGTATATGTAAAAATTATCTTGATAGACAACACAATGTAATCCCACTCAGACAGCATTATGTTCCTAAGTAATGTTGTTGGCTCAACTCATTAATTCTAGCACCATCACTCGATATAGATTTTCTACTGTAATACTTGCCACATCTCTTAGTTAAGTTAAGCTTTTAGTCAAGGACTGGACGCATTGATCACATAGGGCACATGTGATGTAGGAAGTGCAGCTTTCCACAGATTAATTCCTCCTGCTGGTTTATGAATAGCTGATGTCCCAGAATAACAGAGAAATCCAAGCACCTGTAGCAATTAGACATGACAAGACATTTTCCACATACTGTTTTGTCTAATGAACTGTCAGAGAGTGCAGTTTCCCTGACTTTTAATTACTGCACCACCCACAGTTAGGACAAGTTCACCTACCTCTTCTGTCTGAGACTTAATTCATCTTCTTAAATGCATCCTTATTAAAAGTGATGGGTCCCAGTTTGGACTCCTGCTAAACAGTGTAATATAACAAAAAAGCAAAGTTATGGTATGCAGTATCTTTCAGAGCAGCCATTCTTTTTCACTTAGAAAAAACATTCTTTTTCCTTTTTAATGGATCCAATTCTCTGCCTTCTCAAATCAATGAGAGTTTTCTCATCAAAAGTAAGTTCAGGCTTTATTTGACAAATGTTAAGCATTTATCTTAGAATATCTTGGATAAAGTATTAGATTGAAAGGGAAAAAATCCTTTATACTGTCCTGTATCTAAGATCCCAAGGAAATTCTCTTTAATCATTTTGTTGCATTTTATAAAGCTTAATTTTAACTATTAAAAAAAATAAGTCTGTCATTTCATGGCTCAACATGCATTAGGGCTGAAATCTGGCAAGTGTGAGAAATATAACTTTTTAGGTAGAATCTTATTCCATGAATCTGAAATAAAAAGCTGTTTGCATTGCACTTTCAGAAATATTTTCCTTATGATCTTTTTCTGTATTTACTATTTTATTAAAAGGATTCATCTCAAGATGAAAACCATAGGATTTTGTATTCTTTTTGCCATCTGCAAAAGTCTTACATGATATGAAGGATGTTTTTATAGTAATGTTATAACACATACAATAAGAACATAAATTAATGTTGAAACAAGGAATCTGCACACATAGGCTATAAGTATATACTGTATATTTTTTGGTAACTACAGTGCTCCAACAGACATGAGACCAAAAAAATTAATTCCAAACCAAAATCTTCTTAGTACAAAACAAAAGAGATCTCTGCTGGTCTCCCTCAGCACAGACTTTAGTTTTAGGACTAAATCCAAAGCAGGGTCAGTGCCAACCTCAACGCTTAAATGGTCTGTAGACACTTGCTTACAGATAGCCACAGGTTAAAGAGAGTTTGGGGAAACTCTACCAAGCTCAGCTTCCCACACTAACAAGCAAGACCGATTATACTCCAGGATGGGAAGGCTAGTGATTCTGAGACAAATTGAAGTGCAATTATAATTATAAACAGGCAGATTAAGAGAGCATGAAGTGTTCTCTGCAAGAGTATTTCAGGCCTGTGGAACCCCTTCCAGAAATTCTTTATGAAGAAACACCTGCATTGCCTCAGACAAAAATGCCAAATGATGACAGGTATGAATATGCGTGTGCTTTTGGATGAGTGGTATGCACATTTATGGTTAGTTACAAAGATGAGGATGTTAAACAAACCCATGGTACAGGGAGTCAAGAGGAGACCAGGAATTCCCACAGATAGTGCTGAAGGAAATCAGGCTGTAGCCTGAGGAGTTTTTCTTGCAGCCTGAACCAACCCCTTAAGCTATATGAACCAGTGAAAACATTAATCTGTTCTTTTAGGACTCTACTAAACAATGCTTGCTGAGGAAGTCTGGCATAGGGAAAGAAAAAAATACTTGGTGGCAGGAAGGCTGAGCAAGAAGATTTATCTTTCTACAATTTTTATGTTTGAAAATTACTAGTCCTGGAGGAAAGCAAGACCTTTTGAAAAACAGTGCTTCAAGATGCATAGTTTTGCTTCTTCTGTGAGGTGACAATTTTATGTACATAATATAAAATTTAGAAAGGAGATCACATTTGAAATTAACAGAGGTGATCGTATCCTACCTTGTGTTCAAAGTGTAACTACTTCTTTCTGCAGATAGGGACCTTCCAAAGTTCCAGCAAAGCAAACATTGACCCATCTTCTCTTGAAAAAGAAGGAGGAGTTTCCTGCATTGCCTTCCTTTCATTTGGGATCATCAGTGTGATTATCTGCTGAGGGGGAAAATCTAATGTAAATATTGTTTTCAAAGGTGCACTAATCTTATGATATCATATTTTATGACTCCAGAGAGGGTTTAAACAATAATATAAAAACCTTATTGTTCCTTATTTCTGTTTGGAAAAAAATCTGTTATATTCTCAGTAAAATGAAAATCAGAATACTTGAGTGTCAAAACATGTTTCTTGCTCAAGAGATGTAGTAAAAGATGTAATGGGATTAAAAGATCTAAAATTATGTGCACTGGTTGAGTGATCTTGGGTCTTTATTACGTATCATATACTGAAACATGGAAACATTTGTTACAAGTTGTTTGCTATAAACCACACAGACAATCTTGATCAGCAAAATTTTTTATAGCTGACAAAGAAAATTAATTCTACAAACTGTGTGGCAAAATGGTCTGTCAGCAACAGTAAATCTAGGCTAATCCCTCCGTGAAAACTGTCAAGACTACATTACTTGTTTAGTGTTGCCTTATAACTGTACAGGTTCTGTACTGAGGTTCCATTGTGAATACAAAGAAAACCATCCTAAAATAATGCTAATTTATGAAAGTATTAATTCCATTTTCACAGAGACATCCATATAAACACAAAAATTCATATTTCATAAATTCTGGTGAAAGAGGAGAGGATATGATTTAAAGCGTGGTGTTGGGTTTTTTTAATAATAAATTCCTTATGATACTAAATTTCACATTTTTGTATTCCAAAGAACTGAGCAAAGTTTTGCCTTGCACTGCTATTAAGAATATCCAAGGAAAATATTGCATATCTTTAGGCAGAAAGCAGTTGTTATGTCTTTGTTCACTTTTTACCCCTCTGACTGTGCAGTTCTTCCAGAAATTAAGGCTACACTTTCACAGTAAAACAAACAAATAATCTAATAGTTTGGTTGGTTGGTTGGTTGGTTGGTTGGTTAACAAGGAATGAAGACAAAGAAAAAAATCAGACCTATAGATTTTCTAGGTCCATATTTAAACAGGACGAGGAACCATTTTACAAAGACAAAGGAATGCTGTGCTTTAGATTGATAAGACAGTTTTACAGTTTTTCTTTATTAAAATTCTGAGGGCTTTTTTCTTCATTCTGAGTTGAACACTTTTTTTTTTCTTGAATAGCAAGAACCTTAGTTTTGTGCCAAAGTGATCTTAAGGGATGATATTTTACCTTTTTACCGAATTCCATCACTTTTCACATCTTTGTAATTATATTTAAAAGGCAGAATGCACACTTAATGTGCAGCATTGTTGCTAGTAAAAAAACAACCCCCGAAAATGCATATGGCTTGATAACTTATAAATCTTGAAGGACTCGGATGTTGCGATTTATTTTACTGTATCTTTATTTTCCATGTATTTGGTGTTATCTACAGATCTCACAATTTAACTCCCAATATCAAATGAACTACAGGAGAGAGGGGGAGAATAGCAAGAGAAAGGCTATTTTTCTGTTTTAGAAATATAACTCACTAATCCTGTATTAAAAATCACACTTTAACAGTACTTTGGTTTATATTTTTTCTTATAGTTCATTACTCACCTGTATCTCCTTATGGGTGCTTACCACAATAAAAACGCGGTTCCTATACTTAATTTTTTGTGTACTAATCATATTTTGCATATCTAATTAATGCTATACAGATAAGGACTACAATACAAATAATATTACACATCCTTAAGTGCTTGCTACAAAAATATAAAGCTGCTTTCATAGGAAATAGCTTGTTTGTATTTTCCCTCAAAAATATCAGTGCAAATCTGTGCTGCTTTGCCATCAAAGAAAGCCATTTAATGGCTTTCACAGCACAACAGCAAAGGCCGCATGGTATTAAAATGTGTACTGCTGGAACTCTTACATCAGTAAGTTACTTTGATGGCTGGTCTGCCTAATTCTCCCATCTCTGTTTCTCTCTTTAAGACCCTAAATCAATTCCTGTCCCTAAATCTTTTGTTGATGAGGTGAGAAGCCCGTTGAGCACAGGTTTAGGGAAGTGCAATAATTCTGAGTGAGATTTGACTACAAAGGGAGGGAGGGAGAAGACTACTTCCATCAAACTCATGTCCTCAGAAATAGTGAGCCCTCATCAAAGGTGCACTTTCCTCTTCAAAAGAGGAACACATTCACATATTAACAAGCCTTGGGGAAGACTGCAGTTGATGGCACACTTGATAGATGTGGAGGGCAGTAGTAGGGGAGACTAGTGCCAGTCCCACTGGAAAAACCCCACCTGCCTCCTTGAAAGACCCCATGGAGCTGCCCCAGAGAAACCTGGCCCATAGCCTAGGGCAGGGACTGGGCTGAAGAAAACAACTTGGCTGTGACTCACAGAGTGAAGCCTGCTATAGATCATAACACAACAAAGTCTTGTTAGACCTCCTTCAGTTCCTGCAAGTCCAAGGTTACTGCAGTTTGCAGATGCAGACCCCATTAGGACAGTTTTGGTAAAAGAGACACCATCTGCATACATAACAGATATATAACTTTAAACCTCCATGTCCTCATGGCACAATCTGTGCTCCTCTAGAGTAGCATGACTATTACGAGCATGAGCTAGTCCTGGTCATATTGTCCAAATGAAGCTACTAGGAGATGGTCCCACAAATGCATAATAGAATGGAATGATATACTAATTCAAATCAAAGACGTAAAAAAAAAGTAACTGTAAATAATTTTTTAAAATTCTTCATTAAAAAAATAATCACTGTTTAGAATAGAATAGAATAGAATAGAATAGAATAGAATAGAATAGAACAGAACAGCATATTCCAGTTGGAAGGAACCTACAATGATCATCTAGTTCAACTGCCTGAACAATTCAGGGCTGACCAGAAGTTAAAGCATGCTATTAAGAGCATTGTCCAAATGCCTCTTAAACACTCACAGGCACGGAGCATCAACCACCTCTCTAGGAAGCCTGTTCCCGGTAAAGAAATGCTTACCATCTCCCAGTAAATAAATGCTTCCTAATGTCCAGTCTAACTTTCCCCTGGTGCAGCTTTGAACCGTTCCCTCCTGTCCTGTCACTGGATCCCTGGAAGAAGAGCTCAGCACCTCCCTCTCCACTTCCCCTCCTCAGGAAACTGTAGAGAGCAATGAGGTCACCCCTCAGCCACCTTTTCTCCAAACTAAATAAACAGTTTTTAATAAACCAAGGCACTAACCCAGACTTCAGTGGAAACAATGGGCTGTCCTTCCCCCCTCACCCTGCTCCAGGAACAATTAAATTTTCTAATCATATAAACTTTCAGTGATATTTCATGTCTTCAGGGTGTCAGACATTCACATAGGACTGACAGATGTGATGGGGTCAGAAAAGACCCTTAGTGGCAGGCGGAGGCCAGGTAAGAGACCTGCAGTACCTAACATGGCTTAGATATCTACGGTAGGAGTATCAGATTCCAGCCACCTAGAGGTGAAGCCTGTGAGACACAATTTGCTGTGTTGACACCTCAGACTGGATGGAGAAGCCAAGAGATTTTGATATTCAATCCTTGGGAAAAAAAAAAAAAAACAAAAACAAAAACCAAAACCAACAAACCAACCCCAAGAGCGTAGGACTTCTGTATAAATTGTTTAATTGTCTTTGACAGTTTTCATGTTAAATTCTTTCATAGACATGCATTTTCAAAGCAATTTTGTGCAATACTTTGTAAGAACAGTGCACACAGTATTTGGTAGATTTCATGATTTATTGTTTACAGACAGTACAAACTGTGTAATCACACAGCATGCAAGTATAGAATTTTTTTTATGGATAAATCAGTCTAAAAATTATTTATTTTATAGAGATTTTAGAGACTAAGATTTCTGAAGAAGTTCAGGAGAAAGATGTCTGTTCAGAAAAGTCAAGTGATTTCAAATTATATTTGATCAAAAGAAACAGCATTCAAAATCAGATTGAACTAATCCTTAAGAGAGAATTTTTCAAAGTTTAGGGTGGAAAGTAATCAGAGCTGCAGTCAGAGGATGGGGCCACAACAAATTCTTCTCATAGCAAGAACTTAGGTCTGGATTTCTGCCATCTTGCTCTTTGACTGATGTTTTTCATGTGATTTCAGCCTTGGGTGAAACAAGCAAAACAATAAAAAACTCCAGATCCTCTAGGAGTAGGTTAAAATCAGGAATTTTGTTTGACAGAGATGAAAAGTTAAGACTATTGATGATGGAATCTGCAGATTAGTAGGGAATATCCAAGTTCCCTTTGTTCTAACTACATGAAGGAACCACTTTCTTGACTATGGGACTCTTGAGAATACTGTCCTCTGATGTTCTGCTCCTGGCTTGCGAAACCAAGCATATTGCTCAATAGCATGTGTGATGCCTAGTGGCTGAAAAAAAACCTCATTCAGTTTCAAACGACTGAGAACGGATGGTTGTTTTCCATTTACTTATTCTAAACACATTTAAATTATATTATTTCAAATGATGCTTTTATATGAGGCAACGGGAAGATGCAGATAAAATCTACAATAATCTTGTTCCTATACAGGTTCCCCTTAAAATACTACATGAAATAATAAACATACAGCTGAAATTGAATATATTTTTGTATGGAACGCCAAGGTCACATTAAGGTGGAAAACAACACGGAAATTGAGATAGAAACATTTTAAGAATTTAAATTAACATCATAGCCGAGAACAAAAATAGTTTTAGGCTCCGTCCACAGTATCTATATTTCAATCTTATGTAGTGCTTTTTACCAGAAGTGCCCTGGAGAAATTCTGTGGAAACATCAAGAAGTAGGTAAAATTTCCATGGCCTTTTAGTAATGAAGGAAAGCCTTTGTCCTTCAGGTCTTTCTCTAGGTGATCATTTCTTAAATGGTTGTGGTGTCATGGTGCCCTTTAGGTTTACACTTAAGTCCATGGACACATGGTTGTAAGGAATTTTAATGAATCCTTAGAAGTTTTTTAACGTTAGTCAGTAGTTTGTAGTGGCAGAGCATATTGTGTATTAATAATAGACATTTTTCCATTTCCAAGCCAGCATATGTTCTTCTTAAAAGAACAGATTGGGAAAAACCTTACACTAATTGCTCTGAAAATAATAGTAAAAAGGTCCAATGGCAATGAAGTTGAGTAAAAGGCAACTATTTCCTGAAGCAGGGCCTTAATTGAGAAATCTGTTGGTAGAGAATTTCAAAGTAATTTGTAGATAAGCGGTGGATCAGACTTCATGTAGGTTACAGTGTAAAAAGAAGGGATTAGGAAAAGCGACATGTTGCTACAGAAGTGATGAGACTTATTCTTGTTCATTAGAGCACCAGTCCTTCTCAATTTAAAAGCAGACACAATCCATTGAAGTTTTACCAAATGCATCCAGCCATGATCACTCTGACTGACTTTTGGCACTGAGTGAAGCAATCAGAAGTCACCTGGAGGAAGTCAGGCCCCATATCCATCACAAGTAGTCTTGGATGGCGAGTTGACTTTGAGGGGCTAAATGTCATGCAAGTCATGACATTCTCTGTCCTTTGGTCATAGAGGACAATGTTAATTAGGACAGCTGCAACCTGATCAGCTAGTCTCCCATTGTAGACAGGTGTCTCTTGTGAGAAAGAATGATACCAGTGTCTCTTTGGATCCCGCAGTTGGGTCGCCCACAGGTTTTTCTCTAAGCAGATCCAACTCCATTATCTGACATGAATTAGTGAAGACCTCTTCCTACTTCTGTTCTGCTGCTTTTATAAGAGAGATAATAGAGTTAGGGACTATCTATATTTTGTTCTTTTACAATGAATGAGCTAGAAATAACTCCATATGGTGTTTCACAGCTACATAACTATTACTATCATCCATTTTTTCTGCATTCAGTAGACTGGTATGCAAAGGACCTTTTGCTGACATTCAATGCCAATGACGTACTGAGCCACTAACTAGAGCCCTGGCAGCTATGGGGGAGCCACCTCCCATGTGCTCTGGATCCCTGAGAGCCTCCAGGAGTGCTGCTTATTCCCATTGGGCTGCTCCACGATAGGAGTAAGCCAGAAGCCACAGCGACCCAACCAGCAGCAGGGCAAAGACCTCAACAAGGAAGGCTCAATCTTGTGGTACCTGAACGTGGCAAGCAGGGCAGCGCTACTGACAATAACAGATTGTGCCAGCAGTCCAGTGGCCTCCAGACAAATTCAGAATGGCAAGTCAGGTCCAACATCCACCCAAGAAGCACAGCCAAGTCAGAAACAGCAGAAAGCAGACATCGGTCTGGAGGCAGCAGCAGCACAGCCCAAGCAGGGAATGGGGATTCAGCCTGAGCTGAAATAGGGCTCCTGGTCCATAGGCAAGGGAATGGGGGAGGTCCCTGGTGAAGCCAGTCAGGGCTATTAGGACCTTCTTACTGCAGTGTCTCCAGGCCCTCCAACTCATGCCTTTTAACTCGGGCATTGCTCAGAGTTAAAGGAGAGATGCAGCAGGTATAAATCAGTTGGTCTGTAGTGCAGATAGCCAAGGGCCATTATCATGATCTATTATTTCTACTACAGGAGCGGTTACCGACCAAAGCTCCGTTGTTTTTGGCACTGCAGAGTGGAGCTCTTCCACACAAGGGTCACGGCTCAACTTCACAAGGGAGATAAGGAAACAAGAGCATAAAGGGGGAGAAAGATGGATGAAACATATATAATTCTGTGCAATGAACAGCATTCTCACACCAGCTCCTGCTTAAATGGTTAACAGAGAATTGCTCAGCATTCCTTTGCTCCCTCCAGTGACTGAGGTTCATAAAGCCAACTGTGGGAGCTCTGAACTGTTAAAAAGAATCCAATTAACTCTCATTTTTCTCATTGAACTTGACAATTTAAGTGGTTTTACTGTTTATAATTTGCATGTTTATAGATACGTGTTTATCTCTACATGCCGGTGATATCTTTAAACAACTGTAGTAGGTTGTCTTTCGTATTTCTGATGTGAGAAATCTTTTGGATCATACAATGTAATAGCTCTTCCAGAATAGTCCTTCTGTCCTTGAGCACTTAACGTCTAGTAAGATTCTCAGTACAAAGTATTTACAAGTTAGTCAGGAAGTGGGGGAGAGCACTGATAACCAATTACCAGGACAATGTAAATGTTGCCTTCTGACCTTTTATTTTAAGAATATAACTCACATCACCTACCTAATTTTTATGACTGACCCTTTCCTGTCTACACACAGTTCAATTAATTGGATATGATTTTTTCAGAAGACTTCTGTATGTCTTACTGTTTTCTTATGACAAGCTCTGGGTTCAATTAAATTAAAATGACTATGTTTGTCTTGATTCATTTACTTTGCAATGCTTAATTAGGTTGATAGAGAAATAATGTCAGTCTGCATGAAAAGTATCTGCATGAAAGGCATTGATACTTATTTATATTCTGTCCCTGTGAAGACATGATTTTTTCAGTGGAAGCCTGCTATTAATTCTCAACTTTCAATATGGGACAGACTGAAATCCATCTACGCTCAAAAAGTTTTAGCCTATTCAAACACTGTCAGCCAGAGCCATTCTGAGACGAATTACTGGTGACACAGTATTACTTTTTAGAACATGCAGGAAAAGAACAGGGAACAATGAAACCATTACATTGTTCAGCTTTGTATATTGTTAAACATGGTTATAGGCCACATGCCTGGGAAATAACCAGAAATAACATTTTTTTCACCAAAGAAGTGAAGTATCATGTATCTATATGCAAAAGGAGGGGAGAAAAAAAGGCATAGAGCAGATTACAGACAAATTGTAGGTGCAGTCTGTCACATACACACACAGCTGTAAATCTTTTGGTTGTTTCATATGTAGATAAGAGGTTTGAGCATAAAAAGATATATTGATCATCCTTTGGTCTTATTTTGGGGACTTACAGAGTGAGCCAATGTAATTCTAAGGACAAACTCATCTGAGTGGGAGCTATAGCAGTAACATGCATCATCGATAAAGAACATGAGAACATATGAAATGTATTGCTAAAATGAACTTTTATGTGACTTCTACAGTTTTCATGTACTGTTGAACAAAGGAAATATGTGTTCTTGGATAATTAATAATAAAGGTTGGAGGCATCATGTAGTGAACTGAAAGTTACTAGCTACATCAAAGTTGGCAAATACATTTTTTTTTCTAGAGGCTAAAGTCCCTACTGTTAGCTAATAATATTAGTTAAAGTACTGCTAGTAAAGTACTAGTAAACTAGCTATTACTAATTAATAGCACAGAGTGAAACTTTAGACCTTTAAAATAATGGCATAACTCGTTTTGACTTCAGTATGGTTAATATCAATGAATACCTCTTCATGTAAGTAGCAATTAAATAAGTACATAAATAAATTACCTATTATGTTGCCAAATGTTTGTTAAAATTCAGCTGCACTAAGCCATAATTTATTATCAACTACTCTCCGCATCAAAGGAGGATTCTGTGCTCAAAAATGAGCCAATTACTGAAGTCAGTGACAGCAGTCACTCATATTTATTCAAGTTCCTTCATGACTGAATGTGGAAACTTATTTCACTTCTCAGTGGCCTGGTATTCAAACAAAAGTTTAAGCTGTAACCCTTTTACAGTCCTTTAAATGCATTGTTTTCACCAGACAGAAGGTTCTGTTATATGCCTCACAAAAAAAGGGGAAAAAAAAATCACCCCTTCCCAACTCCATTTTTTTTCTACTAAGACATATGTGGTAGTATGTTGTGGCCAACATATTTTGTAAGTGACATTCATATAGATTTAACAGGCAAGAGGGACTAGCTCATTGGTAAACCTTGTTTCATTTATACATACATTTATTGATCTGAGAGGTCACCCAGCATATAAATTTAAAAGTGCTGCAGCATTAATTTCTCTAAAATGCACGGAAAACTCCCCCTTTGTGCTTAAGTAGCCATCTGAGGCCACACAGGAACAGTCATGGTGTGGTTAAGTCTCACATTATTCCAGCCTTGCAGAGGCTGTCTTGTGCTAAATGGCTAATGCACTTGTCTCACCGTGATGGATTAAACAGACAACATGGAGCTGGGAGCCTGCAGAGGATGCTTCATTAGCCTAAACCCCTCACATTCTCACCCATGCCATAGGCAGCTCTGACAAAAGGTTAGAAGCACCAAGATTTAGGTGCTCCTTCAGGATGTGAACTTATTACCCATCTCAGTAGAGAAATGCAGTAAGAATATAATACTTCCTAGAACAGCACCAGGTCAGCCAGCAAGGCCCTGAGTGTTATGGTGAAATCTTAACCTCAGTGAGTGCAGAAGGAATGCTTTCAATAATAAACTCAGATACTGGATTAGGTAGAGGAGCAGATGGTGGTTTCCTCATCTCCAGAGATCTTTTCCCCTTGCATGTAATCACATACAGCAGATAGTACTGTCAATTTGCAGCTCCTTTCCTCCCTCTAATACTGATCTCTGGTACTAGGAAAGGATAAAGATAAATATTGATTTTCAAGAGGGTGGCTTGCCTCTTTCATACATCCCACCGCTGCCCTTTTCCACATCTTTCATCATATGATCTGACACCTGCCTGAAAATAGACCCGTCTACTCCCACGTGTCAGACAGAGCATCAAGACAGACAGAGACTTTTAAGAGAAGAAAAGAAAAAAAAAAAAAAACACTGAGGAGAAGGGATGATGAATGCCACAGACCTAGAAGAATCCATTCAGTCAGTCCATTACTTTCTTGTCAAATCTCATCAGGGAAGAGATTAGCCACTTCAGATATCATATCTGAAGGGTCTGAGTTACTATCACTTTCTTTAGAGAATCAAGGCATGATGTTAGTCTTTCTATGTGGGAGAGGACCCTCCCAGATACAAAAAATGATCCATCTAGTCCTGTATTGTTTTTCTCACAATTCCCAGATATTCAGAGGCAAAACCCCTCTGATGCTGCTAATTTTTAAACGGTATGTCCATAAGACCTTTTTTTCCCTTAAAAATTCATTTATTTCCAGAAACAGAATCTTCCAAAAGAAGTACAGCAGAAGCAGCATTACCATCACTCCTTCTCAGCAGCTCTGCACAAGGCTAGTACAGAAATAACAAGGTACAGTAGGTGGTAAGGAAAAGTTACTTATTTGTGACAAGAGAAGGTTTCAACTTTTAAAATTTTCTTCTTGAACAACAACTTGGGGGTAACCAGCTGTTATTGTATACTTTCTTATGCCTTGCTTTCAGCTTACCCGGAGTTTAAGAATTATTGTAGCCAGACCTACTGAACACCACAAATCATTCGGGTTTATCCAGAAAACATGTATTATGTCCAAACAAGTTCACAAAGTCATTTTATTATTCAATATTCTCAGCTTCATATCAATGGCACAGTTGAAACCAGTGTTTGCCTGAAGTCATAAGAGGCAGGCAATGGATATGTGAGGTACAGGTGAAGTGCACCCAGATGACCTCACCAAGATCTATGATATAAACAAAGCCAATCAAAAACTTCTTAACCTTAATGACCCAAAATCAGGTGATCAGTAATCATTTAACACTAGTCAGCCCTCTGAAAATTAAAATTCTCTGTAACCTCCCAACACATGGGGCTATGCCGTTAATTGTCTCATCTTTGACAATACCTAATATTTCATTCTCCAGAGGAAAAACATCCCCCTCGACTTTTCAACGTATTTGTGTAGGCTTCTCTGCATCTAAAGTTGAAGAAAGGAATAATTGTTAAGCTTTAGAGAATGATATTTAATTGTAATTGCTAACTTTAAGCAAAGTGTTATTTGGCATGTTGAGTGCTATGTAGGTGCCCTGATCTGCATTAATGCCCATG
The DNA here is from genome assembly GCA_013396915.1 of Stercorarius parasiticus. Lineage (NCBI taxonomy): Eukaryota > Metazoa > Chordata > Aves > Charadriiformes > Stercorariidae > Stercorarius > Stercorarius parasiticus. The sequence continues at coordinate 3,896 of VWZL01000226.1, read as the reverse complement.
AAGGTAGGGGATGAAATTCATGGGTTTGAAAAGCAAAGGAATATCCCAACAACCCTCCTCTTCTTCACTCCCCTTTCTGCCCTAGATATTCTTATTCAAGCACAACCACACAGAACATAAAAAATTGCTTTTAAATAAATTTGCTTCAAATGATATCAAACCTGATTCTAGATTCCCCAATGGTAAGTGAACCCTCTCGACATTTGGTATTTAGTTGCATAGCTACTTCTACAGAGAAAACTTCTTCTATAATTATGTATCTGTGAGTATTTTCACGTATACAGACACAAATAACAGAATTAATATATCTGAAGAGCGAGATTTATCTTCCCTTATTTTGTATTCTAAAAGTTAACTTACCTTATCTAAATTGACTGGTTAGCACATAGCCCCCAAAAGACAGGCATACACCCAGTTTATTCATTCACACCTCAATTAGTTAATTAATACACACCATCTGCCTCTATTACTATTACCTTCTAGAAGGTTCACCTCTCAAGGTGCCCAAATGAGATGACTAGTTACCTAGTTCTGAGATAGCTAACATTTCAGCGCATGCATCCCTGTTCCACTGTCCTAGGATGTAAGTGAAACAGGGGTGCAGACAGGTGTGTTCTGCAAACAGCTGTTTCCACTGAGAGGGTCACAACTTGCCAGCTGTCTCCCAGCTGTTGGACACACTCTCTTGCCAGTTTGCTGATAGTGCTCCTTGCAGATTTCAGGTGAAACAAGTTGTACTGCTTGGATGAGCTATTTAAAATGTCTAATCTGATTTTGAGTGAAATATGTTAGGGCTCCCCAGGGTTGGGGAAAATGAGTTAGTTTAATTTAGGCAGTTTAAAAAGTAAATCCTGAATAACTCAGCACGTTTTGACTGAAAAGGCGTGCATGAGCAGCACAGCTAGGTGATCAGCCACCGTTATATTCACACTTTAGTTGCAAATGAGACAGAATAAAGACTGGGGTAACTTACTGTTGGCACTAAAGCAACATTGGTAATGCACCTCACACCTCGTCTCCCTAGTCTTACAGAGGTCAAACGTTATTGGAATGCTGCTGATACTCACAGCAGTTCAGTGTTTATTTACTATTGACCAGGGCAAGAATTTGGTCCTTCTTTTATTACCTCACTTGCTGTAAATCCCTGGCCTTTGTAAACCTCATCAGAGTTAAGGAAGTCTGGCGTCACGTGGGTTTGTATCTTTCACCTGGATTCTCTGGTATCTCATATGTTTTAAGTGCTAATCAGGGTATTTCCAACTCCTCTCTCATGCACGGGTCCTCAGATGTCAGATTGTGCCTGCCCTTCCAGAGGTGGTACCAGTAGGGTCTTCCTTTCCTCTTCCAGAGATCTTGTCCACGATGTGTATCTCTGAGGCATCTGAGGCTGTCACTTCCTGTTGCCGCTTTGTTCAAAAAGCTTTGGGGAACAATAGGTATGGATACACTTACATATGTAAATATCCACAAAAGAATGATCCTATATGTTTTGCTCTCTTATGAAAGTCCTGATGCATCACCACAAAACTATTACAGTTCACTAAGAGCAAGAATTTAAGTTGTTTACATGAAAATCCTAACAAAAATACATGATTGTTTGAGCTAGCTGCAAACATGATATAAGCTTCTGCCTTTGTAATGACTCATATCTTACTGAAAAAAAGGTATTTACCTTTAATCCAGATGGAGTTTTCTCCAGAGGATTTTTTTTATCTTAGTGTATGTAACACTTCTTGCAAAAGATCAGTGTGTGCTTTGCATTTAAATATTCTATACAGATCAGCAATGTTATCAGAAATATCTCTGGGGAACAAACACAACTATGAAAGGACTGAAAGCATTTTTTATTTTTACGTTAACATTGATTTAAACTATAACCTTTAATGATTTTATGCTATAAAAGCCTTTCACTTCATAGAATTGAGGAAAGAGAAGACTAAGAGTTTCATTATAAACAAATGTTTGACTTCTCCTTTGCAGCAATATGCAGTACACCTCCACCAGGTCTCACCTAGAAATGGATAGTGTTCTTAAAGTGACTATTTTTCCCCATTGACTATATATAAAATCTAGAATAATAAGTTAAATATACATATATACATATATAAAATTAGATGAGAGGAGCCTCAGCCACAAAGTCCTGAAAAACAATCACTTTTGTATGTAGGCAAAGCTTTAATAGAAAGGAAATCTCTGAAGAAGTTGTTATTTTAGTCTGAAGTCATGCAAGCATTTTAGTCTCAGCTGTGAGACTGGCAATGGACTCTTAAAAACCTTTGCTTGATTTTGTGTTTATGTGTGTTTATTAAGCAGGTTAACAAGTACAATGGACGCGTCTATTCTACCAAAACAGGCAGTGAGCCTGGACGTGGGAGCTCTGATCACCCACCCTGCTCAGTTCCTATCTCCTTTGCTGCTTTGGGCTACCCTAGTTTGACCTCTCAAAGACAATGTCAGTTTGTGGTTCTGGAAATAATTCACTCTTGGGACTGATCCCAAAAGTCAGTATGGATGAAGCAAGAGACAGAAGCAGAGTTTCACTCTGTATGAACCCCAACAGGTTTTGTCCCCAGATGCACTTATGTCACTCTGGACCTCATGCAATGCCACCCCTCAGTTTCATGCTATAGGAATATTGCTGCTACATATCCTTACATTACTTCAGAAACTTTGAATTAAAAAATAAAAAAAATACTAAAAAAAAGATTCTGTCCGGAGTGAAATCCCAGAAGAAAACTCAGGATTAATCGCAAGGCAATTTAGCATAAAAGAGGCTAGCTGTCAGCAAAGCACACACAAGCTAGTCTGTACCTCTTGATTTCTGAACTAGGGATCTTTTCCTGGCACCTCCTTGTTTCTCAGTGTTAGTGCAGGCACCGGGAATGCACCTGATAACACCGGTAAGGATGAAGATTTCCACAGACCCTACCCCAGTACACAAGCAGCAATGGTCTGTTGTGAGGAAAGGCGATGCCTCAGGGACAAGTCTGGATAACTTCTCTGCCTTCCTCCACTCCAGTGGCTCCCAGAGTCTCCTCTAGCAAGATCTGCTCTACGTTTCCTTCCCACAGGATGACAATTAAAACCCTTGGGAGGAGACATGCCTTTCCTCACTAATTTTATATGATTTAATCAGATTATCCCCCCCTTGACCTCCACGTTTGCAGATCTCTAATGATCATTTTCAGGATGCTAATATATTTAGTTATTCAATGTTCTTTTCGTTACTGGCAACAGAGGGGAAGTAGTTTTTACACAGCTGGGGTAAATGGAAATTGTTATTCCATTCATGCTCTGATTCCATTCATTGGGAAAATTTATAGGGTGTGTAACAGATCTCACAGCCTTTAAATTAAGTTTGCTAAAAATCTAAGTTCCTTTTTTTTTTTTTTAATACTTAGGGTGGGGTTCTAAGTCTCAAAGCTTGGCCTAGCCTATCATCATGTATTACAATCAAGCAGTCAAATGTTTTCCTACAAGCTGTGGTAATTTGGGAAATCTTTCTATGCACCATTTGTGGTCTCCAGCTGATATCACGCTATTAAATTGACGTATTATGAAATTACAGCGTACGGATGTGACTTTTGGTACTGTGATACGCACTTTTCCTTTCCACAGCAGGGCAGCCTGCACAGATTTTTGTGCTTAGGCACTGAGCTATAGGGTCCTGACTTCACAGAAAGGTGTCAGATGTGAGCTGTGCACTTGGGGGGAACGTGCCTCAGAGCCCAGAGCCAGAAGCAGTGCTAGCACTGTGCTCAGGCTTTGGAGATTTACAGCATGTAAGATGCCATAAAATGTAATGCTAACACAACCGTCTGGAGAGCACCCAGTCACAGAGAGAGCTCTCCTGGAGCTGTGTGCCTGACACAAGCCAGAATCATAGAATCATAGAA
>VWZL01000225.1:673218-705817 GCA_013396915.1 Stercorarius parasiticus | reverse complement strand
TCTGTGATTCTGTGACTCTGTGTTACGCACAGCAGTTTATATCATCTGGGAGGGACATGAGGCAGAAGGACTGCTTGCTTCCTTCTGCCGACTGGGCAGGACGTGTCTGCAACCCCCGAGGCTGCAGTGGTAGCCTGGGCTGCACTGGGCAAAGCCTTGCAGCAGCTGGAGGGAGGTGAGCCGTCCCCTCTGCTCAGCGCTGGAGAGGCTGTGCCTGCAGTGCTGTGCCGAGGTCTGGGCTCCCCAGGACGAGAGAGACGTGGGCATCCCGGGGAGAGCCCCCCACTGCACCTCCCCTGCCCCGAACCCTCCCCTGCGATTGTTGGCGTGTTGAACAGAATGGTTCATAGAAATAAACCTAATCTGGCAGATCTTATTCCATGAATACAACTGGTATTCAGGGTGCAAGTACACATGAATGGAAGTGTTATTTAATACGAGTGTAATTTAATATAAAGATGATCTTTGAATCGCCAATGATTTTACAAATGAAGTTTTAAGGTTGTGAAGGGTTGACCTTGGCCAGCTGCCAGCTGCCCACTCAGCCATTCTATCACTCCCTCTCCTCAACAGGACAGGGGGAGAAATTGAGGAGAAATAGCTGGTGGGTGAAGAAGAAGACAAGGGGATGACCTACCAATTACCATCACAGGTAACTGTGATGAGAGTGATGTGAAGAGTCAACTTGGGGAATATGTGCTTAATTTATTGCCAATTAAAATAGATTCAGATGCTGAGAAACAAAGGCAAAAATTAAACCACTTTCCCTCCTTCCCTACTTCTTCCCAGGCTCAAATTCACACCTTCAGTCCTGATTCTTCTACCACCTTGTTCTTGATGAACTGTGCAGGGGGAGGTGTGGAACGGGTCTGTTGTGGTGAGCCTTTAGCAGTTCCTCTGTGCTGCTGCTTCCTCCTCACACTGTCCCCCTGCTCTGGCATGGACTATCATGGGCCCCAGTCCTTGAGGATAAACCTGAAGTGTGGGTCCTTCACACCAGCTGCAGTCTTTCAGGATTAACCTACTCCAGTGTGGGCTCTTCAGGGGACACAGTTCCTTCAAGGAATATCCACCTGGTCTGGCATGGGGTTCTCCTTGGGCTGCATTATGGATATCTGCTCCAGCGTGGGTCTTCTCCACCAGCTGCTGGGAAATGCCTTCTCCATCATGGCTTCCTCCATGGGCTGCAGGTAAATATCTACTCTGGTACCTGGAGTACTTCCTCCCCTTTCTTCCCCAACCTGGGTGTTTTCGGGGCTGTTTCTCACAGTTTTTTTCCCTCTCATTCTTCTCTCTGCTCTCTGACAATTTTTTTTGTCTTAAATATGTTTTCCCAGAGGTGCCATGAGCTTCATCAATAGCCTTGCCTGTGTCCTGCAGTGGGTTTGTTGTGGAACTGGTAATGTCTGGCACAGGGCAACCCCAGTCCTCTTTTCACACAGACAGTCCTGCAGCCCGCCACTGCTAAAGATAAACCAGCTCCTATGAATTTCAACTTTGAATATGACTACCTAAATAAGAGAATTCTGAGATTTTAAATTGCTTTTATGTTGATCAAATTAGGCAAAAATATGGCTATTTTATTTACAGGTCACAGAAACAACGGCTTCTGTATGGCTTCATCTATGGTCATTGCTACAAGCTCTGCTTTAGAACAGAAAACAAGGAATAGCTTGTCTAACTGAAACTACTACAGTAACTTAATTAAGCAGAATGAAATGAATTGAACTGCAATTTTAAAAGAAAATTGGGGCTACCACTCCTAACTAAGCTTTCATTTTGACAAATGGTAAGAGCTTCATTTTTCTAACTCATCTAGATTTTAAGGTATTTTATTCATAAAAGGAGAAAGGAGACAATGGAGAAAAAATGACAGTCAGTTTCCAGTGCTTCCTTAGTTTTATTGAACCCACCCATATAATGATTTTCCATCTAAGTACTAATGAAGCCAGATAATACTTCACTTCCAAATGGAGCAGTAGAGTTAAAAAACACGTCTGTAATAATGTCTAAAAACTATTAGGGTAATCAGAGGTTTCTACTGTAGAAAAGTGTGGTACATCCACTGAAAAACCACCACCTATGTGTCTCCAGCAATGTTTTTAATTTCAGTGTTCAGGCTCCCAAAAAACCTGCAGGTAATTTAGAATTTCTCATGAAAGAAAACTTGTTGTATTGTTGTTTGTCACTACTTCTTTCTTTTTATTATTATTATTTGCTTTACTAGCTGTATCATCTGGGATTTATATTCTTTTATGTAGAATTGAAAGATCATTTTTTGCTGTACCTTTTTCAGAAGTAAATTGAACATACTGTTGAGAATAATGCAGTGCTTTTGCCCCACGCATTTTGTCACCCTAACATTTGAATTTGTTTTCATTCCCAGGCTGTAGTATGTCTGGATCCCCCAAACAAAATCTCTCATTTGGTGGCATGCTGACCTTCACTCTGGCTGTAGGCACAAATGTTAACAGAATAGAAAAAGAGGAGTAATTTTCTTTTTTTTTCTCACTCTCAATCTATACTTTTTCAACAGCTTAGCATTTATAAAAACGAAAATAAATAGTACTTGAGGCTGAAGCTTCTCTGATTCTGCGGCATGGAAACAGCACGTATTGAGGGTAGTGCAAGCTTCTTTCTGCTCACTATCTATGTAGGTAAACCATGATGCTGGAGATACTGTTCTATTGATAAGCCAGTTAAGTAACTGATTTTCCTGTTGTGTCTGTCATCCAGCCTGCTAACTTTCTAAAAATTCTTTCTCAGAGGAACTGGACAGATACCATTTTCTTACTTCACACTGAGTACCTTACAGTAATTATTATGAAACTAGATTAAGCTCAGCTTTTTAGAGGTAAAAATCCGATTTACTGCCATTGGTTGAATTATCTCCAGTTCCCTGGAATTCTGTAATACACTTTAACTCTCTTTAAAGTGCAGGGTAAAATGAAAGGGAATTAAGAGCAAGTGATAGATGTAATTAAGGCCCCATTGTGAGTACATCTCCCATTACGGAATTAAAATACTAATGTAGATGTCCAAGTCTGAAAATTAGGTTATTAAGCTTTCTGTTTATTTTTTTAATTTACAAAAATGGCTTTGTTCTGGGTTGTTCGGTTTTTGGTTTTGTTGTTTGTTGTTGTTTTAACTTTCTTTCTAAATTAATTGTTGTTTTTCCAATCTGTCCTAAGGGAACACTGTTCTTGGCTTTTATATCCTGAAAACTACAAATTTCTGCAATTTCCTTTGCAGTGCTATATATTACCCTAGTGAAGTAATCCTAGCAGGGTGCATTTCTGTAAAGGGTTTTCTTTGATTTTATTGTGTTCTTTTTAGATATCTAGCATTGAAGTGGGGACCCATCCTGAAAGAACTAAATGGACTTGTGACGATACCAAGAGTGTTACTAATATTTACACACATGTAAGTGGGAAAGTAGGTTCTCAGGATGCTCTCTGCCTTGGAACAGTGTTACAAACTGTAAGATCTGTCCAAGAGGATGTTTTGTGGTGACATCTGGAAAGCTAACATTTATGCTATTCCTCAGCTTGATACCTTGGGATCACTAGATCCCGCATAACTACTCATGAATCAGATGTTCTCTACAGGCTCTTTACATCAAAATGCATTGGATACAAATCTAGTTATGTTTTAACCTTTTCCAGCAGGCCATCCACTGCACTCTTTTATGAGATCATTTGAAAGCAAGATGAACAGAGCTAGACAATACTGCACAAATGTTCAGAGAGAGGTAAGTAGTGTGCACCATTATACCTGAATTTTATTTGGAATTAAGAAAAGGAAACCTAGGTGCAGACCAGGAAAGAAGAGGCTAGTTGAGCTCTAGTTATGGGGATGACTAAAAAGCTTTGACGTGGGTATTGCAGAAGACCTGTCTCATTTTGAAAGAGTGTTGACACTGGTACAATGGACGGAATAGCTCAGGGGAACAGAGTAGGGCATCTGAAAATCATCTGTGATGAAGACAACCCTGAAAATATCAGTGTTTGTGAGTCTGAACTTGAGAGGTTACCCTTTAGAGCCACTGGCTTTTAACCCTTTTAGTGTGTGGCAGTCTTTATGATATCCCTGAGGTTGGCAGAATGTCTTTCATCTTTTGTCAGCTCCTCATGATGTCTGTGAAATATTTAAGCAAAGTATTTATGCAGAAGTAGTGGATATGCTCATGTTGCAGTACGGTAAACTTCATCTTAGTGAATGCAAAGGCTTCTACCCTGGCAATTTAGGTGTAAACATGGAAATTATAGAAAGAAGGCCCAGAGGAACACAGTGCCACTAATTCTGAAGCGTGTTAGATATTTAAAATATGTGCTTCAGCTCCTGCCAGGTGGTCTTTGCACACTGTATGCACTGAATAACCCAGCAGCTATCCCTGCAGAACTTAATTCATAATTATAATACTGTTGATTATTTTTGAATCTGTTATGTAATTTCTCTGTAGACCCAGACTCAATAAAAGAAATCCATGCATTTAATTAGTAGTCCAAAAATATGTATCAGATACTTTTATGATGTACTAAACCCAAGTTTAGTTCACATACATTTAAATCCAATAATGTGAAAGCATGCATTTTGCTGAGAGAATATCTATATAATCTTTGACTGGACACATTCTTTGTGTAGAGTTTTTTCCTTTCATTTAAACTGAATTTGCAACAGGATAAAAAAATATCATCAGTAATAAAAATAGTTGTTCAAAAGTTGATGCATATTAAGACATCTTATTAGGTAGTGTTCTTACGGTATCTTGATATGCAAGATGAGATTAGTGGCTCCATTTGCACTGGAATTTTTAATTGTTGAGGTCAATATTGTCCTATTTATAGATTTAGTTCCTTTTCATGTTTTTAAGCATGGGAAGAAATAATTTTCCCATAGCTTAAAAATTATCCTTGGTAATAGAAGGTAGCCTGTAGGTTTAAGAAAATTTTAGATATAACACCCATTGTCTTTCCTTCTCTCTTTTCCAAAATATTTACTCTTCTAGAAATATTTAATATCATTTATTTCATAGTGACAAAGTTGCAAGCTCTGAAGATGTAAGTTTTGAATCCTTCTTTTGCACGGGGGTTGAACTACACCTGTGATCATGTGTCAACAGAGATTATTGACTAAGCGAATGTCTCATAGTAGTTTCCCAAATGAATCTGATGAAAAAGTGACCTCCAAGGTCAAGGGAGGGTGGAGGGGGAAATAACTCTAAGAAACAGCTGAGAATCTGCCCCAGGGAACAGATTCCAGAGAACGCCACAATCTTTAATTTACCGCAACATCAATCCAGATACTATAAGTAATTTAATGAGGCCAAAGGGGTTAGGTAACAGCTTATTTTAATATTATCTATCCACTGTAACTACAGGCTTCCCTAGAAAAGCTTTATTGCATAGGAAAAGGCCAACAAGTACATTATAATCCTCTGAAGAAATTACAGTAATAGGAGAAGGAGAAAGATTCATCATGAGTCATTATGGTTGTTAAACCAAATCCTCTCTTCTGAATGCATACAAAATAGACATGTCCATATTCTCAATGTTTTTTTAAGACCTTATTAAATATTAACATTATAATAAAGCTACAACTATGATTTAAAAAATGATGGAGTTTTTCCTTTTCATCCTTCCATCTCACCTGAACGTATTTGGAGATGGATTCAGATATTTCATGTATTATCTCTGCCCCATAGTCTCAGAGTTCATGCTCTCTTGCACATTTTAAAAATACAGTTATTAATGACAGACCACTTCTAATTCCTGTGGACTCTGATTTAATTTAGGCTAATTTTATTTGCAAACACCTGTAAATGCAACACTTTATTAAACTCATTCAGGTTAAATTTCTATCCATCTGTGCAAATCTGCCTATCTGGCTTATTTGTATGACTACTTTTTCCTCTGTTTCTGAGCAACATGCTGCAAGAGTTGTTATGTTATTTCATTTGGGAATTGGAGGTATGGAGAAGATATGGAACTTGCCCAAAATTACACAGAAAGGCTATGTTGGAGGAGGGTATAGGATCTGTTTTCTCACGCTTGTTTTCTCTGTTTTCTCTGTCCATGCCCTAATCTGTTGCAACTTTTAATTTTAAAATATGCATGAATAAAGCTTTTTTTCCCCCTTTTCCCCCCTCTTTGCATATGTTTTTGTCTATTTGTGTAGTTAGAACGAGTACATTTTAGAGCATTTTTCTAAAGGTTTCTCTTGAAGAAATCTTATACAGGAGACAATAGCTTACACAAGAAGGATCTTAAATTTTTTACCAGGCAATGGGAAATTATTTTATGTCCTGTATGGTGATACAGATGTGGAATGGGTGTTCTGTGTTACTTTCTGAACTGAACCGCAGTTAGATAACTAGCTGCGATGGAGTGTAAAGTCTTAGCAGAGCAGTACAGTATTTATTATCTACATAGGAGGGAGGCACAGAGCTTTATCCTTTCTCAAGCAATTACTGCTCTTACTATGTTGAGCAGAACTATGTGAAAATAACGAATACTTTAAAAGACACTGTCTACTTATTTTTATTATAGAATTCCATTATGAGAATGGAAAAGCTGATTCAGAGTATCTTTGATTTAGATGTCAGCTTGAGTGTGTATCTTACTGCGTGGCTGTAACAACAGCAGCAAAGTTCTTCCCCTTCACACTTCCCATCTGATTTTCTATTTTTTTATATTTGGATGGAGTGGCAAGCTAGATGTGTGTATCGGATTTGTGTGGCAAGGTTTTGGTAGTGGAAGGGCTACAGGGGTGGCTTCTGTGAGAGGATGCCATAAGCTTCCCCCATGTCCGATAGAGCCGATGCCAGCTGGCTCCAAGATGGACCCACTGCTGGCCAAGACTAAGACTATCAGCAACAGTGGTAGCACCTCTGGGATAACATATTTAAGAAGGAAAAGAGAGGAGTGAGAATATGTGAGAGAAACAACTCTGCAGACAACAAGGTCAGTGAAGAAGGAGGGGGAGAAGGTGCTCCAGGCACCAGAGCAGAGATTCCCCTGCAGCCCATGGTGAAGACCATGGTGAGGCAGGCTGTCCCCTTGCAGCCCATGGAGGTCCACAGTGAAGCAGATATCCTACAGACCATGGAGGACTCCATGCTAAAGCAGGTGGATGGACCTGAAAAAGTCTGTGACCCAGTGGGAAGCCCACATTGGAGCAGGCTCCTGGCAGGACCTGTGGATGCCAGAGCACGTTTGCTGGAAGGACTTGTGACCCCTGTGGGCGATCCACACTGAAGCAATCTGTTCCTGAAGGACTATACCCTGTGGAATGGACACACGTAAAGGACGCAACCAGAGCAGTTCATGAAGAACTGCAGCCCATGGGAAGGCCCCACATTGGAGAGGTTCATGGAGGAGTGTTTCTCATGGGAGGGACCCCAGGGTGGAGCAGGGGAATACAGCTAGGGCGAAGGAATGGCAGAGACAACGTGTGATGAACTGACTACAACCCCCATTCCCCATCCCTCTGTGCTGCGCGGGGGGAGGAAGTAGAGAAAATCTGGAATAAAAGTTGAGCCCGGGAAGAAGGGAGGGGTGGGGGGAAGGTGTTTTGAGATTTGGTTTAATTGCTCATTATCCTACTCTCATTTGATTGGTAATAAGTTAAATTAATTTCCTTGAGTCAAGTCTGTTTTGCCTGTGATGGTAGTTGGTGAACGATCTCCCTGTCCTTATCTTGACTCACAAAGCTTTTATCCTATTTTTATCCCTCTGTACAGCTCAGGAGAGGGAACGTCTTAGTGGGCACCTGGTGTCCAGCCAAGGTCAACTCACCACAATGAGGATGCCCCTTTTCCCCTTTTCCCCATTTAGCTGGATAATGCATCATCCAGATGGTGATATACATCCTTACCTTCCCACTTGCTGGGAGAGACAGAAGCTTCTGGCTCTATGCTTGCTGTTTCTGTATGAAGCCATTGAGCTCTTGGCACAGCATTTCCTCTTTGAACTTGACATTTCCTTGTCCTCCAGAGAAATGCTGTTGGGCTGACCTGGTTCAGCCAATGTACCTAACTGCTGGCTCAGGGCATCCCACTCAGAATCTTTTACATCATTATTTGGTGAACAGTTAATTCCCCTTGCACCACTAGGTCTACTGCAGGATTCTCACATTGATTTATAAACCTTTCAGTTTGTTAGGCCATGTTATCTCCCTGATGAATCTCTTTCCAGTGTAGCATTGATTATCTGACACTCGGTATTTCAAGTTTTCTCAAAAGTAAGTTGTATTCTCTGGAAACTTTTCTCAAAGCAAGCTGGATAGAGTTTTTCTTCAGTCCCTCACATATCCACTACAAAAGAAATTTCTTCCACAGCAGTAAATGTGGAGAAGCGTTTCACTTTTTTGTCAAAAATAACACCTCTCAGATAAAGCTAGAGTTGTATATAAAGGTGACATACTGGCCAAAATTGAGACCGTTATCTTAAATTTTTATGTAAACTTACATAATTCGTTAAAGTAGATATGTTTATTTTGTTTTCCCTATTGTTTGCTTATTTGTTTGTTTTAGCTTGCAAGGAATGCTCAGGGATCAAGAAATGGGCATTTCAGAAATACAAATAAAGGTAGTCAGATTGATATCCATTAGAACCTTCTCAAACTGGCATGTGTTACGGACTCAGGAATGTGGAGTTTGACATGGAAAATACTTTCAGTTACTAGCAAACAGCCAAAGTTGTTCATTGTGGGCAAATCTCCAAGTAAGAATGACTATAAAAACAGACATCCACAGCATCTGTGTAAGCAGAAATAAGGAGTGATGAGGGTTTATTGAGGCATCACAATAATTATAAAATGATATAGAGGTGACAGCAGGGCTAAGAAAACAGCACACAACATCAGTTTTTCTGTGTATTTTAAGTCCTTACTGGCCACATGAAGGAATAAATAGATTTCTGAGTCATAATCTTTGTTCAACACTAAATTTGGGCAGGGAGGAGGAGTGGCATTGTAAAATACTAGTGGGCCATAATTCAGGATGAAATATTCAAGTTTATAAAACCAGAGCCAAAATTCAGTTCTATTATGCAGAAAGAGAAAAGCTGAGTTTTATGCTGCTGCACTTTACCTTCATTGACATTTCATTATATGAACTATTATAGGGCTTTTACCAACTTCAGACATCATGGTTATTTACGGAAATAAGAATCCCCTAAGAATCCTTCGTTGTGAATTAGGACATTGTTACTATGTAACAATACCAAATGGGACGTTTATAATTTCTGTTGGCTAGGAACTCTTTGAGTGTAATACCTCTTTTCCACAAATAACTACAAGGACCCACAGATAAACATAGACAGACTCATAAACTCATAGAATGGTTTGGGTTGGAAGGCACCTTTAAAGATCATTTAGTCCAACCCCCCCTGCTATGGCAGGGACATCTTTCACTAGATAAAATTGTCAAAGTCCCGTCCGGCCTGACCTTGAACAATTCTAATCATGGGGCATCCACAACTTCTCTAGGCAACCCGAGTTGTTGTACGTGAAGAGAGACAACAAGTAGTTCCATGTGGTTATTGCAGGTTCCAGTTGTATACTAGAAGAAAATTTTGCATAGGGAAGATTCTTTCAGGTAATTTAGAATTACTTTTACAAAGGAAAATCAGATTTTTCTTGTTATTCTTGGTGTTGGCTACAAAATATATGGTGAGAATCATGAAATTCCTTTTTCATTGCATGTAACTTTGCTGTCTTTTACACTTGGACAAGGATTTTCCAAAACAAGTTCCTTCATCTGCCTCTAGTTATTCCTTTCCCTATTATTTTCACTGCTTCAAAATTTTTTATCTATGATGTCAGAGGATAAGATTAAAGGAGGAATATATTTTTCCAGACATCTCTAAGACAAACAAGCAACATCCCCCCCCAGCTTCAAACCCCATTCTATTTTGTTTGAGTTATGAATTTTGCATACTTACATGCTCTTTGAATGTTTCCTAACTTTGTTTGCTTTTAAAGTCTTTTTGCATTTTCATTTATTAGTTTTCATCTGCAGGTGTATTAAAAATATGTAAGTGCATGCACACAACTGCACATCCATATATACTGAAAAAAATAAAGCATAAAAAATGTTTCCAACTGGTTAATAGTATGTGCTGATACATAGGACTGAAAAGCATAAAATGGCACTGATGCTTATAAATGGTGCTGGCAAAATAAGCTGCAACCTAGCAATAGCCATTTCCTCCAAGATAACAACCTCCAGTTTCCATGTTGTGATAAAACTAGGATAGCTCATGCTTATTCTCTGTGTGTGTGCTCTTATTTTTGTCATGTCAGTACCATCTTGTTTGTAATTAATGTAATCATAGAAAAAAAGCAGCTAAATGAAATTATTTTAAAATATTATATAATTAGAGAGAGTTGATTAGGGGTTTCATGGTGAGATATCATTATAGATACCCATCATTATACCTGCTGTTATAATATCTTTTAAGAGTATAATCATATTTCTTTTAAAAGTCACCTACTAAATATTTTGTGTCAATCTTAGGTATTATCATCTTTTTTATATATAAGCAAATACAAGCCATTTTACTGAGTTCCTATTGGAACTCTTGCTGAGCATGTTCAATCAGCATAATTTTATTTCCTATGCCAGTGTGTTTCACTTTTACAGTTCAAAGAAAGCCTTCTGTGTCTCAGCACCAGCGTTTGACAACTTGAGCCAGTATGTATGTGGAAAAATGGAGCTGACTTTTCAAAGTGTACCTTAGAGTAGAAGTGCAATTACATGTTTGAAACACACTGTTGAAGTTCTGTGAATGTTCCTAATGCTGAATGCTGTGTTCTGTGCATCCTCAGGGAGTTTTGAGACTGATAAATGACAGAATGGAGAAAGGAAATGATAGGAGAGCCAATGAATAGGTAATCATGAGCACCGGATTTTGAGACGATTCCAGAGGTGAGCTGTGAAAGGAAAGTTCAGACAGGAGAATAAAATCCAGGGCACACATCTAAGGTCTGCAAGGCAAGTTATTTTAAAGTATGACAAATATATCAAGTAAAATTGAGTTATGCATCCTGCTTTTGCTTACTACAATGAAGAGTGACTATGAGGACTTACTGCATCTTAGAAGCTGAAAGCTAGAACTTTACGGATTCTTTGTTTACCCAGAGACAGATAAATTAACATATAAGAAAACACATTATCTATCCGAGAGATACTAATCTGTAACTTCTTTTCTTTAATATGAACGGAGCCAATACGAAAATATTTGCCTTCATAAACAGCAGCACAGATGTATGGTGAAAGGGCACTGTTGACCAAGAGCACCAGTGAGGCTGGCACAATCTGAAGAAATATTGCTTGCTAAAGGACTAATTCTGCAGAGGCAGCAAAGAGCACAAAGCACTTCTTGTTTCTGTGAGCTCAACAATATAAAGCAAGAAAGGCTTACTCGGTTTAAATAACACTGCAGTGGGTTAATTAAAAATAGATACGCAACATCCAGCCTATTCCTTCCATACCATTCTCCCCTGAATTCAAAATAATGTTGAAATATTCAATTTCTTTATATACTGCTTTATATACTGGAAGCTAACCGATATGAATAAGGAGTTAAGAAAAATGATGTGTTAATGATGAATTTCAACAATCACTTCAGTGATGATCTCTGCTTAAAGTTCTCTTTGCAAATAAGATGCCTTTATGCTGTGAGTTTTGAAGAATATGAAAGGCAAAGGGAGACTTCAGGTGCCTCCATTTTTGGTACCTTTCTTGGACCTTAATTTCAAAAATAAGAAGAAAAGGACATTTCAGAGATCTGTGACCATGTTACCTCCCAAATACAAAAATCCAAGAAGGAATGACCTTTTCCTTATCCGCTCCATAATCATTGCTAAGTTTTAAAATGTCTGATGAACTCTATCGAATTCTGCCCTTTGGAATATCTATTCAGTGTCACTGGTTCCTGAGCCAGCAGAGCTGCAAACAAGCCCGTTCAGATTTGTACACATGAATGACATTTGGCCCAATGCGTTCAAACCTTTTGAAGGGAATTAGATGCAGGACTCTACACCAGGTTATCATCCCCTTAGGAAAAAAATCTCTGATATGCCACAGCGATTGATAAAACACCACTCTGAGATGCCTAAGAATCAATGTCATTGTTTCTTAATGGAAAAGGGCATAAAAATATCCAGGGAAAGGGACTAATACGACAAAATAGTATAAATGATGTGTGTATTACTTATACAACACATGTATAAAAGATGGTCTTCACAGTAGAACAGCTTTGGAGGGAAGCGGCTTTCTTGTGGCCTAAAATCAGATAGCCTCATCTGTTGGCAAGGGTATCTGGTAGCCCACCAGCCCTACCATAACTTTTCTCTGCAATTCTTCTTAGCCTCCAAGAACGACAGCTTTTTTTCTTAGCTGTTTTGCAGATTGTTTCTCACAAAGAAGGGCAAAACATTTGTGCTGTTAATGCAGCAGGCTGAACCTGCCTGTTTTATGGCAAGCTGGAGTGTTTGCTCCATCTGAGAAAGGTGTGAGCTGAATATTATCTGCCTTTTTTGCAGTGCACTCAATTTACTACTTGAAAGGCAGAAGTTGGCAGTCTGATTCTCTCCTACCATATTATGATTATTTTCCTCAGACCGAAATCAAGCTGCCAGTTCTAGAGAGACTCTTCTCACAGCAGGTAATGCCAATAGAAGGAGTACTGAGCAGTGATGGGAAAAGTAGGTATGCCAGATCAGCCACATCATCATCGGAGGGTTGATGCTTTTCAGCTTTTGTCGCACTCTCCTTTATCTGACCTCTGATGTCAGAAGAGGTGGCTGGCGTCTCTGCCTCACTAATCATCTCTGACATGTGGCTGGCACTGGCAAATTTACTCAAAAGGATGTGCCTGCTGTGTTCTAGATTGGCTTTCACTCATGGGAGGGGAATAAGCACTGTATATTTCAAATTGAGGATCTAAAAATGTAATGAGTGCTTCCTGTACTGCTCTGCTTTCTAATTCTGTTTCACATAGGAGTCCTTTCTTCTTCAGACCAATAAGCTGTCCACTCGAAGTACCACAGTAAGCCATAAATTCTTCAGGCTACTATTGCAACAGATGCTTTTTCCTTTGTCAAGGTAAACAAAAAAGATGAGTTTGTTCAGAAAGCAGCAACATTTTGGAGTATCTTAAAGTTAAAAAATGTTAATTTTTCTTCCTACAAATATATTTGCATTTGGAGTGATGAGATGAAATCTGGAACCCTTTGAAATAAAAATATTTTCCATAAATTTTGTCAGAGAGAGGAATTTGTTGCTAATCTTTCTTCCTTCAACTACTCCTTTTCTAAGGAATTGTATGATTTTGAATGACAGATGTGCACAGAGGACCAAGGCAAAGGATTTGTATACCAGCTTCTTTCTTCCTGTTTGTGGTGACTTAGGCAGTCCCCTTAGACTAAAGTTCAGAATGAGGAAACATGGGATTTTTATGGATCATCTAGTGAATTTAGTCAAAAGTGTCTCTGTGCTTGTGCCCTGTGGGAGAAGCTTTTAATAAGCCTTAATAAATCAGTAATCATGTGTATACATCTTCACTCTTGCCTGCAAAGAATAAACAGAGCTGTTTCTTAACTCCCTTTCTGCTAGTGAATCATAGTAAGGATTTGAAGTGGTGAGGGGATTTCTTTATTCTGCATGATATAATCATTGAATTCCTTGATTAGTGTATTTTCATTTTATCAATGAACATTTCTCTGAATTTCAATTAGGTGTTTCCATTGAGGAAATTGTGAGAAAAAAGGTGAAGTGTTTCAGGAATGACGGTAGTCAAGTGAAACAATGCTTTCCAGGTTGAGTGTCAAACACAGAAATATTTGCTCTAACAGAATGTTTAAATTTTTGAATATTTTGTTTATGTGCATTCATTTCCAAAAGTGTGAACATACATTGGCAGATGCCTAGTCTTTCCATGCCCAGTTATAAGCTTGGTAGAAAATTTATGTACAAAAAACTTCAGCAGCTGCTTGGTTACAGAAGAAAGGGACACTTCCATTGCTGCCTGCTGCCTCAGAGGCTGAATTGGACACTCTTTTTTTCAGCTGATTACCTGCTTTGGAAGGGAGTCAGCTAATTTGGAATCTTTTCATGGTGCAGACTTTTTAAAGTGTACATCCTCCTTTCCACCTAAAATTATGCAGGCTGAATCATTGGCACTGAGCATCTTAGAACAACAAAAGTTACTAGTGCCACCTGCAGTTTTGATTAAAAGAGAAAAAGGTGTTTGGTGGCTTGTGTGATATCAAAGAAGGATTTAATGGGGATAAGTTTAACTGACAATATTACATTTTTGTATTCCCCATTTTCAGTTAAAACACAAAAGATATGTACAGCTGTTGGTTAGAATACAGAAGATATTTTTTTTAACAGGGTTTGGATAAAATCACCTAAAATACTCACACTAATATGAAGAATAAGGAGTGGGGAGGGATTCAACATAACGAATCACCGTGGTTCACTGTCATTTCTTATGCCTTGTCATCAACCATGGCTTCTTCTTATTCTCTTTTGGTGTGCATGGTTGTTAAGATTTTGAGTTAAATGGATTCATGGTAGATTGACTGTTCAGTGTGGCTCACTGTCTTTTCCAGAGGATGCATACAAGAGAAAAAGTACATGTGGGTGTTATACAGAGATATTCAAGCTCATTCCTAACAAACTGACTGGAATCTTAGAGAAAAGACACTGAGCTTCTTTAACACCTATCTTACTCTGAAATTAAGGCATTTTTCCCAAAACTAGATCTTACCTACAGAAGTCAATCTAATGGGTCTCTTCTATTATATCTGGCCTCTCACTAGCTTTGAGAGTCAATAACAAGCTGACTAGAGGGCTCTCCATTGACCTAATTTAGACATTTTCTATTTTGACTTGTTCCTAAACTCTTAAGATATTGGAGATTGAATGAGTCTTTCTCAGCCTGTCTGGCTGAAACTGTTTTACTTTATATTAATAATCATTCGCTAGGGTACACAGACTAAAAGCCACAAAAATGATTGCAGAGCCTTGTATTTAAGGGATTCAACTGGGCAATAAAGATCACTTATTTATACATGTGAAGCTCAGTGGGAATTCCCACCACAGAAATGCCTATTAGTTTTGTTGCTGTGGTACTCTCCTGGGATTTAAAATGCTGTTTCCCATCAAGCAGGAAGGGGGCACTCAGCATGACTGTCTGCGAGGTGAGTGCTCTGTTGCCTGGTTCGTGGTGTGGGTATTTGCATTTCTGTGACTTTTCTGGTGAAAATTCAATTTTATTTTTTTTTCCTTTGGTGGCGGGGTGGGGAGAGGGGGGAAGCATGAGTGGGATGCTCAAGCACTTGCAGACATTTCTTTCTTAGCTAGTGCAAGTAGTTCCCTGCCAACTCGCTGGCATCTGTGAAGCCTGCAAGTGTTTCTGTGGGGGGAGAAATGAGTCTAACTTCAGGCTGTGAATTTTGGCTGGCAATAGGGACCCTTTGTGGATCTAGTTTTTAGTATTTCTCTTCTTGAGTTCCCAGGAGCAAAATAGAGGAAAACAGGACTTTTCTGGTTTAGGACTGTTGTGAAAATAAATATGTTAAAGCTTGTGTGGTATTCAGATATTAATGTATTTATACATATCTAAATAAAGTGAGTCACCAACCATGAATCTTGTCTGACTCTTATTTAGCTTTATGCATTCATGCTAACCAGCTAGAGGAGAGTCCAAACCACTAATTTCCCATGAGGGAATCATACATCTCTGAATCCAAAAGATTCTTTAGCCAGTGTAGGTGGGGATTTTTAGCGGGGAACATTAATGATAACTCATTAGGACACAAGGAAAGTACGATTATTTTGTGCTGTAAAAAGATACAAGTGACTGTCAAAATCTTATCACAAAATTCATGTCAAAGGTAAATTATTACAACTTTATGTGACCACTTCCGTTAACTTCAGGTAATGTGTTTTTTGGTCCATAATAATCTTCAGTATGATGAATTAATTTGATATTTTCCCCTCAATTTGAGGGACCATGTCCTGTTACTTGAGTTTCTGTTCTAATGGACCATGTTATCCATAAATTCTGCTTTCCCTCCTTGGACAGCTAATTCTATTGACTTCAGTAGGACAGTTTGCATGAATCAGGCAAAAGACTCTGTATCATTTCTGTTGCTTAGATACTAAGAGAGAAATATTGTCTTATTTCCACACACATAATTCTTCATCAGAGGTGGATAAATTTTCTTTTTATTAATGTTAGAAATATACAGAACAGATTTCAGGAGGCAACTGGAGTTTGACATTGAGGGAAAATGCAGAGAGGAAGGAAGAGAATAAAAATTATGTTCATAATTTTAGGTAATGTTGTCCTAATACTGATTTAACTTATACCTTTATTACAGTAATATGGCATTATCAATTTTAATAAAATAGCTCATGATTTACCTTGCATTGTTTGTGTGCCTGTGTGTTTGAGTGTGAGGAAGTGGTCAGAGAGCTACATAAAGCTCAGCTTTCATCCTAGCATTGCTTGATATTGTCAATTTAAGCTCTGCCACCAAGTGATTGCCTCATCGTGTGTCACCCAGAAAGTTCATGACTGTCTGTGCCGCAGGTTAATTAAGAAATTCCCCATACCCACTGTTTTGTTAAACTTAAACTTATTGCGATCAGATCACACATGGTAATTTTCAGTGGTCTTTCATGTAATTCTTAATTTAAAAAAACATTTTTTTTTCATGCATCCAAGGAATTCAGAATCACCATTGTTTATAATAAGAAAGTAAAATTCTATCAAGGCACTTCATCACTGACACAGTGAAGTTACATTTGCACTGTTCCCTGATATACCCCTGTTCTTAAGCAGAAGAAAATACTGCAAGGTAGGAGAAATAAAGTGCAATTCTTTATGCACTGGGATTTGTTTACCTTATTCATTTAGGTAATTTATGGAGCAAGCTGTTTTTTCTTTGAAGACATGGAAATGCACTTTATTAAAACCATTCCACCATAGTCTAATCTAGTACGCTGCTTGTTTAAGTATCTGTGATGACAAAACTTTGCTGCTTTCTCCAGAGTCTTTAAAAATAAGTAGAAACTCTAATCTAAATGAAAATTAAATGTCATTGTCTAATTAAACTGAGGAGAATGAAGCCTAATAGCCCTAGACGAATTTAAGTTTCAAGCGGATTGGAGGAGGGAGAGGTATGTGTAATAGGTGGTATGTAAAATCTTGTTATTAATTGCTAAAATGTCATTCATGGTTGAACACTGTAAAGAGACTGTGTGTAGTATGATTTTTCCATCTTTTGCATCTTTTAAGGAGACTAGTACCTCACAAAAACCAGTTTACCCTCTTCTCCGTGTATCTTGATCAGGATCAAAGAGAATTTCACCTCATTAGACGAGACATTCTCCATCTTTTCTCTCCATAGGTACTTGTCTCTTCAATATGTTTTTTCTGAGCATCGGGAAAAGTCATAGGAAGTCTTCTGAGAAAACTGAATAGAGAAATGAGAAGTATCCACTGAAAGAAATGTTATCCTGAGAGGAGAACTAGCAGAGAACGGCACTGTAACCAAAATCTAGGAGCATATCCAGCTGAAGGCAGCTGACAGATAAAGATTGATAAAGGACAGAGTCTGAGATTAAAATAGAATCATAGAGTCTTCATGGTTGGAAAGGACCTTTGAGATCATCGAGTCCAACCATACACACACAACAAAAAAAACAAAAAACCCCCCTACAATCTCTGCCACTAGAGCATGCCCTGAAGTGACAAATCTACACGTTTCCGAAATACCTCTAGGGATGGGGACTCAACCACCTTCCTGGGCAGGCTGTTCCAGTGCCTGACCACTCTTTCAGTAAAGGAATTCTTCCTAAGATCTAATCTAAACCTCCCCTGCCGCAACTTCAGACCATTTCCTCTGGTCCTGTCATTATGCACCTGGGAGAAGAGGCCAACACCCACCTCTCTGCAACCTCCTTTCAGGTAGTTGTAGAGGGCAATGAGGTCTCCCCTTGGCCTCCTCTTCTCCAAACTGAACATGCCCAGTTCCCTCAGCCTCTCCTCATATGGCTTGGTCTCCAGACCCCTCACCAGCTTGGTAGCTCTCCTCTGGACCCGCTCCAGCACTTCAATGTCCCTCTTGTACAGAGGGGCCCAGAACTGAACACAGTACTCGAGGTGAGGCCTCACCAGTGCCGAGTACAGAGGCACCATCACTTCCCTACTCCTGCTGGCCACGCTATTCCTGATACAAGCCAGAATGCTGTTGGCCTTCTTGGCCACCTGGGCACACTGCTGGCTCATGTTAAGCTGGTTGTCCACCAGCACCCCCAGGTCCTTTTCTGCTGGGCAGCTTTCTAGCCACTCTTCCCCAAGCCTGTAGCGTTGCTTGGGGTTGTTGTGACCGAAATGCAGGACCCGGCACTTGGCCTTATTAAACCTCATACAATTGGCCTTGGCCCATCGATCCAGCCTGTCCAGGTCCCTCTGTAGAGCCTTCCTACCCTCAAGCAGATCAACACTCCCACCTAGTTTGGTGTCGTCTGCAAACTTACTGAGGGTGCACTCAATCCCCTCATCCAGATCATTGATAAAGATATTGAATAAAACCAGCCCCAAAACTGAGCCCTGAGGGACACCACTGGTGACCGGTCACGAAGAGGATTTCACCCCATTAATCACAACTCTCTGGGCATGGCCATCCAGCCAGTTTTTGATCCAGTGAAGGGTACACTTGTCTATGCCATGATTCGCCAGCTTCTCCAGGAGAATGCTGTGGGGGACGGTGTCAAAGGCCTTACCAGAGTCCAGATAGACAATGTCCACAGCCTTCCCCACATCCAGAAGGCGGGTGACATGGTCATAGAAGGAGATCAGGTTGGTTAAGCAGGACCTCCCTTTCCTAAACCCATGCCGGCTGGCCCTGATCCCTTGGCTGCCCTGCACGTGCCGTGAGAGCTCACTCAAGATGATCCTCTCCATGATCTTTCCTGGCACCGAGGTCAGGCTGACAGGCCTGTAGTTCCCTGGGTCCTCCTTCCGACCCTTCTTGTAGATGGGCGTCACATTAGCCACCCTCTCAGTCATCATAGTTCATTTGAGACTTTAAACAATTTGTTAAGGGTGGAATGCAAAGATCAAAGCCAAGAAAATGAAAAGAATTGCCTGCAAAGGACTGTGATCAGTGTAAAGAAGTAGAACTTAACATTTGTTTTAAAAGGGATTGAAGCACGTTTAGTCTCTGGAACCTACATAGTATCCATGTTAAGGATTTCACATGTATAAAAGAGCAGATTCTATGTAGTAATTTTTTGAAAACAAGCAGGTGCTGGTTCTTAAATATGATTTATTGGTCTAGACCATCTTGAATGAGCTTACCACGTATTTACTCACAGGTTCAAATTCTACATGAATGCAGCTCATTTTTGAGCTCAACAGACCAGTTTTGCTCATTTCAGTTTCAAACGCCATCTGCCTCCAGATGTAATCTATGAAATAAGGCGTATTGCAAGACAGAAATACCAAGGGAAGAAAAGGAAAAAAAAAAATAAAAAAGAAAGAAAAGGAAAGAAAAAAGAAATACAAGGATGGCTACAGATTGCAAAAAGTTTCTTCCGGTAATATGAGCGTACAACAAATTAGGCAAGGTTTAATGAGAAAATGAAAGCATTATATATAAAATGTGAAATTTTAGGGTGTCAGAAGAAATTGAAGGCCTGAAAGCCTTAGATTTTAGTGTATTATAGTGGAATTTACCTGAAAGAGTATACACAGAAAATCAACAATAACCTGTATATAGTAGAGCTCAATAGAGTAGACATGCATGATGAGCATGAAAACAGCCTCTTAGAAACAGGTCTAACTTTTAAAATGGGAAACCTAATATGAGCAAATGTATATGAATGCAAGCATATGTGTTTGAGTACTTAGCACCATGCAGTTAATATATGCTCATGTATGTCTTATGGATTTGTTCTGCTCAGAACTTTTCTTTCAGCCTCACTAATGATTAGCAATATGATTAGCAATATAACACAGACAATATTCTTCCTTCCTGTCTTCCTCTGTCTCTGATAGTTTTCTATTGTTTTCTGATTTTGCTGTGTTGGAGAATGAATGATGTTTAGGGGATGGATCTGATTCAGTAGTTTAGACCCTGCTCCAATGAAGATGTTATCACACATTTTAATTTTAAAATTGTTCATTTTTCTTTTTACCTTTAGGCATACCTTTCAATTCTGAACTGCTGTTTAGGACCTAGAGCTTTTTCTTTTTTTTTTTAACAGCACAGATTTTTTGTTGAATTAGAGGTCCTATGTCTCTCAGTTGCTTTCTATATAGTTTCAATGTCATTTTTAAAGGATGATTCTTAGCGCAGGGGGCCCTGGTCATAAGTCAGTTATGCTTTTAAAGAGCTGACTTGTGCTAGACCAGACACAGGACTTCATTGGCCAAAGAAGCCCCACTGAGCAACCTACCACATGCTCGATCACTTACAGTTCTTCTCTTCTGTCCCAGAGACTCTGTTGCTGGGCTCCTTTATGTGTGATTGCCCATTTCTCTTCACATGCCAATCCACTTCACTGAGTTGTCATTGTGTGTATTTATATATTTGCTCATTTACATTTAATGTGGCAAAACAGACCACATATTGTCTAGATTGCTGGGACAGTGATATTGTCCATTGCCTTAGGTGGTACGTATAAAAGTCCACCAATATGCTGGCGTACTAATTGCTTCTTCACAAGCTCCATGCAGCAGAATGGCTGTATGAAGAGCATAAACAGTCTGTATTAGCATTGCCTTCCCTCCACTGACCTTGCTGACTTCAACTCCCCTTCCCAGGCCTCTCTCAAACAATTTGAGATGCAAGATCCACTGTTGGTAGAATGGGCAATATAATAAAAAATTGCATTAATAAACTTGGAATCTTTTCTGAAGCAAAAATTACCCTAGTAGGCTAAAGGCAAAAAATTGTGACCGAATGTGAGGTTTTGAGAAAATGACAATGATTATGGAAATACAATGCTCTTCATTCAGAAGAGCTGCTTTATGGTCCAAGGGAGTTCCCTGAACAGAAGGCTAATGGTTGTTCAGCACTTTTTCTAGTTCCAGTCACAAACTTGATGGTGAACCTATGGAATGAAAATATACCTAAGATTTGGGGGTGGGAGTGGGGTGTGAACATGTATTCTTTTGGAAACAATCTTTGAAAAACACCTTATCCAGAACTGAACTTGAAGAAATATTTAAGATTTTAACAACTTCATTCCTTCCTTCTTCCCTCTTTTCCTCTATTACAAAAATGTAAAACTACAGGGACAGGTAGTTTAGTTAGGCTAAAATGTTACAACAATGTTTTCATTTGGATTATTTCTATCCTCATCAAGCCATAGAAAATCTGTAGAAATGTAGTATGATCTCTATTATTGAACTCTTGCAAAACTCAAATATCTTGAAAACACAGGAGTGGAGAAATTATGTGTGTGTGTCTTGGTGCTATTTGGACCATGACAATGCTTTTCTTCCTTATTTGCTTTGAGTTACATTCACAACAGAGCAGTGAGATAAGCAGTCTAAATTCCCACTGATTTACACTAAAGTTATGATAAGCCAGTGCTTTCCAGCATAAGCCACAAAAGTTTCATTTTTTAAATTCTTTTTCCAGGACAGATTCCAGAACTAATTTGGATGTAGTGACAGTATATCTAATTAGAAAGTTTTAAAATGATCTCAACATGATGAAATAAGTACTGATTTTATACTGAGAGTAAAAATGGTGTTAAGTCATACTCTTTTTTGTTTTGTTTATTTTTGAGACTATATTGCTGTCTTCAGGATACAAAGTAAGTGTTTTCATCATTGGGCTTTGTGATTATACTGTCCTTGGTAGCAGTTGACTTTATTGGTATTAAATCTTGCAAACAGGAGAAAGCTTTTGTTCCTTAAAGGAAATAGAAAACTATTGAATAAACAGCAAAGTGTTTCCTCAGCTGAATTCAAAATATTGAGCTTATGTAAAAAATTATCACATGAAAAAAAAATCTTTAATGCTGCATAAAAGATTTTGTACAAAGCCATTCTGCATTGTACTGAATCATCAATAGAAATGCTTTCTTTGTTTTCAGTAGATGGGGAATATTGTGGATAATAATAATTTATGTAAAAAATGTAATGCTCCTATTTCAGTATGACACAAGAAAAGAAAGGAATAAATTTTAATAAGACTGTGATTCAGGAGGGAATTCTACTACAAAGAGGTGTAAGAAAAAAAAAAAAACCCAAAAAAAAAAGACAAACTTCTTTCCTTTTCAGTAGTAAGTCTGTGTAGACAGCGATGCTCATTTGTATGAAGTATTTTTGTTATAATTATGTACTTTATGCTAACAGTTTAGATAAGTGTCTCTGGAAGTTTAATATAAACAGGAAGAAAAGGGAATGTGCCTAGACTGAGGACGTATGTTAGTTTCATAGATGAGAGAATTTCTTTACAACTTCAGCTAGATGGCTATTAGGTCTGCCTGGGGACTTCCCTGGCAGTGTCCCTTTTACTGTAAGGCATCCCAGGCACCCCATCACGCAGTGATTCAGGGGCCCTGAACCCTTGTAATTGGAAGAAGGAGCCTTTGTGAGACCCAGGTTCAGATGACACTGTTCATTTTCCTTTGCTTGTGTTGAGCTGCAAGTATGGATACAGTCCATTTTGATTTTCTGGAGGTAAAAAAATTGCAGTTTGATATTAAGTCACTAAACAAGGGAGTGAATGAAGAGAAGATATTACAGTGTTATGAACTTCACCTATGATCCGAGCAAGGAGACACTAATTGTTACTTGTAATAAGCAGTAGACAATACTCTCATATCAATATCAACACTGAACTGCAGGTGGCAAGAGGGTGCCTGGGGCAGGTGTTTCTCCAATGTCCAATATTAAAAACCCCTTAAAAAAGAGTGGAAAGTTAATAAGAGCCTATTAGGTCACTGGCTTATTAATTTTAGGACTGTATGAAACTATAGACCTGAAATACTTGACACAAGCTGTGCTTTTTTACTTCCTAATTACTAAGTAACTGAGTTGTTCTGGTTCTGTAAGACCTCAGCCTGCATTTTGGGGACTTTGAACTTACCTGTACTTAAGAGTGTAGAATATTACAGAACTATAGAGTATAAGAGTACTAAGGGATTATTTAATCAAGATATAATTACCGCTGTCTCTGAGTTTATATTACATTACATATTTGGAAGTCTTTATATACATGATGTCATCTTCATCTATACATTAGTTAGCAATTCCATGCTGATTAAGTTCTAAGAGCTATTGACCTTCTTGTATCTAGCACATACATTTGAAGGATACCTGTTATGGAAAGTAATTACTGCCAGTGTTTATAGGACATTGCAGTTGTGTGAACAAATGATAGCTTCAATTTGTTCACCAAACTGCAAAATCAGAAAAAAATAGTTTAGGTTAAAGAAATTTTTAGACTTGATTTCAAGTAGGGTAAAATAAAATTTTCAAGTCGAATGAAATTATTTTATTTGATTGGGTCTTTTAACTTCAAATTATTTTTTTCTCAATGAAAATACTATCGAAATGCTTTTTTTAAAATATGTAAAGATTTTTTTTTAGATATATATACCACCAAAGTCTTCTTAGTTGTATAGTGCACATTACCACCCAGTCTGTTCCAGATTTGAAAAATGTTTCAGTCAGTCTAAACTGAGGGGGGAAGAGTTTTTGACTGAAAAATTTTACATTGATGATGAAGGTACTCAGCTTTAAGCCTGTGAAGTTCACTCTGTCCTCAATGCTGACACACCTAGTTTATGGTGTAGCTGTGCTTCAGCAAGCCCACAGAAACTGCTGGTAGTTTTACAGACTGTCTTGGAAAGATGCACGGATGGTAAAGCAGCGACCTACAAATTTCAGCATGTTCAGAAAATTTTTGCATACGAAACATTTTTTTTAACAAACTGAATCTGGTTTACTTGCGAAAAGCTGGGATGACTCACAATAATTTGTCTCTTTCTTTTAACCAAAAATACACCACAGCACTAATCAACAGCACTATGATGATTTACATCATCAACATTATGGTAGGATCAGTAGAAAGAAAGGGGAAAATGAAAGAAATGAAAATTAATTTTAAATCATTAGAGCAGAAAAAAATAATCTTCTAATAGGTCTGTAAAGACAGTTCCCATCATCATTACTATTATTATGACAAATCAGTAAAGTTGATATTGATGTATTGATGATTTAATGTGTGTTTCTGCATTATAGGTTGCACATCATCTTCCCTCTTCTGATGTTTACATCGAGAAATAAGATATTATCTCTTGTCCCTCTGCCATAACCCTACTGAACGCCTAAATAGCATTAAGGTCTTGATTCAACAAGGCACCATCAGCATATTTTACTTTAAACATGTTAAGATTTTCATTGAGTCTAGTGTGGACTTGCTTAAGACTATGCAGAAGCTTTAGCTTTTTACTGAAACAGAGTTTACATATGTTGATTAGGTGCAGCTCTAATCTACCCAGAGAACTGACAAAAAAAAAGTCAGTCATATTTAAAAACAGCCTTACAATAATTGTTTTGGGGATTTTTTGTTACGTTTTTAATAAATGGTACAATGAGAAAAGGTGCACTGAGAGTACATTTCACAAAGTTGCGGGAACTCTAATTTTGCTGTAGGTTTCTGAGTTCTGCTTTAGTCTCTTATGATCTTGAGATAAATAAAGAAAAAATCCAATTTTTATAAAAGCTGCTGTAATAACTGTTAGAATGACTACTGACAAAAATTGCTTCATTATCCATGGACTGTCCAGAGTTTTAGCTTGAGACACTGGATGGATGTGAAGATCCATTCATTTTCTGTGACCAAGTCCAACCTCTGCTGCCTGAAAAATTTAAAGTCAAGAAAATTGTTCATCATCTTTGCTCATTTAAAACATCATTGAAAGTGACTTGATACTAAAGTTGGCACAGAATTTCTTTTCTGATGTGGATTCATTTTCATCAGGGAGATGAAAGCAATCCTTTCCACAGAAGATATTCCAGAGCCATCGCTGGTGTTTTTACTGGTTTCTGGACAGGATATGCTTAGAGAAGCATATGCCATATATAATATATTTATATGAAATTCCAGGCACCCGAGTTCTGGTTCGGTGGCTGTGGCTTGGCTTCAGACATGAGCAGTGTCTGTCTGCCTGCCTCTCAGAGCCTCGCATTCTCCATCTACATGATGGACCTTGAGATGTCTGCTTACTTCAGTGGATGTAATCTGCTTTGATATCCATAATGAGATAAATAAAGAACTTATTGACAGCTATTGAACTCCTTAGGAAGATAATTTACAGATCCATCTATTCTTTTACACATGGATTAGCATCATTAGGATCATGAAATGTGTTTTTAACACCAAAAATTCTGTAAGCAGCTTAGCTTCATGATAAGAATTGAGGAAGACAGAAAAGCTACTGAGCAAATATCGATCTGAACAATATTTTTTCCCATGCAGAAATGAAGTCACAGGGAAAGAAAAGGAAGAAGAATTTAATTTCTAGAGAGGTTATGACTGATTGTGCTAGAAATCAGGTATTTTGTATCAAAGCCTAAATAAAAGCAGGGCATATGGTTCTCATAGTCTCTCATAGTAAAAATGAGAATTTTTCAAGGAGTGAGTTATGGATAGGACTGAATTATCCATGCATATTCTGCATATGACAGATAATCAACTTAAAATTCTCATTTTTAAACCAAATTGTTGCTATTTCAATTACTAGTGAGTATCCATCTAAAAAGCTACTTTTATAGTACTTGAGTTAGATTAAGTATCATTACAGGAAATTGAACCATGAGAAATAACAGCTCATCTAAATACACAGATAACATCTTGTTCAAGATATGCCTATAATTGAAATTTGTTATTCAAATCAGGGGGTTGTAATATAGAAATACATGACTTTTTAATATGAACATAGAGAGAATTCAGTTCCCGCACGTTCTGGTAGCAGAAGAGTCTGCATTTATGGTCATGTCCTCCTGACAGCTAATTAAAACTGTATGTTAAAAATGTGTATTTATAATTTACAAAATACAAAAAAGCAGACATAGACATTAACACCAGGATTTTTTAACGTAGACAGTGTCATTTATACCAATAGATGAAACTGTAAGGAGAGGATGTGACCATAAGTTTTCCTTTTTAACTTTGTACCAGTTTGCACCACTTTTAAAGACTCCATTTTAAAAGGTGATCAGTGTAATTCTGCATGCATAAGCATTTGAACATGATACTTCTGTAATCCATGAGAGAGGAAAACCTGTTTCGAGGATTTATGCACACATATTACCTTGGTGTGCTTAGTATTAGTGACACTTATCATTTACCAGAATGACAGCATATTTTGCAATCCTATATGAGAGATTTGTGCAAACACAGATGGTGGCAAAAGGGAGGCCAGTATGAACATATAGTTCTAAATGGATGAAGTTGGTGATGGTGAATGCCTCTGATAACACTACATATTTTTTTAAGTTTTAGAGTTTTTATTTCTAATGACACATTAAGGATTCACTTACTGTTTTCCAGCTTCCAGATTTATTCTGAATACATTTTTAAAGGGTACTCAACCTTAACTTTTATTGTGTGGGCACAGATTTATGCCCCATTAAATACTTGGCTGTGTAATTTTGGCTTCTGTATATCTGGTTTATTTGTTGAATGTGTCTGAATATGATCCTCTTTGTTTATAGCTTACTCCTGCCTCACTGCAGGCATGCGCAAGCAGTCATGTGTTTCAAAGGCTGCAGTTGGCAGGAAGGGTCCAGGAATTTCAGCCTGAAGCAAAGAATACTAGATGAGAAAGTGTGGATAAAATAAACTCTGTGTTGTGATAAGAGAGAAATAACCTACCATTTGCAGCATTTACTTGGAGGAATTTAGAAACTAACAGGGAGGAAGATTACAGAGTTTAGGAAGAATTAGAAGTCTAAGAAAAATGTAAGAGGATGGACAATGCACCTCAGGAAGAATATGTCTATATCCCATATTCTAGGAAGACAAATTTACATGGCACTTCATATAGATATGACCCATGCCCTGGTCAGGGATAAGGTTTATCTGCTTGTATTCCAAGCCAGCTGAAAGCTCAATTTCAGTACTGGATTATATTGACTATGTTGCTTCCAAGCTGGAGCTAGCTCTGATATGTCCTAAAGCACCAGTTTTATTAGCAGCTTTTTGGGGATAGCAAACTATGAGAGAACAATGTTTTTGCTTAGAGCCAGCAATAATTAAAATCATGATTATTTCCAGTTCTTAAACTGTGATTGTTTAAATATTCTGTAGAGCATTTCACTAACATTGTCTATGTTGGTATCACTGATGAGGAGACTTCATTGTCTAGCCCTTATATATTTATTTGAGAAAAAATAATACGGCTTCTGACAAGTTTTTAATGATATGGAGAAAGAGGAATGTTGACCTAACATTTACAATAAAAATGAGGATACAGAAAAGCCTAGTTACAGTAAAGCTGCCAAGCAGCAATCATTGTGGTAATAATTTTTAGCTCTTTAACTATATTAGTGCAGGAATCTGGGAAAGTTCCTTGTGCTGGAAATGGCATGAGGCCACCTGGAAGCAGCTCACGTGCTTTGACTTGCTTCTGCTGACAAGTTCCAAGCTGTCTGACAAAGCAAAGGGGCATTTTAGTAAAATATGACTTTTGCTCTTCTCACTGAAATGGTGGGAAGCAGACAGGGGGTGCAACCATCCCCACAGGCCTAAGGAACCGAGCGTGGAGAGCCCATGTGTGGAGCCTTCCCTGCAGCCTGTGAATCGATACATTTATATATACCAATGTGATAAAAGATGTATTTCCACACAGGCCCCTATTAGCTGCTTGAGTGGATAAGAGCTAACCCCTAAACCCTAACCCATCCCCAGAGGCCTAAGGAATTGAGCGTGGAAAGCCCACATGTGGAGCCTTCCCCGCTGCCTGTGCATTTATATTTACCGACATGATAAAAGAGTTATTTCCACACAGGCCCCTATTGGGTGGGTAAGAGCTAACCCTAACCCTGTCCCTCCCTCCTGTTTCATAGGGAATCACCACAAAACGTGTTTCATGTGAAGGCCACCGGTCTCACTCCTAGTAAGTACATCTTAATTTTGACTCCATGTCCAAAGAGGTTATTGATTTCAGATTAACAAAAGGAAGACAAAACTAAACCAAATATCTGTGCAAGAGAGTCTTTTCTTCCTCCAAAAAATTGGGATAACAATGATGGGATTTGCTTTCCAGGCAGGCAGTTGGTATTGATTATGTAGCTAAAACTATAAATCAAATAAGACAAAAGTTAATAAGGAAATGAAAGCACACACACATTCAATAATAAATTGAATTAAAAAAACCCCAAACCTTCATATCTTAAATGCAAGAATTTTACAACTACTAAAATCACAGGTGGTTTTATTGTATTTCCCTAAGTGTCTTAGCTGTTCTATGTATAACCCAGTATATGATTTCACTATTAGAAACTTATGGATTGACCTAAAGAAAAGTAAATAATAATTTTTATTACCACCGTTAACTTAAAATATACCTTACAGACTGTCGTTGTGAAACACTCATGACTACTTTTCTCAGTCAGGATTAAATTGGGCGATACGATGCAGGATACTGAAACAGGTCAGTGGAAGAATTTCTGTCTCTGAGTATGCTGCAAAGTCCTGAATACAAAATCCAAGTCTGGTCTTCGGATGAGGTTGTTGTGCTTAGTAATTTGTTATCCTTTAATGCCTGTTCAAGACTAAGAATTCAGTAACTGGATAGGTCAGGATCACAAAAGAATCAGAACAGGAAAGGAGGCATTAAATTAAAAAAAACCCCCATATTTGCTACATTTTTCCACTTTGCTGTATTTTTAAAAATCTTTTAAAAAATATTCAAAATACGTTATGCATTTTTTTTAACCAGTTCTTGCAAGAATCATTTTGACTGATTGTCTGAGCTTGACTTTATGGAGTAGTACGTAGAATTCCCTTTGCCATTCACAAAGTTGCAATGTTCTTTAAGGTAGTCACTCTGTCCACAGCTCCTTTGTTATTGGATTTATACGACCAGCAGGTCTTATTTCCCATGCAGTTAATCAGATACAAGGATATTATTTATGTCTGAAAAAATGGAATTATTCTTCATTCTTTCTTACTAATGTTTCTCAGCTTCTTCCTATGAAGAATGGAAGCAAGGGTTCTCCAGCTTATGAGTGCTACTGGTGCCTTTGCTGTGTAATAACTGGATTTCACACACAAAAAAGTTATAACCATTTTGCATATGCCTAAATCAACACTCCAAAACATGAATACTTATACTGGTATAGCCCAACCGTGGTTCAGAGTGCAGCCACCACATGACTGGAATACTAGCACATATGTAAGATGTGATGTGTCTTAGGAGAAACATTGTTTTATGGTGTGATGGTGACTTTTAGCACAATGTGTATGAGAAAAAAAAACGTATCTTTTAATTGCAAAAGGACTCTATGACCGCTTTATAATTTTCCATCACACTGATTTTTCATCAAAAAGGGCAGGTTTTTGGAAAGTAGTGTTTTTTTCATAGGACAGCTTTCCTTCAAATTTTACACTGAGAAAATTACAGACGTATTTCATTTCAGGGTAGGTTTGTGTTTCTTTTACTTAAACAATTTTAGCTTGCTGGAGATGCAATGCAAGGAATTTTACTTTAGCTTAGCAATGGTTATTCAGAGATTATAAAGCTTGAATGAAAGATGATCCCATTTTTTCCTATGGACGTTCACTGGATGGATTGCATTTCCATGATGCACTGTCTCCTCCTTGACTGAACATCTTGCTTGTTTTGGAGATCTGTTCTGGATAGGGAAAATAGTCCATGACTGTTGTTAAACAATACATGCATTGTAAGACTGATCTGAATGCTCCTAAGAAGTTCAGTAAGAAAAAAAGAAAATACAAGATGAACACAAACAATTTTAAAAGATTGGTATGTTTTGCCTCAGTACAAAATCCAAAACAAAATATCTTAATCTGTTATCCTTTCGTTCATATTATTTATAGATCCCATATTATTATTCTTGCCCTTTCCTTACTGTGTTAACCACCAATCTATCTTAAAATAAATCTTCCTCTTTTCAACTGCGTAACACAACAAGCGTTCTTTTTTTCCCCTGGCTCTACACTGGGACTTTTGAAGAGTCTGATCTTACCCTTCAACCAGAAATAGGAGGACAGATCAAAGATCTCATCCATCACCTCCAGGTACACTACTTTTATCATTATAAAACATTCCATGTGTAGGTGCTGATATCTCTAAAGACATGTCTCTGAAGATATTACTGAATATCTAGTTTCTTAACATTTCTGTAGTGCTGCAGTAAAATCTACAGAGTTAAACCATAGAACTGAGATAAAAATTAAATTCAATAGTTTGGAAAATGTGATAACTGCTAACTGGTTAAGGAATAATTTCATTATTTTATCAGCCTGCAAGCACTCGAATGTTCAAGAACAATTTGGAGCAAGTAATTTGGCATTCACACAAAATCTTCCAATATTAAAAAAATCTTTTCTTGGCTGTTAAAGCAGAGACATTTTGACAAGATTTGAAACAGAAAAATGAAATAACTTTATAAAATGTATCTGTGAAGCTGCTTACAAATTCTATAGGGAAAAATTCTCCCTTTGTTATAACAAACTACATAAAGTTTCAAGATCTGTCTGATCATTGTAATTGTTATAATAGGAAATTCTGCATTCAAAGAAATGATGACATTATAGACTTCTCACTTATGGATGTTTTCAGNAATAATTAATATATTTGGTAATATAATAGCAAATAAAGGTAGCAGATAGAAATATTTTTTGTAAAATAACAATGATATACACAGAGATTGTAGAAGGAGAGCCTTCTGAAAATACTGATGAAAACCACCACTGAATTACAGAAAACCTTCTCACAGTTCTAGCATCAGTTGCATAAAAGAAAAAAGAGGACATTTATGAAATGTATAGAAAGAGAGGAAGGATCAGAAATTTATGTCCCATAATACTAGGAAGATAAGATACTACACAGAGATATCAATGTGTCAATGTTTCCCTCTTTGGTCTTTGCTTCTTCATTCATCATGCAGCACTTTCCGAGTAACAGACAACAGCGAAGCCTATGCAGGTCCACCATGAGTTTTACTAGAGATTGTTTGAAGTTCTGAAACAAATAGGTTCTGAAGAAGACAGAGAAGAAGTGATAAAAAGAATAATGCTAATTTGTATATATATGGCAAAAGCTCCTTCAAAGCAGAAACAGCAAGGAGGTATCATGAAAACATTTTTTTTGGCTAAAATATGGATGTTTGCACAAGTTTGCTGAGGTAGAAAGTAGGGAGCCAGTGAAGAAAAGTGAATATATAAGTGACTTGGTCACAGCAACAAGATACAAATATATTCTGACCAACATAATCTATGAATATTTGTGGAATAAATTTGTGTGTGTTTAAGACAGGGAAAAAGCTGCTGAAACAGGTTAAGTCAAAGAAGAGATCCATACTAAAGCTATATATCTGACAGAAACAGGAATATAGCTAGGTGAGTTTCCTGTCTGTTGCTGCTGTGTCTACATTAAATATTGCCTGTGTATCTGTCCACATAGTTAAAGAGGAGCCTAAATTGCAAATGCAAAGATATGTTCTATTGCAGAAGGAAGATTTTGTGAAATATTTCTAGAAATTGGGTAGTTTGAAAGGTAATTCTATTTCAGAAGTTGATATTTCAGTTCTTGTAACGACAGAGCAATGATCTTTTTCTTTCCTTTTCCTTGAACTATAAAATGTTACTTGTCCTCCTCTCTGATTATATGTGCCTGGTGGGATAGAAAGTTGAACCACTTCACTTCATACCTCTACTCTGCCTTTTCTGAATGGAGCGGGTCACGTGAGACCTAAGAGGCAGGAAAAAATTGGTCATCCTTGTTGTAGATAAGAGTACAGACTCTCTTCTAATCACTGAATTTCAAAAGTTTTTAAGCCATGAGCTTGAGGGAGCTTTGAGGAGTTAATAGTCTAAATAGTACCCCATGAATGATGGCACAAACTTGGTCACAGAGGTGGGGAGATGTAACCATAGCAGCGAAGGGTTTGCTTTTTTCTCCACAGTGGGAAAGGCTGTATGGTTGTTCTGTCCACAGTGGTCACCAAGATAGTGGCGGTGGTCTAAAGGAGAGGAGGGAGCTCTGGTTTTGGCAGCCTGATATTGAAGGGATGCTTTCATTGTCAGATTGTGTTTAATCCAGATAGGACAATTTATGCTTAGAGGGCAAAGCAGAAGCATTATTGTAGAACTTAATTAGTATTTGCTGGTGATTTTTCTCAGAAATAAAATATACAAGCAGAGAGAATGGGACCAGGGAAGGGGTCCTATGGAGAGCCACAGAGCAAAAGGGGCAGAGAGGTGGAGTGTGGGAGGCTATGAGGACCATCTTCTAAAAAGGCTGTGGATGAACATTTTGAGGAAAGGAGAGACTGGAGAACACAAAGCCACATGCACA